>OY856414.1:14770000-15370000 GCA_963693085.1 Alisma plantago-aquatica | reverse complement strand
TAATCTTTGCACTTTTATCACAATGGTGGAGTATATTGGATTATAACCTTTGCCAAAAATTGTGTTGGTATTTAACATTGGGAACAATTTCTTTTATTCAATCCAGTAATGAGTGGCACCTCTCTGTAGTCACAATACTTAAATATCTAGTTCATTCATCGAAAGGATGACCACACACCACTTCTTTGTAAGGGACCTTGTATAGTGAGGCATCCAAATACTCCATTTTTCTACCCAACTTATACCAAGGAATGTTATGTTAAGCGACTTGCAACAAGTGAATGGACCTTGAGTGTTTTGAATGTTAACATCACTATTTCTTGATTTGTAAGTTATGATTGATCTTGTGTACCCAAGATACTGGGCCTAGGCCACAATAACAAAAGTAGGTATCATCCTACATTATTAGTTACCTCATACAAAAAGAGGCATAAACAATCTTAGTGAGAATTAGTAGGTATTGTATGGTTGGCTCTTTAGAATAAGTCCATATAGTCCTAACTTGGTTGATGAGAGCAAGCTACTGAAGGCAAAAAACTAAGAAAGATAAGTAAGTCATTCAAGTGGAATCAATGACATAAATATAAACACATCGATATGCATCTAACTATAAGTTCACATCAAGAAACATAGTCAAAAGCATACCCCTTAAAACCAGATTTCAATTTTCATTCCATTTTGATAGTTAAGATTTGGTTGATTTTGGTTACATGTAAGGCTTATATGACCTCTTAGTTAAGGAAGTGAACAATGATTATTTGTTAAGAGGATGAAATGGATTATAATACTTATTGCTTTAACATGAGATCAATAATGAGATGAAGCTAGTCTTCAGAGATGCTAGTTAAAGGGACAAGTAGATAGTTTGGTATATACTCTATGTTATTTTGATTTACTATTGGTATGTGTTATCTATCTCGAGTGGGCATTTCTCACTCATTGGGGCTCTATATGAGCCTTATAATGTTGTTTCCCATATTTTTAGGTTTAACAACAAGAAGCAGACATACATATCAAAGAAAAGTGTAACAAAATGAAATCCAATTAGACTGTCCTTGTATTCTCACATTCCTTGAGATATATGGGTGTAAATTTAAAGTATCAATGTTATCACATTTATTTCAAGTAAAGATTCATAATAAGTCACTTTACTGTTTTACATTTATAAGGTTTTGTGAGAAGGACAACAATGTGGTTCACTAAAATGATTTCAAGAGTTTCTAATTTAAGAACAAATCTGACATCTTTTAGATAGAATGGTTATTATGAATTATTTTTTAAAAGAAAAAGTTTCTAGTATTTCCTTACTGCTTCACATCGTAATTAGCCTGAAGCTAGGCTAGAGTAAGAATTTCACTCTATGACTAAGCAGTGATGCTCGATCATAACTTAGGCCCTTAGAGTTTCACTCACAATGATATGTGGGCGAGACACCAACTTAAACCTGCTTATTTGGCATGTGAAGAAAATATGAAATGGTATTGAGGCCTCAAGTTTCTCCTTATAAGGATAACATTCATGGATGAAAAGTTAGGTTAAACCCATTATCTATGCTCGACCCTTTTACCACAAATCCAAGGTAGTAGAGAATGAGGAGATAAAAATATTGATTTGTGCCATTCTCTCGTATACTCAATACCAACCTTTATGTTTTCTATTTTTTATCAACAACTTCTAATATCATCCTTTAATTTCCCCTCGCCCCTCCCTTTTCAAAACCACATATGAGACGAAATATTCATGGTTAATACTCTCTTGCACAATTATGACCGTCTAGGGTAGCAATTGTAAACCATATACATAGGTGTCAAAAAATTACATATAGTGAAATAAGTACCTAAACGTATTTAGTTGTGTAACTTAGAATCCACCCGAAATGAAGCAAATAATGGTTGTCTTTATTATTCTTTTGTTTCAACAATTATTATACATATATGATGAAACAAAGCACAATATTTACAATACTTTACAATGATGATGGTAAAGTTTTAACATTAAAAAACATGTTGAAATATTATAGAAGATGCAAATTTGTCCACGTCTCAATTTGATTACCAAAGCCAAATTAATTCAATGGAAAACAGTTATATGTTTTTTTAAAAATCCGTTGACCTCTCCATAAATTTTTTTTTTTCACTCTTTTTTTCTTAAACTCGAACACTAATGACATCTGATGTTGTAAAGATAATTTTCTGGATGATAATAATTTGAGGAGATTTGCGAAGCATTATAGGAAGAAATATAAATTTCAATGCAAAAAGCCCGCAAAGAGTAGTTGTTTAGTTGAGCGAGTCCCGCTCCCACGCATGGACAGGCAGCCGGAGAGACCGGGTACAAGCTGCACAAAGATCCTCTCCTCTTTCCTCAACGACGCATTTCACAGGCAGTTTCTCGCTGCTGCATCTGCTGCTTAATCTCCTGATGCGGGACGGCAAAGACGCCATAGAAGTGCCCTCCTCGGTTCGTAGCAACAGGATCGTCGGTTGGAGCTACCGGACTAGGGCGAACGTGGCCGGGCTGCGAGATCCAGAGATGCTGATAGTGTGGGCGTCTTGTTTTCCCTGAGGAGACGATTGCCGCTGTTAGCGGCATACAATAAGGCTCGGGTGGGCTGTCCTGAGATCCTCACCAAGGGTTGGGAGTCTTTAGAGGGTTGGAGGTGCCTGGCATCTACCCTGTCCAAACATTGGGGGAGGCCACCGCCTCATTCTGCCTCTATATCGATCCTAGTTTGCAGACGCCGATCCGCAATGGCATTTTCTCCCGTGAAGTTTCTATTCTATCTGCTCTCTGTCTGCATATTTGGATGGGTTCTTTTCATGTAATGCCCTCTCCTCTCTTAAATAATCGACCGTAAACTGTTTGGATTATGTTACTGCAGCTGGCTATTTAGAGAATTGTAGTTTTTCAATTTGCAAAGTTGATTCTTTGACTCCTGCTCTGTTTTTTCCTAATATAATGTATGTTTTACTATGAACCCAAGGGAGTGTGATCTAGACGGGAAGGTTAAAAATAGCAATGGGGTGATGAAAATTTACAAATTTGCCTGAATGTGATTCTGTGTCTGGTTGCTAACGTGCTGTTTTGCAGCACGACTTTTCTTAAATCACTAGTCCACTTTCTAATTTGGATGCACACTGACTATAAGTTACCATACCAACATTCCTTAGGAATCAGTAGCGTATATGCACTTTCATTGCATCTAAATGAGAATACATCCCAAATTAGAGTCCATTACAAAGAAGGATTGATGCAGACAAGAAACAACAAGGTATTTCAAACATGGGGATACGATTTGGACGACCTGGAAATTTCCCGGCTGTTGTAATAACAAACTAACGAATTAAGCCATTACACTTACAACTGTAACCTATACTATAGACCTAAATTAATGCACTCATCGTATATTGCATATGTTTCGGGTGGGGTGGGTGGGGGTGGGGGGCTTAATGTGTGAGGGATGGAAACCGAGCTGTAAATGGGAATATCAATGAGGGATTTAGATATTGTGTGTGTGAGTGGGTGTCCTCCATGCATATCTAGTGTCTTCTTGGCATTTAACCAGCCCTTTGTGCTTTTCTTTAAACAACACCCCACTTTATCTCATTCCTATAAATATGGATGATCTTATGCTTTCACTTGGCAGTGTCCTTAAAATTACACTTTTGATGCTCATGCGTACAGATCAACTAGAAGATACCTGCTAGTTCTTTTGATTCACATGTTTAATGTTTTGATTTTAAAAGGATTGAATCACGCTGATGAACTTGACAAAATGGCATAGTAACATTTATTAAGTGGTATTGCAGTGGTTGATTGGTCTGCTTTTGTTTGGAAAAAGTCAATAATAAGTTATCCATTTAGTCTCACTTTACGAGGTCAATATAGGTTGAGTTAAACAGTGAGCTATTTTTTTTTAGAAAATCAGTCACTAAATCTTAATCTCTGAATTATTATGCTTATATGTACCATATGTCAGATACAAGCTACATTACACCCCCTCCCCCTTTTCTTTTTACCATTTGTTTACATTGGCAAAGTAAATATGTATTAAAGGGAGATGTTTGAACAGTGGTTTATACTGAAGTGGGGAAAAGAACAAAGGATTCAAGAGGATATGCTTTCCTTACAAACTGCATCAAGTGGTGCAAGAGGAGAATTTTGGAAATACCTATGCAATGCAAGCAAAATTGACCAACTGGTACAAGAGGACATTTGGGAAAATATATATGCAATACATGTTATAGGCTGGTTGTCACTATGCTCTGGAATAGGCAGAAATGCATGGAATCGTAGACTGTGGCTTCTGCCTAGTAACCTTTTTATCATAGGAAAAATGGCAATATGATGATGAAAAAATATATCTGTTTTGAATCACATGCGGAAGAGAAGGATGAGGACGCAAATGACCTAGGGAAAATATACGGGGATGTTAATTTTTATTTTATTGTATTATACCTGTTGCAGTGCCTGTACGCCTGTGACTGCTGCTTGAGAAGGCAATAAAAAGAACCACCGGAGATGGGACCGACATGGAGAAGACAGTTAGCGGAGAAATCAATGCTGTGGGTAGCTAAGCAGGTGATGATGTGCACTAGATGAGGCGTGAGGATGGCAGTGACGTGTCTTACTTGAGGCAAGTTGGTTGGGCAACACAAGGCGGCTGGTTAGGAAACACCAGGATACAGACAAGTGACTGTTCCTCGATGACTATGACTTGCATGAGGCGAACAGCTTGGTGGATGAGCAGGTGCTTTCTATGGATGGTGGCTACTCATTGCATCTGTTCTGTCACCCTGTTGCATATGTCCTAGGGTTGGCTGAAGATGCAGGGATTGGGAAATTGGTGTGTGAATGCGCCGATTGATGATTTTCTGTCTTGTATGGATGGTTATTGTAACATATTTGCATCAAAGAGGGAAGGCAGACGGAGTGGAATTTGCTAAAAGCCTAAAACAATGATCCAACAAATGTTAAAGAGCCCCCTGGCAGCTGTAGAACGGCAGTGGACGCCCACTGGCAGTGTAATCAAAATATGTTTTTTCTGGTGTTAAGGTTAGTGGAAAACTTGCTCTGATAGCATCTGAAGAATTGTAATAAGATAATGAAACATAATTTTAATTAACCATACTGCCCATATATACTGGGAGAGGTTAAGTACAAACTTTCAGTTCTGAACTTCTGATGGGAAACTAGCTTGGGCCCATAAAATGTGACTTGATACATATCTGGCGAAAGCTATATTCTAAGTACATTCAACAGATGGATAGACACCATTGAATTAGCAAAGGCCTGCAGTAAATTTATTGGGATTGTGCTATCAGCTTCTTGAATGTTGAAAAATTCTACCCCTGCCCCGTGGATTGACTGGATGCAAGCCTATACATGCACAGGACAGCACAGCAAATTCTAGTTAGTGGATTTGTGTGGAAGGATTGTAAGCATCGAGAAGTCTAAGGAAAGTGTCCCACTCTTCTTCCTTTTCTCATGAAGGCTCAGTTGTCAACCATGGTAAAAAAATCTTTTACGTGTTTTTCAACCATGTGCGTTTTGATAATGAGTTTAGAAAGATGATTATTAAGTACAAGTGTTTGACCGTTGGTAAGACACTATAGTGATATTTACTTCCACATCTTGTGCAATTTGTTATCCATATACCTCTACAGTGTGATCTTACTGTTGTTCCAAGAAAACCAACAAAGTAAACAGAAACGGTCGAATTATTAGATGATGATTTTCATAATTAATGTGGAATATACATTAAATTGCTTTCACAATCAATAACGAAAGTTTGTTAACATGCTCTTTTATTATGGGAAAGCAATGTTTAGGCCAAAGTAGAACATGTGTAGTTTGATTGTGTCTATGCTGCTAAATAGTTCTATTTGTTTGTAGGCTTGTTCTATGTAGTAGTCATACATGTTTCATTGTTTACTTGTACATGCTGATTTAGGAAGCATTGTTTTAATGTTTAAAATTCATCTTATAATTCGACAATTTATTTTGTTGACACTTGTTCTAGTTTCTCTTGTTCTGGACTGTGACAGTGCAGTTTTTAGTATAATGGGTGATTAAATAAAGAAATATAAAAAAAGAATAAGTGCATTCTGGTACAAGCTTTGAAGCCTAATTTTATAGTGCATGCCAAGGAAGAAAATGTCCGATTTCGATGCTGTTTTGGTGGCCACAGAAACAGAAATTTTGACAGAAAATTTGATAGATGCGTTCCTGGCATTTTGACGGCAAAATAAACAAATTAATTATGAAATTTTACCAGAATGATCTACTAGTGTAGATCTACTCAAATATGCAATAATATTTCATATTGGATATGTGTGGGGGGTGGGGGGTGGGGTCTTGCCATTTTTGTGTGAATGACCCTGAACTGTTTCGATGGGCATTTCGATGGGGATTTTGGATGTCAATTTTCAATGGTGAAATCAATGAATTAAGTCATTATAGTTTGCAAGGACAATATATAGACTTAAAGAGACAAGACTATGCAAAAAAAAATGCTCTAGGTAGTACATAGTATATGAAAAAGTAGAAAAAAAAATCGATGATCTGCCTGTTTCGAGAGTTTCTGCAGTTGATTTCGATGTCCGATTGCCACCGAAACAGAAATTTCGGGCGAAATTTTGACCATTTTGTCGAAATTTTGAACATTGGCTCATGCTGATATTTTCTTCTTGTCTTCTTTACTGCACTCATTATTTTCCTGTTATATTCTGTTGACCAATTCTGCATCACGACTTTGACAGGTTTGCTGCGAGACTGCTTGCCTGGCTTTTTAGCAGGATACTAGGAGCAACTGTTGGCTTTAGAATTGCTGGTTTCAATTGTTTAAGAGATGTAACATTAAAATTCAAAAAGGTAATTTCTCCAAACATTTTTTTAAATATACTTGTCAGAAAGTGTCTTTATTTCTCTTTCTTGATTTTTTTTGCTCATGACCTTGTTGCTTGCTTACTATTCTGACATTTTGAGAAAGGGCAAAACATTTTGAGTAGTATAAGGGCTTATTGACCAGTGGATTGTGCACATGAATTTCTCTCACCATGCTAGCTTAACTTCTTTGTGTGCGACAGATCCAGTTGCTTTAATTGACCACGAATAGGATCACTAATTCTTAAATTGTGGACTGTCCCAAGACTCCCAACTATGGGTTGCTCTTAGACAGAGTTTTGGCGTAATTGTATGTAAATGAACAACGGACATGGGGTATTTGAAGCCAGTGGTGGTGGTCTAAAAATTTAGGGGAGGCTTAGCAAGTGCACTTCTAGGCAGGTTGTTTGTGGCCAAAGTAGAAGGACCCCTTTTCTTTTACGATCCATCTGTTTCAAGCGTTGAGATAATGGAAGGCAGGTTGTTTGTGGCCAAAGTAGAAGGACCCCTTTTCTTTTATGATCCATCTGCTTCAAGCGTTGAGATAATGGAAGTAACCGATGGATGATTTTCTGCTTGTTAGGCAGGGGATTAAGTCATTAGCTAATTAGTCTCAAGTCGTAACTATCGGGACGACTAGGATTTTCAGTTGTCATAATTACCAGCCTTGGGGTATTTGTCTGTGTAGAGTTTGATTATTGAATTCATGAATTGGGAAATGGTGCCCCATCAAGAGGATCTGGAACCCTTTATCGTCTCGATGGAAAATAATTTATCTGTAAACAGGATTGATCTGCAAGTGGTCATACTTATCCAAGTGGAGGAGGAAGCACAGGAGCCGGTGACACATAAATTAGGGGGAACTATCCAGAAATCATGTATATCAGAAATGTGGTGGAGCAAGGAACGAGGTATCCGATTTTGATGCCATTTTGACAGCATGTGAAATTTCGACGGAAATTTTGATAAATGCAACCATGCCTGTTTCGATGCCAAAATCAATGAATTAAGTCATGAAATTTCAAAGGCATGAGATCTACACGTATATGCATCATTCTATGCAATAAAATTATATATGGGGATAGGGGTGTGTGTGGGGGGTCCTTCATGTGGGAGATAAGTGAACTTTACTAAATTTCAAAAGTGGGCAAAATGTTTCGCTAATCTCGACATAGCGTTTGCATGATTTCCTTGCAAATGTTGGCGAAAGCAAAATTTTCTCAAAATTTCGACGGTTTTGTTGAAACCTCGTTCCTTGCGGTGGAGTACCTTTTGAGGGAAGAAGGATATCTGCTCTTGCTTTGATAACTTGAGGCATACGCATCTCGCATTAGCACAATGACTTAAAAATCCAGGGTAGAATGCACCAAGGTGAAAGATTTGGATCAGGGAGAAAGGGTTATATGAGCGTTTCTTTGAGGTACTCTTCTAGTTTTTATGTCTGTAAAGTGGACAATTTTCCTTTTTTCCGTTTCTGCATTTAACTATTTGTTTCCTCGTAGTTGAATTTTTAGACCTAAATCTAGCCATTTACACCCCTGCCCTGTTGCCCGAGTTTGTACTTCTGTACAAAGAATAATTCATCGTTGAATATATAAAATCAGCTAGATTTCTGACAGTCTCTTGCAGTCAATTTGTGAGGTTGCTTAACACTTGCTCTCTCCCCTACTACTTGAGACTGCCTAACTAGATCGCCACTCAGTAGTCAGTACCACAAGCTACCAGTTATTAGTCTACCACTTGCTCCTTTTGATACTATTCAGCTCACAAACTTGAGATGAAATTACTATGCATGTTATCCCCTGGCGACCACTTGACAGATACCTCAGAAATAAGTCGTATATAGTTGTTCCGTTGCCCTCATTGCCTGATCTATGTTATATTTAATTTGGCAGATCTCGTTTTCTTTTTTATTGTTGCATTTGAGTTGCACTTTAATTGCTTTGTTTTCTTCTTTTGCAACTACTTGTGGTTTAGTTTATGTCAGCCGAAGAGAGTTCATGTAGAACACGTAGAGACGATTCTTTCACATTTTCGACACATTACAATAGATCACAGAATAATTTGTAATTATTATAACTTGATTAGTTAACTCTGTTGTGTCTTTTGATTTTCATGTAGTCTTTATTATGTCTGTTGTGTTGAGTTGCTTGGTCTTGCTGTGTATATTTGTGATTTTAGTTTTCCTTAAGAGGTAGATTTTCATGAGTGAAAATTATTGAGCTGTAAATTTATTACTTAGCTTCATGGCTCTTATGCTAGTTTCAATGGTACTAGAACAGATCAGTCCATTAATTTACTTTAGTCTTTTTGCGTCCACCTTGGGCTTAATTTTTCTTACATGTTGCCAACTTTGTTCAGTAATGAACATAGTATGCTTTTATATGTTTAACCATACAATATTATTAGCAAAGACATTGTATTTCAACTGTGCTTCATCATCAGTTGCCGGTGATATTTTGATGTGTATTATAGTAACTCTCTTGGTCCATCCTTCTATCTCTGAATTCTGATAGCTCCCACTTTCGGCACTATGTAATTATTATTCTATGTGAACGTTATTTGGTTTCACATGTAAATTATGACCATCATTAAAGCTAATTACATGATACTTCCTCTGGAGTTGCTTCCAACTTGATATTGGAACAGGATGAATAGGCAAATAATTACTTCTACTTTTTTTTTGTTTATATTGTGGAAATAAATTTTCACGCCACTTCCTGTTATGACTCCATATTCCTTTTTTATTCAGGGTTCTGTTGAGTCTTTAACCATTGGCGAAATCAAATTAAGCCTGCGAAAAACTTTGGTTAAGCTGGGTGCTGGCTTTGTATCAAAGAATCCTAAGTTGCAGTTAGTAATAAGTGACCTTGAAATCATCTTACGGCATTCGGAGAAAACTGTGAAGAGAAAGAAACCGAGTTCTCAGAAATCACGCTCTGCTAGTAGGGGAAAATATATGGTTCTAGCTAACTTGTCAAGATATCTTTCTGTTTCCTTGGCTGATATAGTTGTAAAGGTATTTCTCTGTTTACTTGACTGAGATAATTGTGAAGATACGGTGTCTGTTTCTTGCTTTGTTACATTGCAAGTTGTCTCTCTAGAATCTGAGGTAATATCGCTATATTAGATATATGTGTTTATATCTCGGTAGCTGATCTTGTGTAATTATATGGAGGTTGATATCATATGTGTAGAGCGTTTGTGAAATGCCCCAAATCTGACTTAACCCCTCATACGATCGGTCCCCTTCCTAGTGCTCACGAGGACGCTTTATACTGGTTAAGGCCTAGGCAGTGTTAGTGGTACGAGAAGGTGATCGCAGCAAGATCATTGACTGCTGAATGAAACTTGTCTCCACTTTTTGAAAAGGAGTGCAGCTGCTCCCTCTCCAAGACAAGCGGCTCAAGATAGATCCCTCTCTTGTCACTGCTTCGGCTGGTGGATGGGTCATCCCTGCTACCACTAGGGTCACTGTTACAACTACATTCCTGCAGCTATTGATTGATTGCTTCTCTCTCCATTTATAGTTTTCACTTTTCACTATGCCAATTTTGATTCTATTGTTTATTTACTCTTTATTGTCTGCTTGTCACATCTTTATACTTTCCAGTTAAACAAAATAAAAATTAATATGAAATTTATCTAACAATGTATATCAGATTTCATTAGCACTAGGGTCACTGTTACAACTACATTCCTGCAGCTATTGGTTGATTGATTCTCTCTCCGTTTATACTTTTCACTAGGCTAATATTCATACTATTGTTTATTTACTCTTTGTTGTCTGCTTCTCTCATATCTTTTTACTTCCCAGCTAAAAAAATGTAAATTAATGCAAAATTTATCTAACAATGGATATTCAATTTCGTTACATTTCCCTGACAAATAACAGTTCTTATATACGGAACAAAATAACATGATCTTAAAATTATAAGTAATGGGCCATGAGAGTTAATTAAGCAGTATAGTTTATATCAGGTTACACTTTCTCATGTATCTTTTAAGATGTTAAGGATGATTGATTGAGATAATAAAAACAGATACATGTCCTCTCCATATATAGGATAAGAGAGGAGAACTAATTATGGAGCTAAGCAGTATGTGATAAAAAGCTAATGAGAAAAAACAGAAAACACAAAATATAACAAGACATAATACAAAACACTAAATACATTAACACTTAACACTCCCCCCTCAAGCTGGAGCATAGATTTCTCGAATGCCCAGCTTGTCCATCATGACAGTATATCTTGTCTTCGGAAGTGGCTTTGTGAAAATGTCAGCAAGCTGATCCTTAGTACTGATGTAAGGAGTAGAAATGTTTCTAGATATATTTGCCTCCATTACAAGGTGACAGCCCATCTTAATGTATTTGGTGAGTTCATGGAATGTCGGATTGCTTGCAATGAAATGGATGCTTTACTATCACAGATCATTGGGTAAAATCACATGTCAAATTCTTTCAGAAGACTTTAAACCTACATTAATTTACAAGTGGTATGAGCCATGGTTTGATAACTCAACGCTAGACCATGCAACAACGTTTCGCTTTTTATTATGCCGGGTAACCATATTATCTCCTACAAAGGTGCAATAACCAGAAGTAGATTTGCTATCAGTCTCGCTGGCAAACATAGTTAGAATCATAATAGCTAATACTTTCGCAGTGCTGGTGTCGTCTATACAGAAGACCTCTTCCAGGATAGCTTTTTAAGTATTTGAGAATGTGGCAGATAGCATCCCGATGACGTTATTGAGGTTTGTCTAGCAGATGTGATATCAACTCTTGTAACAGTTTAGTAGATGAGTTTACCAACTAGTCTTCTATATTGATTGTTGTCCAAATATGGAGAGGAATCATCATCCCAGTTTGTGTCAGGATCAAGAGATATACTGGCTGGCTTGGTTCCCAACACGCCAGTTTCTTGTAGGTCTAGTACATATTGGTGTTGAGATAGACAAACTCTAAAAGAAGAATGTGATACTTCGATTCCCCGAAAAATAGCAAAGTTTGCCTAGGACATTAGTGATAAAGTATTCTCCATATATATATATATATATATATATAGAGAGAGAGAGAGAGAGAGTCACTGCAAAAAGAATTACATCATCTAAATACACAATCAGAATTACGAGCCCATTATAAGTTATTGAGATATATTTATATCCAACTATTGTATTCTCTTTATTTTTGTTCCCTTTTTACTTAACTCTCATGTAATATGGGCCTAAGTATAATAGGCCCATTAGGGTTTGTTGTTTGCTTCCTTGCTTTGCCTCCTATTATAAGAGAGGATTTTACCTTTCTAAGTAATAGAAAGATGACTACTTTCGATATGGTATCAAAGCAAGACATATAGCCGTCTCAGGAGCCTCTCCTTTCCAAGCTGTAGCCGCAATCTCTCCCATCCATGTTCATCATCTTCTTTCTTCTCCACCGTTGCTGCTCACACCTAGGGAGATCTACTCTCCTTTCTAGCCTTATCCCCAACAAGAGGATCTAAGAGCACTGCCTACTACTTTTTGTTGGTCTTATGCCCTGAAGACTGGTTGTTCGGAGGCCGTACGACATCCTTTTGTGGTCATCTATGACCATCTTTTACAGGACTTTGCCTACTTATTATCTGATATCATTGAATCTCTCCAACATATCTTTGTTTCTCTTGACGATCCATAATGTTCACCTCTTGTTCAATGTCTTTTTCTAGTTTGAATCTTCGGTTTCGCTGTCCACACGACGTGTCTCTGATCGGGCACGACATGTTATCGTCCGCTGCTGCGCGAATCGTCTACTATGCCTTCTGCTGCACTGGACACAGTGTGTCAGTGACTTTCTAACCCTGTTGCTACTTTAAATATGCGGCTCAATTATACCACATGTTGGCATACTATGGGTTCTTCCTCTTCTTCTACTGAGATCCCCGAGAACACTATGAAGTGTGTAACTTTCGTGAAGTTCAATGGCTCCAAACATGGAATAAAATTTCAATAGAATTTGTGAAATTTTGCTCAAAATTTTGTTTTTTTGTAAATGGACTTTGAAACGTGTGATCGGACATCGAAACACAGAAATGCAATGAATGGGATGTAATTTCGCGAAAATTTTGACCGAGGTGCAAAATTTTGTAAAACATGATGAAAAAGCAAAAACCCAATTTGGGTAGTAATTTCGCGAAATGGCACATAAACACAATTTAACTTTTGAGAAATTTGTTCCTAGGGTGCTAATACATCTTGTATATTTTGACAATTTTATTTGAATCTCTTGCTTGTAGAGTTTCTCTTAATACTAAGGTATGTTTCCCCTATTCCTAGACCATCTATACATTACCTTCTTCAATTTCTACATCTTCTATAGAGATCTAGAGAAATACTTCGAAAATAACAAAGTTCTTTCTTAGATCTATGTATAAATGTCCCATGTAACCTAGTTATATGCTAACACTAGACTAGTACAAGTCGTCGTTCGTGAGTTTGTAACTTGTAACAGTAAGTTTTTAATTCTAAGCTGTGACTTGAAGTTTTTAACAGTCTTAACTATCTAGCAAACTTGACAATTCTGTTCTTTTGTGCACTCACTCATCAAGACATGGATCCCACCTTTACCTCTAAAATATAAATTTATTATATAGTCTAGTGTGTATATGTCTAAAAATTGTGTTTGTAAGATTTCATAACTTAATTCCTTCATTTTGCCATTGAAATTCTATCGAGATTGTTCAGCTTCCTTCGATTATAATTGCGGGAGAACCCCCACCCCACATATGCAATATGAAATATTATTGCATATTTGAGTAGATCTTGGCGTTCAAACCGTCTTGGTAAATTTTCATGATTTAATTTGCTTTTTTGATCGTCAAAATCATTAAGGCCGTTTATATGGAACACATCTTGAAGAAGAAGAAAAGGAGAAGATAAGCGACAATTCTCAAAATTCAATTCATATTCAACTGTCCGAACATAAGCCCCAAGGTTGGTTTTTATTGTGAAACAACCTGCATCTCTGTCGATACCATCGACAGGAGGTCGATGGTATCGAGATAGTCACAACGACAGAACATCATTCTGTCGATACCATCGACATCCTGTCGATGGTATCGAGATGGTCACAGCGGCAGAAATCGACGATCGTCCCCCTGGTTCTATCTTCATTTTATTATTTGTTTTATTGTTTTTCTATTATTTTCTCCTTTGTACCACCATGTATCTTACCCTAATATATAAAAAGAAGTGAGATGGCTATTGCCCTCTCAAGCAAGCTGCTCCTTGCAGCCGACAAATCTCTCGGTGTTTCGCCTTCTCTCCTCCTCACCTCTTCTAACATGGTATCAGAGCAGAGCTCGATCTAGGCTTCTCTCCTCTTCTGCCACCGCTCCTCCCTTCTCCCTTCTTTCCCTTCTCTTCTTGCCGGCGGCGCTTCTCTCTCCTTCTCTCCTTGCTGGCGGCGCCGCCGAGAGGCAGCGGCAAGGTCGCCGTTCGACTGCAGCCCATCCGCAGATCTGGAGTGAGGCACCGGGCTTGCAGGGTTATCTCCGTCTACGTTGGGTCTTCGGTAGATCTCCAACGCTGTCGTAGACTTCACCACAAGTTGTTTGGGGATCTTCGGGTGATCCGACGACCGACTAAAATCTAAATCGGAGGACTCGTCACCCGACAGTTGGACTCCTAATCACATCTCCTCCATGTGTGATTAGGAAAATCGATTGGAGGCTGTGAATGCGTCAGTAACGCATTTATCTGTTCTTTTTTGGTAGTGACGTGTATCTCTCCGTCACCCCATCTATCTCTGTGACGTGTATCTCTCCGTCACCTCAGTTTTCTTTGTGACGTGTATCAATCCGTCACTGAGTTTTCGTCTACAATGGAGGACACCAAGATTCCCTACGGCGAGGCGTCTCCTATCCCCTCCATCAAACTCAACGGGAAAAACTATCTACTATGGATGAACGCGGTTCACACTGTCTTGGAATCCCGCGATAAGGCAAGACATGTTGACTCGGGTCCTTTGGATACTGCTGATAAAGGATACGTTGAATGGAAGAGTCATGACAGTCTTGTGAAGACTTGGTTATGGAATAGTATGGAACCTGCAATTGCGGCTAGGTTTATGTTCTATACTATAGCTAAAGAGATATGGGATGCAGTAAAGCAACACTATTTCCAGGAGAAGAATGCTCTTCGGCTATTCATGATCTATGATCGTCTATTAATGAGAGGCAAAGTGATAGATCTCTTGAGGAATACTTTGGAGCTATTCAGGCACTTGCTCAGGAGCTGAGTTACCATCATCCAGTGACAGCTGCTGCACAGATCAAAGACAGAGACGACTTGGTTACTGCTAAATTTTTATCCGGGCTTAATTCCATTTGCGGTTCTACCCGGAGTGTCATTCTGGCTTCTGATAAATTGCCAAGTTTTGTAGAAGCCTATTCAAGAATTCAACAGTCTGTTTTTGAGTCTGTTAATCCTGTCTCTACTATATCTTCTGGGGAGTCTCATGCATCTGTGGCTGCTGCAGTGAGAGGAGGACGACCTGGTACGGGCAGAGGACGTGGGACACGTCCGAAGTGTACCTTCTGTGACAAACCGGGACATACAATGGAGAAGTGTTGGAAGAAACATGGGAGACATGCTGCACCTCCTGTGGGGGCAGCACATTGTGCTACTTCTACAGATTCCACTCCGTCTTCAGCTGTGGGCATCAATTCTGGGACAGGCATCACCCTTACTCAGGAGGAGTATGATCGGTTCCTTCAGGCTACACAGTACATGAGTGTGGGATCTTCATCTTCGTCATCAGTAAATCTAGCATCTACTGCGGGTAATCAGGCTACATCTTTCATAACTTCTGGATCTCCTACATCTTGGGTAGTTGACTCTGGCGCGTCACAACACATGACTGGTATGAAGAGATTGCTCCAGCTTGAGGGGGAGTGTGAAACAACCTGCATCTCTGTTGATACCATCGACAGGAGGTCGATGGTATCGAGATAGTCACAACGACAGAACATCATTCTGTCGATACCATCGACATCCTGTCGATGGTATCGAGATGGTCACAACGACGGAAATCGACGATCGTCCCCTTGGTTCTATCTTCATTTTATTATTTGTTTTATTGTTTTTCTATTATTTTCTCCTTTGTACCACCATGTATCTTACCCTAATATATAAAAAGAAGTGAGATGGCTATTGCCCTCTCAAGCATGCTGCTCCTTGCAGCCGACAAATCTCTCGGTGTTTCGCCTTCTCTCCTCCTCACCTCTTCTAACATTTATAACACTACATGACTTGACCCACAAGCAATGGAAATAAAGTCCTATTTAATAAAATTCGAAATTAAATACAACCTAAAATAAAGAAAAACATAAACATTTACGACTAAGCACACAAATGAGATAATTTGCACTTAGGTCTCTAAATATTAAAACATAGCAAAAACAAGTAGAATAAAGTCTAATGCATCCTACATCAGCCGTAAATATCAATTTTTTCGGCCGAAATTTCGAAAAATGCATGTTTTTGGGCCATTAAATCCGACATCGAAATCAAACATTTAATTCAATGGCTCGAAATATGTCCTATGGGCACGCTCTTTTCAGATCTATGTGCTTTCTTCATGAAAGCTAGAGCATCTCACTGATCTACCTCTACCTAAAGAAGAGACATCTGACAAAAATAAAGCAATAGAAGAAGCATCAGACAAAAGGAAGATAGTTTATAAGAAGTGGGCTGAACATGACTCTCTGGTTTTCTCTTGGATTCTAACATATCTCTACGTACTCTTCACCAACACATCCAAGGAGGCATGGGATCACCTTGCTCAAGTGTACTCTAGCAAAGGAAATGCATCCCGAGTAATTGATCTATACAAACGATTGCACTCTCTTAAACTTGAAGAGAACTAAGCCTTTGCTTCACACTTCGACAACTTTATAGGGATTTGGGACGAGCTCAAGCTTCATCGACCCTTATCATTTGATCTTTTCAAAATGCAAAAGCAGCAAGAGAAGATACAACTATGTCAGGTTTTTGGCATCTATACCTCCAAGTTATGAAGCTGTTCGTCAATAAATTCTTTTATCTGAACCGTTGCCAAATGTTAGATGATATCTATCTTTGACTATCTCGTTCTGTGTCTTCTACTACTGTTGTCGAGGAGCCTGCTGCTGTTGTCGCTGTGAGACGAGGGCGTGGTTATGTGGAACACATCTTGAAGAAGAAGAAAAGGAGAAGATAAATGACAATTCTTAAAATTCAATTCATATTCAACTGCCCGGACATAGGCTCCAAGGCTGGCTTTTATAACACTACATGACTTGACCCACAAGCAATGGAAATAAAGTCCTATTTAATAAAATTCGAAATTAAATAAAACCTAAAACAAAGAAAAACATAAAACATTTACGACTAAGCACACAAACTAGATAATTTGCACTTAGGTCTCGAAATATTAAAACAAAGCAAAAACAAGTAGAATAAAGTCTAATGCGTCCTACATCACGTGGTAATCCTGGTCGTGGTCGGGGCAATGTCTCAACTAAAGTGGGAGAGGATCATCTTCTTCTCAATTGAGATTCTGCAATTTCTGCAAGCAATCACAATGAAGACAAATCCCGGAAAAACTTGGGAAACTAGAATGGGTGAATCAAGTGTCAAATACTGATGCTGATGGGGAATCTACCTCTGTCCCTAGTGGTGCCAATCATCAGATGGTAAACCGAGTCTTCTGACCTTGAGAAACTGATAAAGGTTGCTTCTGCTGCTGTTACACTTACACCTCAAACGAATATTGCCCAACATTCAGGTGACCCCTCATGTTTTCAAGGATCTTCATTTTCATCAATAGATGATTGGGTTATTGATTGGGGTGCCACAACCCAAATGATTGGTAATAAGAATCTGTTTACTTACTGGAGAAATCTACTTGTCATCCTCCTATGCGTCTAATAGATGGATCCACTTCTCCCGTTGTTGGGAGAGATGTGAACAAAAATCTTCTTACATTTGTTTCGTTTGTGCCCAAATTTCCGTTAAACTTGATGTCTGTCAGTAAAATTAACAAAACTTTAAACTACAATGTATCCTTCTTTCCTTACACTGTCTCCACATTGGATCTTAGGACAAAGAAGACGATTGGTGGGAATATGAAGGTGGAGATGGTCTGTACTACTTGTAGACCTCGTCAACCCTCCTATTGTTGTGGCTCAGTCTAGCTCTCTTCATCAATGGCACCTGTGGTTTTCTCACCCTCACTAAATTGAAGTCTTTATTTCCGACTCTTATCTTTTGAAAATTATTTATGCTAGTCTTGTCAACTTGGAAAACACTATCAGAGAGTGTTTCCTCCTCGCCGTAATAATATGAGTCCAAGTTTGTTTTACTTAGTTCACTCTAAGGTTTGTGGACCATGTCATATTGGTAATCGTATTGGTGTGCGGTATTTTGTGATTTTATTGATATTTGGTTTCGTGCTAATTGGATCTGTTTGTTAAAAGATTGTTCTGAATTTCAGATGTTTTCTCTAAATTCCTAAATGAAATAAAGACTCAATTTTTTGCTACTCGTAAATTTATCTGCACTGATAATGCTTCTGAATATGTGCAACATAGCTTTCAAAAGACTTGTATCGCCAAGAGGATTCGTAATTTAACCTCTTGTCCCTATGGCCCACAACAAAAGGTTGTGAACAAAGCATGTACGACCAATTTTTTTGGAAGGAATAGAAAAAAGGTGCGTCTCGGTACATAATATTGTATGGTACTTCGTTGTTCAACACCAAAGAAGGCATTCATTTTATTAGAAAATTAGTAGAAACCTCGTTATTGCAGAAAATCTTAGGAACATGAGAATGCCACATAATCGCCTGGGCAACCTCCAGAAGATGACGATTTTTCCTTTTAGTGTCACCATTTTGTTGTAATGTGTAAAAACATGAGGTCTGATGAATGGTGCTCAAATTTTTACGGAACTTACTTGCAGAATGTTTAATGAATTCAAGGGCATTATTAGTCCTAATTTTAACATGCTTATCAAATTGTGTTTTGATTTCAGCTAAGAAAGTAGGAACCGTACCCAAAATATGTGCCCTATCTTTGAGCAAAAACAACTGAAAATATGTGCCCTATCTTTAAGAAACAACAACCAAGTAGCTTTAAAAAAATCATATGTGAAGGTATGAAAATATGTAAATCCTGAAAGACTAGGTACAACACACGCGCCTCAGATATCAACATGCACAATATGAAACACATATTTGGAAGCGATAATCTTTTTACTATGAAAAATGGATCCAGTATGTTTGCCAAGTTGGCATGCTTCACAGTGAAAAACATTATCTGAGACAGTAGGAAGTAAATTTTTTAGATTTGAAATACATGGGTGTCTAAGCCAATAATGCCACTGGAGTCTAGACATAGGTGATGGAGATAGTAGAGCAGTGGTAGCAACACGTGGAGTATGGAGATGATATCAACCATTTGGTCTGTCACGGCCCAAACCAAGCCTCATCTATGTGCGTAGATCCTGAATAACAATCATCATGGTCAAATGTGATAGAGCATTGAAACATTTCACAATTTTGCTAACAAAAAGTAGATTTGAAGGAAATCGCAGAATAGAGAGCATATTTGAGTAAACGATTATTAGGTGTCTGAATATTTCCAATGCCATGGATCGGGGATTGAGAACCATCAATTACTGCGATGGGAGGAATGGCTGATGTAGCAGTAAGTTAGAGATATAGTAGAATTCCCAAAAAATGAGTACAAGCACCAAAGTCGTGCGGGAGAAGCAAGGAAGGAAAAACCTCCATTTGGTCAGGCAACAACAATCTAGGCAGGGAGGCGTTCTTGGAGTAGCTTTTCAAGCTCAGAGGGGATCCAAAGTTGTAGGAATTGAAGAGGGAAGTGTGTCAGATTCAACGCCTCAGTAGAGGCTTGATTGACCCATGTCGGTTCTCCATGCTTGGTCCTACGACGGTCTTCCGCATGGTTGTTGTGACCACAAAAGTTACAATACCTTAGTCTGGAAGGAGGCTAGCGCGTCCAATTCTAGGAGTCCCAATATAGCGACCACAGCCATATCCACGACCACGACCTCACTCGCGTCTATGGTCCTTTGATCACACACCCATAACAGAGACATTAAAGGAGGCAATGAGTAGAGAAGAGACAGATGGAAGGTGCTGAACTCTTTTAAGACGTTTCAAAGTGTAGGCAAACTGGACAAAATTTGGATCTCAGTGATGTCAGCAGAGAGGGGTTGTTAAACCTCAAAATCAACCCAAAGCGCACAACATTGATTATAGTAATCTTTAAGAGAGACGACAGTAGAGAATCATTGTTCAGGAAAGCGGTATGTGCTGTACGGACGGAGAGGGTACCACATAGAGTATATGCGGTACGCGGGAGTATATGCACTTTTGGATTTTTTCTCTTTTATAAAACTAATTATATATAAAAATACTATATTGAAGTCTTAAATAAAAAATATAAGTATATAGATTAGGCACTTATATACATTTACATATTAACATATCAATATGCATGTATGATATACTTATATATGTATATATGTCTATATATGAAATGTGTTTGTAATGAATGTACAAATATTGAAACATATGTATATCAATGTACAAATATGTGTTAGACCGTGTATAAATGTGAATAAATCAAAATGTATATATGCATGTACAAATGTGTTTGTATATGTAATTATAATGTATGTATACATATGAATATGTCAAAAGATATTCATATAATTGAACAAGTGTTGTGGAATTTGTTCTATATATTACAATGTATACATATAAATCAATGATTGTGTATTTGAATTTTAATATATAATGGAATGAGTATATATGTATGCATGTATGTATGAAATGCATGGATTTAAGTTGTGGGCTTTTCAAAAAGTGGAGTTTAATTGGCCGCTTAATCGGACAAGCAGGAGTATATGTGGCCCATGATCGCTTAGTGAACTGATTAGCAATATGTGGTGTGGTAGGGTGACCGAATAGGCATAAGCGAGAGTATATGCGGGCGTGCAGACCGATTTCCCGAACAGTGTAGAGAACTCTTTGACTGGGTTATTGAAAATTTTGAACACTTTCTTGGGATTCTATTAACGAGAATAGACATGAGAATAAGTTGGTCCCTCTTTGCTTTGCAGTCTGAAGGTGAACTAGAGACTAATGTGATTTTGGGTTCAACACTATTCACCATCCAAGTCATGACCCACAAAGTCTTTCTTAACCCATAGATCATATGCTTGCTTGGTCTTCTCATCTACAATTTCAGCGTGTTTAGTTGGGGCACAGTAATAAGGTGAGAATAGCGCCCTTGAGTCTTTGCAGTTCGAAGGTGAAGAAGAAATTCAAAGGAGATAGACCAGGTATGGTAGTCGAAGTCGTCCAACTTGACTGTCCTAACACAATGATTGAAAGGCATCATTAACTGCTATGATGAAAAAGACGCACGACTTTATATGTACATGTATACATACATATATATATATATATATATGCATATATATGTATGTATATATATGTATATATATACATATATACATCTTTATAAGCATATATGTGTGTGTATGTATATATATCGGATCAAGCAGAGCAACAACAACAAAGATGGTGTGAGAAAAACACGCCAAGTAGTAGTAGATAACCAAAAAAAGTAGGTGTTATAGATCAGTAGCAGAGCAGATGAACCCAACACACGAGAAACAATAGTAAATAGGGAACCCATGTCGCAATGTCAATTTATACAAACATGTGGCATAGGTAGGGGGCAAGCCCCCCCCCCCCCCCCCAAAAAAAAAAAAAAAAAAAGAAAAAGAAAAAAAAGAGAGAACGATGAACCAGTGTGAGGGAGAGTGGTTTTAGTCTAACAACAAGACGAGGAAGGGGAGCCAACTTGATATAGGAAGTTTGTGATGGGAAAGAATCATATGGAAGAAGTAGTTATAGGGGCAAGGGATAAGGAATAAGGGAGGGATAAGAGGCGGGATGGGGTGCATGACATGTATGCAATATTAGGGAAGAGGGGCTGTGGTGGGGAGAGAAGTGGTGACTGGCTAAGCGGGAAGAGGCAACACGATGAGTAGTGGATGGAGGGGCGGACAACAACAAGTAAGTGGAGGGAGTTGGCGACAACAACAATAGGCATAAGAGGGTGGGGGCAACAAGGGGTGAATGAGGGGATTGTGGCAACAAGGGGTGAAGGAGGGGAGCGACGTGTTGGAAGGAGGTTTGGAAGTGACGACAGGGGTTGTAGAAGGGGCTGGCGCCTGGCGGGGGCAAGGATGGGTAGTGTAGGGGCTTGGTGTTAGCTAGGGTGTGTAGGGTAGGGTGATGGCGGCAACAAGGGTGGGTAGGACACAATTTTTGGTGGAAGGGTGGGTAGGATAGGGTTTGGTGATGACATGGATGGGCAAGGGAGGGGTCGGGGAGGATCGTATAGGTCTGATACCATGTAGATAATAAAAAGGATTTATTGAGACAATAAAAACATATACATGTCCTCTGCTCATGTAGGATAAAAGAGGAGAATTAATTACAAAAGTAAGCAATATGGGATTAAAGACAAAAAAGAAAAAAATAGAAAACACAAAATATAACAAGACGTAACCAAAATCACTAAATATATTAACATATCTAATAATTGAAACCCATTTAGAGTGTGAGCAAATTGTGATATTGGACTAAGGTCAAATTTGTGATTTTGTATATTGTGTTATATTCATAATTTTCAAGGCATCACGAGACGCCTAGGCGTTGGCTTGAGAACACATATATAATCAAAGCCTTCAATCTATTTATGACATCCTTTATGGCTGTTACATCCCACCCCCCACCCCCCACCCCACCCCCCCCCCCCCCCCCCCAAAAAAAAAAAAAAAAAACCCAAAATTACATATATTTAATAGTCATGTGTAGGTAATGTATTTATGGATAATGGGCTCATATACTCCAAGTTTATGGTAAAAAACCACAATAAATCTACATTCATAATAATTTCCAATATACATTAATGCAAGGACAAGAGAAACTAAATTCAAATATACATTAATGCAAGGACAAGAGAAACTAAATTCAAACAAAGTAAGAGAGTAAAATCAACATACAAATTCAGATTGAATGATATAGCTCCAAATCTTCAACCACGTAATAATGATCCTCTATAACATCCTCCCTAAAATAATTAAAGACTCAATAAAGGCGCATACCATTCACATTGACAAATGCCGGGTATTGAATACTAAACATAAATGAAAGATAACACATAACATAAACTAGAATATGTATGTGTGTGTATATATATGTGTATACATATATATATGTATATATATGTATACATATATATGTATATATACATATATATGTATGTATATATATATATATATATTCGCTACTCGAGTCGGGTAACTAAGGTTAGTTACCCGTGAATCCAGTTTTGTAACAGGAAGACACTGAACTGTAACGAGACAACTGAATTTGTAATACAAAGACTCGTTTTGTAAAAAGGGCGTCAATTTGTATTTTAGTCGCTGAAAACCATGGAACTAAACTTTGGCGAAGTTTCACCGAAACTTCGAACTTCGAGCATGGGCGAAGTCGAATCCCCAATACTTCGGCCTTGTCCAAACTTCAAGGCGAATTTTCTGAAGTTTCATCGAAGTTGAATTTTTTTTGTGTATTTTCGTCCCAACTTCTCCGAATTGTCGAAGTTTCCTCGAAGTTGGTGAAGTTGGGGCGAAGTTGAGACGACCCAGAATTTTAATCCTAACTAGTGCCCTAACGGTCGTATAAGGCATAGGTGTCGCCTCCAACCCTCCTCACAACTTCTAATATCAACTCCTATGTTTCTTGTTTCCACTCTTTCCTAGAGACGGTCTTGTAACTACTGTTTGGTTGTATATTGTAGATAATACATATGTTAAACACCTGAATTGTATTTGTATGTGTATTGCACGTTTGACCATTGCAACCAACACATTGTATTATCAACCTACTTAGGGCTGGAGAGTCATGAATCATGATTTTGTGTTAAATTAACAACTATAAGATAGATGTATAACATAATTGCGAGTTTCCAATCGAAGTTTCCTTCAAATTCACATCATTTTCTTCAAAAATTGGCATAGAAGTTTGTCGAACTTTGTGTCTAAACTTCCTCAAAATTTCCACAAACTTCCACTTCCACACCTGACAAAGTCGAAGTCCTGCACCATGCTGAAAAGTGAAAACAGTAAAAATGACATTTCTGGAAGAAAAAATGTCCACTCCGAACTATAACTAGGAGCGAAAATCTGTAACCAGAATTCTAAAATTGTAATCAGATAACTCAGTTTGTAACCAGAATCGCTGGGTAAGTAATATATGTTACCCACCTGGGTAACAGATACATCCCATATAGAGAGAGAGAGAGTCTAGAATACACTCGAGTGTATCCCAGCCACGTTACAATCGAGTTTCCCACCTATAGATGTTGATCAGATAAGAAATGCCTACTGACTTAACGCTTACCCTGATCCTCCCACCGTAACCCCGGCTAACCTCTCCAACACCTGTTACCTCTCTCCTCTATGTCCTTCTCACCCTCTCTCTCTATTTCCCTTCATGCCCGCCTCCTTTCCCTTCCAAGTTGGTGAAGATCACCAACAACCTCCTCCGGTAGCAGACCTTCCTTTTATAATCCAGAACAGCCTTGATGCCACGAGGCTGATTGCCTGCCCACGGAGCTTGTGCCGTCATTAATGCATAGACATAATGGATATCCGGAAGCAAGGAGTGGGAGTACATCAGTGATTCGGCATGTCATCTAGGTGCTTCTCCATGGTTGCCTCATGAACAGAAATCCTCCTGATCTCATCTTTTACTGGGGCCAACTCAGTCCTCAAAGAACAGGATCAGATGGTCCTCAACACAGTCATCCGTGAATAACAGAAGCTTCTCGTTCTACAACTGCACCACTGTACTACACCTGCTCCATCTTGAAGACCTTGTTGCCTACCTATACCTTTGCGCTGACATCAGGGTATCGGTTCTTGTCTGCAGGCTGGCCCATCACCTTGCCCCCAATGACATGTGCCCGTGCCAGGTCAGGGCTCGCAATGTCTTTCATGCTGTCATCCATGGGTTGGTGGTAATGGAGAGGAGGGTAAGGCTGGCCCAGAAGAAGGGTCTGAGTGCATGTTGACTTGTCTGGGCGGCTCTGATTTCATCTGCGCAAATGTGAGCTTAAAAGAGTCAGTCGGTCATCACCGTCTCTTTCACTATTTCCTGTATTGTGCTTTTTTCACTGCCCCAGATTCAACTGGTTGTTGCTGCTACGGCTGTGAGTTCGATTTTCTGTCCTTGTCCTTGGGGATGCTGCAAAAAATGTGCCTTGACGATTATAGTATCTGTATGCAATGCAGCTGGCGGTGAGGGCCAGGAGAGGTTTGGAAGGATCAAACGTTATATACTCATTCAGACCCAGCTCCCCCTTTAACCCTTGAGAACATATTGCGATTGTCTAGTGGGTACTGCATGACGGCGACATCTGTGACGAGTGACGTGATTGTTATGCAGACTTTCCCAAAGCCAAGGCCTTTATCATGGGTGAGTTCTTGCGCACAGAGTGGATGGATGTCTCAAGGTGCATGCCCAGAAGTCACGTGGAAATAGAAAATCTTATTCCACGTCAGTTAGCGATCATGCTCCTTACAAACATCCTGTACATTGAAATTCTTCTCGATGAAGGAATCGGAAGTTGGCCCGTACGTCCTTCGAAGCAAGGCACGACCTCAACGTCTAACTTGAAGTTACTCATTCTGGTTGTATTTCTCTGTTTATTCTGTAATTGAGATGTTAATTAGTAGCAGCTAGAATTTTGGATTGAGAAATGAAACCAATATGTCAAGTAATGCTTGGCTGAGAAACCAAAAATCTGGTACGGTATGTGTGTTCCAACACAGAAGAATAAGAAGGAAAATGGTTGCGGTGAAGGGTAGAAGATGGTGATGACCGAGGAGGCAAAAGGAGAGAAGGGAGTTCTGACTGGGTGTGAAGAGAGAGAAAGGGGACGTGCTTAAGAAAGTAAAGGAGAGAGGCCGAGCTAAGTGACACAGTCATGGGAAAGGTGGGGTCAGCGTGAGTTAGTGGGTTTTCTTATCTGATTGACAGTCAATCTAACGGTGGAGACTTGATTGTGTTGGAGTTAAAACACTTCAGTGTATTCTAGCCTCACTCTCTCTCTATACACACACACACACACACACACACATCTGTGTGTGTGTGTACCTGTACAATAAAAAAAGCTCTAAAACACACCCTAAGATCCACAAAAATAGGCCAAGGTGCCAATCAAGACGAGGCAACCCCCCACCATTACAATAAAAAGAACTTCAGAACACATCACACATTAACACGCTTTAAGACCCAGAAATCAATACATAAACTCAGATTGAATAATAATGACCTTTCATAACATCCTTCCTAAGATATAGCCTCAATAAAGGTGCAGAACATGGCGTGTTAGCAAACATGCTATAAGAGAATTGAATACTAAATATAAATGAAAGTTGATACATAACATAAACAAGGATACACACACACACACACCAAACAGGTACAATTAAAAAAAGGTCTAAAACACATTAAAACACCCTAAGATCCACAAAAATAGGCCAAGGTGGCAATTAAGGTGAGGCATCCCCACTATACGATAAAAAAGTTTTAGAACACATGAGCATACCTTAAGATCCACAAAAATAGACCAAGGCGTCTATTAAGGCAACCCCCCCCCCTCCTCCTCCTCCTCCCTCTCTCTCTCTCTCTCTCTCTCTCTCTTCCAGTAGCGCCTAGATGCACACCTTAACAAGTATTGTTGTATATCTGCTGTTTCCATATTCTATATCTTGAAAATGGTTGTGTTCCAATCTCTATGATTTATAGCTGATTTTGAACCTACTTATCTCGTGTCTGGATCTGCAATCTTTTAGCCACTTGTTTATACAATCTGTTTTCTTTTCTCGTAGACGCGAATAATTGCTCTGCGAGACAATACATCTGATGTTTATATTTGTTCAATCTGGTTTTCTACTGAAAACACATATAGTTGCTCGGGGGACAGAATCTGACACTTATTTAAGTAATCATGTAATAGTCTCTTTTGCAATGGCAATAGTTAATGCCCTCGTCTAGGTTTCCAGTAATTGGTATTTGTCTATGTTGATCCTCACCGCTGTGGCTTGACATGCTATTTAATTTATGCCCGAAAGAATTGGAAAGAGACCTGTAAACTGAAATGCATTTGTTTTGAAGTAATGTGATTGATTTTTCTTGATTCTTATCCATGTAATATGATGATTGATTTTATGCATTTTAAACATTGCAGACGCCAAAAGCCACTATCGAAGTGAAAGATGTGGCCTTGGACATATTCAAGAACACCGGCCCGACTCCAGTTTTGATGGCAAAATTACATCTTTACCCTTTTATTCTTCATATGGTCGAGTCGAAAACGAATGTTGACCAGTGGGGTTGCATACCAGAAAGCCAAACTTGCCCATCTAATGGTGAAAAGGGCCCCTCTCCTTCTAGGTGTGAAGAATTACTAATGACTTGCGAGTTTGGTCATGACAGGTGTGTCAAACAACTCCTTACCGATTCTTTACACTGGATTCTACCTCAAGTTATAAGCTTGTACTGTCATGGATTGTTTGTTGGCTTATAATGATCTTTGAAACCTAAAATAAAACAAAAGTTGTCAATAAAATTTTCTTGAATTTGCACATCCAATTTCTTTGCTGACGTGGGTATTGAAGTAGTATGTATTGTGCAGAATGTCAGTTTGATTACTACTGAAGTCCCATTCCATGTATGCATCACGACAATTTATATCTGGAAGTTTTTTGTTGACGCTGACCTTATCTTAGATACTGGCTTATATAAAGATCAGACATGAGCAGATGACCAAAATTTGGTATTGTACGTACACGCTGACATAATCCTAAAAAAACCCCAAACATGTGGGCTGCAACCAAGATATTTTATGTCAAAATTTAACTATTTAAGATATTCAGGAAAAGAAATTGCAAGACAATGTGATAGTTTAATTCATCATACAAAAACTTACTGATTGGATGGAAGTAGATTAGAAGAGAAATATGAGCAAGTGCCAGACTGGAACATGATGACTGATGAGGTTGTAAGTTAGTGCTACTGCTATGAAAAAATGAAGAAAAGAAATAACCTTATATACGGGTAGGAAGTGTTGCAGGTCGATAAGTGAGTTACAATTGAAATACTATCTAGATGGACTTTGTATTCTTAATCTTGTTCATACACCGCTGTTTAAAGTTGAGCTCTAAAGGGCTTAAGGTGAATGCCGTCTGAAACAGGGTAAAAGAAAAAACTGTGCATATCCAAGAGATGGCATGTTGTGTTTGAGATGTTTGACATGTAGAAGAAACACACAGAAGAAAAACACTGTATATATTTCCTAAAAGGAAGAGTGATAAGTGCCAAGGTGCCATTTTGTTTCAGGTCTTCAGTCACTTTTGGTTGTGACAGCATTCCATCTTGGATGATCAAGTTCTAAATGATGATTTTGGATATTTGATTAGATGGATGGTAGGAATGCTATATATGAAGTTGAATTATGATTAAGAGATACATCAATATATGGGCTGGATTACTGTGTGACAAATTTCTCTATTTGTCAGGATTACTTCTATTTGTATTCATATATGTCTAGAGTCTTCTTTTGCTTGGCCTTTGTATCAGCATGATGCTTAGAATGCATATCTCCATGGCGATCTACAAGAAGAAATCTATATGAAACAAGAACCACTCTGGCCTAAAGAGTTTTGTACCTGGCCATATTTTTTATACAAGGGGGCCTTATATTCCTAATAATATATGTGGATGACGTTGTGATCACAATTAACAATGGGGATGGCATTAGAAAACCTAAGCAGTTCATGTATAATCATGTTTATCAACAATGATCTTGGTAAGTTGAAATGTTTTCTTGGAGTTGATGGCACTATCATGATATCATCAAAGGGCCAACACATTATCTTATTTCAAGGAAGATGTCCTCGATCTATTGGGAAAAAAAACTAGCCTCCTAGGGTTGCAGCCCGTTGATCCTCCAATTGATCCAAGCATTCGGTTGATGGCTATTGGCTAATAATGGAGAATTTTTAGCATGATACTAGTTAATAAAGAACTTTGGTAGGGACATAGAAGTACTTGACTATTACTAGACACCATATATCTTTTGCAGCGAGCTCATTGTTTAGATATATGGACACTTCACGTGGGCGTGATATGTTTACATTCCATGTTAGCTGCTGAGCTTTAGAATGACATTTTCGTATAGAAATATTGAGATATTTAATAACATGAATGAATAGGACCATGTATAGTAGGTGATCTACAATGCCTTATTGTATATTCATTGGTGAAAATCTAGTATCTTGGAAGAATAAGAAGCAAGAGCAGTGTAGTGCAACAACGTCTTAGAGTAGAATGTTGAGTAGAGGCTTGTACTACATATGAACTTAAGTAGGTATATCACTTTCTCACTCTGCTTGGATTTACTTACCATTTTCTAATAGTGCTGTTATGTGACCCTAGTGCAACGATCTATATTGCAAAGAATGGCCGTGGCTTGGATGTCAACTCTCTCTTCATTTGCAAAAACATGATTAGAAACTCATACATACCTTGATTATCCATTTTATGTTTGTCTTGGTTTGCACCCTGCATTGGTTTTCTATGGTTCGCACCTTTTACCTTTATTAGGGCTTTAGTTTGAAAATAAATGATAATACTACTACCATTGAAACCTCTCTCGCCTATCACATCAACCACGTGTAACCATATTACTCATAAGTTATATGTATATCAACCTTGTATAAGGGTGCAAACGACACATTCCTATAATTTTCCTGTCTCATGTTAATGATTATGTTCTCCTATATCAATTTTTTGAGAAATGTTCCAATATTCTTATAGGGCTCTAGTTGAAATATAAATGTTTATATTGTTGTATTAAACCCTCTTGCATATTACATGAGCCTCATATACCCCTCATCATCATCATCTAAGCCTCAATCCCAACCATGTTGGGGTCGGCTACATAGATCCTTTTACAATCAGCTCAGTTATGTGTCATACTCTGATCAAGATGTAAAAATTCAAAACCTCTCTTTATAAGCTCTTCCCAAGTTAATTTAGGTCTGCCTCTGCTTCTTTTAGTTGTGCTTGACTCAATAACCTTGCTTTGAATAGGTGCATTTGTGCGCTGCACATGTTCATACCATCTTAGACGGTCTTCACACAACTTATCCTCGATGCTCACCACCCCTACTTTGTTTCTGATATAGTCATACCTCAAATGATCTTTTCTTGTCTTCCCATACATCCATCTCAGCATACACATTTCAGCTACGTTCATCTTGTTTAAACTTGAGACCTTGTTTCTTCACTGCCCAACATTCACCCCCATATAGCATGGCTGGCGTATAACTGTTCTATAAAGCTTGCTTTTTTATCTGATGGGGATCTTCTGGTCACATACTACTCCAGTTGCACTCCACTTCAACCATCCTGCTACGATCCTGTGACAAACATCAGCTTGAACCCCACCCTCCCTTTTAATAATAGAACCCAAATAACAAAACTTATCACATATTGGTACATCCATTCCATCCAACTTGACCCCACCATTCACAATTCTAGATTGGCCAAAATTGCAATGCATATATTCAATTTTGCTTCTATTGATCATAAATCCATTAAGATTCCAACGCATTTTTCAAAGTTTAACTTTATCATTCATTATTTCTTTTCTTTCATCAATCAACACAATATCATCAACAAATAACATGCATCAAGGGATATTATCTTGAACATGCTTTGTCAACTCATCCATAACAAGAACAAATAGATATGGGCTGAGTGCTGATCCTTGATGTACCCTAACGGTGATAGGAAAAGTTTCTCTCTCCTCTAGGTGTCCCATCATTTGCACTTGAGCCATCATGCACGTCTTTAATCAGGTCAATGTCTGGGATAAACACACCCTTTTTATGCAAAACCCTCCATAACACTTCCCTGGGTACTCGATCATAGGCCTTTTCCAGATTTATAAACACCATGTGAAGATCTCTTTTGTTTTCTCCGTACTTCTCCATAAGCCTCCTTATCAGAAAGATAACATCTGTTGTTGATCTTCCCGTGATAAAACCGAACCAATCATTTGATATTTATATTATCGATCTTAGCCTTTGTTCAATAATCCTCTCCTAAAGCTTCATAGTGTGACTCATCAACTTGATACCTCTATAATTTGTGCTGCTTAGAGCATCTCCTTTGTTCTTGTAAATCAAGACTATATTACTATTTCTCCATTCATCTGACATCTTCTTTGTCTTCATAATCTTGTTAAAGAAATTTGTTAACCACATAGCTCCTTCATCCCCCATACTTCTCATACATGATGGAAATACTGTTTGGATTACATGCCTTTTTTCATTTTTATATTTTTCAAAGCATTCTTGACCTCAGATTGGGAAACCCGTTGTTTGTAAGATAAATAATATCTCTTGTATTCATGTCACCCGAGTCTCTTACATTATTCGTAGTATCTTTATTTAAAAGCTTATGAAAGTAGTTTCTCCATTGGTTCTTTATATCATCATCCTTCATCAAAACTCTGTCATCTTCATTCTTGATGCACTTTACTAGACTCAAGACTCTTCCTTTCCTTTCTCTTATACGAGCTATTTTATAAATATTTTCCCTCTTCTCTAGCATAGTTATCCAGGATCCCACCTAGCCCCCCTAGGCTCGAGATGGGCCACCTTAAATTGGGCGCCTAGGCTTTTAGATAGCTGAAGTGGATGCCTAAGGCCTTTTAGGACCAAATTAAGACACTTAAAGACCAAATTAGCATGGATAGGTCTGGATTCGGTCAAACTAGATCAATTTTAGTTATTAGGGAAGAAATGGATCTGGTTTAGGCCAAATTAGATCTAATTTGGGAAGATTAGGTCTGATTCGGGGGAAATAGGTCTGATTTCGGGTAAAGATGCCTTGTTTGGGGGAATCATGTATTTTTTGCCAAATTAGGGCTCATTTAGGTTAATGTAGGACAAACTAGGGGAAGTCACGTCTGATTAGGCCATGTTATGCCAAAATAGGTCTAAATTAGTGCAAATTAGGGCAGACTAAGTTAAATTAGGTCCAATTTAGATCATGTTAAGTCAAATTAAGGCCAACAGGTCTAGCTTAGGTCTTTACAAGTGCGATGTAGGTGAAGTTATGATTTATTAAGCTTAGGGGTAACCAATACAAATGTAAATAGTAATGTAAATATTTGAATATATAGCTGAATGTATATGAAAAATCATTTCTATATATGTAATATATTAATTAATATGAAGAACGCCTAGAAATACCTAGGCCCCCGCCTAGGCGCCTAGACCCCCTAGGCTTCCCTTGAGTGGGAAGGACCCCCTAGCCGCCTAGACAACTATGTTCTCTAGTGTGCAACTTCTTATATATCTCATCAAAGTATCTGGACCTTGCCTCTCGAACTGCCTTCTTAGCATCTTTCTTTACTTGTTTGTATCTCTAAAAAGTTGCATCATCTCTAGATTTGGGCAAACTCCTATAGATCTCCCTTTTGAGTTTAATAACTGTTTGTACTTCATCATACCACCACCAAGTCTCTTTTCTGGAGACCTATACCCTTTGGACTCTCCCAAAACCTCTTCAACAATTTTTGTTATATATAAGCTCATACTTTGCCACATAGAGTTAACATCAGATTTCAAATTCCAAGTTCTCTTTTGATAAGTTTATCATAAAATGTCAATTTCTTTTCTCCTTTAAGATTCCACCACTTGATCTTTCCTCTTAGCTTATGTTATGCTTACGTTTGTTGAATTTCATGTTCACATCCAAAACCACCAACCTATGTTGGGTGGTTAGTTCTTTCCCAAGAATCACTTTACAATTCTTGCATATTTTTCGATCCAATCTCTTATAAGGAAGTAATCAATTTGGCTACAATTGCGCCCACTCTTAAAGTAATAATACGAGGATCTCATTTCTTGAAATGTGTGTTTGCCAAGATCTTATCATAAGTATTGAGATAAATGGTTGTATTTTTTTATTTTCTGTTTCTTATTATTACTTATCCTGTAACATGAGCCTTTGTATAAACAGGCCCATTAGGGTTTTCTGTTTGCTTCCCTGTATAGCCTCCTCCTATTTATAGGAGTGAGTCTTCTCTTTTCTAAGATATAGAAAGACAACACACTTTTCACATGGTATAAGAGCAGGATACCTAGCCCTAATCTCCACCAGCCACCGCCGTCGCCTTCTCTCTCTCTCTCTCTCCCTCCTCTTCCCTCTATTAGCAGCCGCGTAGTCGCTAGCATCCTCTGTCTTCACTGCCGTTGCTGATCATGCCAAAGGGGATCTACTCCCCTCTCTAACCCTATCCTCTTCTCCAACAAGAGGATCTAGGGACACGACCGACGGTCTTTCCAATGGTCTTATGCCTTGAAGACTGCTATTTGGAAAACCGTTCGGTAAACCTCTGTGGTCATCCATGACCACCTATTATAGCGATTATTGATATGATTGAATCTATCCAACATATCACTCTTCTTCTTGGTTAACCATAGTGTTTGCGATCTATTTTGGGTCCTTTTGTGACCTTTCTGTTGGTTCTGCACGACGTGGACACACCGTGTATCTGTCTGACACGCCGTGTATTTTCGGCGAACTACCCACTGCTGCTGCCAGATACCGCCCTGCACGACTTGGACACATTGTGTCTCTTTCCGCACACGCCGTGTGTTTTTGGCGAACTACCCACTGCTGCCGCCAGACAAGCCGTGTCTCTTGCTGCACACGCCGTGTCCATACTACCTGTTGCCGCGCTATTTATTTCACACGCCGGGTCTGTCTTTTGACATGCCGTGTTCCTGCTTCTCGATATCTCTGTTAATTTTGCACACGCCGTGTCTGTCTTTTGACACGCCGTGTTCCTGCTGCAGAAGATTTCTGTCAACTGTGCACACACCATGTCGATTTCCTGACACGCCGTGTCCCTATATCTGTCGACTTCCGTCAACTACTGCCAATGTTTTAAAAAGCGCGAAGCGGGGAAGCGTGCGGACGGGACCTTGTTGCCGATTAATCGCTAGGGGGGCGATTAAGCGGACACTTTTAAAAAAGCGGATGCTTAGTTTTTTTAGATAATTTTTCACATTTTATAGACATATATACTTAATTTAATATTTGTGACTGTTTTACATAACTAAACCTATTTATTCCTTTTAAATTAATAATATGCAGTAGAACATTAAATAATTTTCTTATTTACGAAAAAAGCAAATAAGGCCATGTACAGCACAGCCGCATGGTCTATTGTCAATTTGTTATAGAAAAAAATAGAAAAATATATGGAAAACCATGTACAGGGCACCGAAAGTGTCCACTGTTGGAAGGAGAATAGACAAAAAAGAGAGAGAACAGTAAAAAGCAAAATAAAAAATATGTACAACACATGATCGCTGTACAGCACACCGTCATGCCTACTGCTGTGCGAAAAAAAAGAAAATAAAGATGGGGAACAACAAGAAATTCACATATAGAAACAGTCTACATGAAGATATCACGAAAAAGAAAAAACATGGACAGCAAACCAGGAGTGTCTACTGTTGTAGAAAAAAAGAGAAAAGAAGAGGAAAACGTGGAGCACAAAGCAAGATATAAGCAAAATATCACTAGAAAGTACATACCTCTCCTTGGACGTCCCCTCTTGTGGTGAGAACAAAGACTTTTGATGCCCTGGACCTTCCTCTGCAACGTCCAAAACTTGGAGCGCAAAGCCTGGCGCCGGCTCCCTTCAAGTCAGCAGCTGTAGGTGCAAGGATGGAGGTCGAGACTCCTGCAAATCAGCCCCTAAGGTGCCGCAAGAGGCTTTAGGGTGCAAAGCAAGTCCAAAGGTGGGGCAATGTTTCTGCTAATAGCAACGAAAGGAAGAGCAGCGGGCGGCAGTTTGCCGGTTGCGTCGGGAGGGGGAGTTAAGGAGACGTGGGGTCGTTGCATGGTCACAGGGTTTATTTAACTCTCTTGGGCCGACAGCAGTTGTGCCTATACTTTTGGGATTTATTTCAGCCACTCAAAGAAAAATCGGGAGAAGGCAGCCGCTTAGTGATGGAAGTAAAGCAGGACTTAGGCGGCTCAAGCGGACAAAAGGCGGGTGCTTAACATGATTCCGCTCCAGGTCCACCTAAGGTAAATTTCAAGCAGGACAGACCTGTTGACACAAAAACGGGCTCTAAAAGCGGCCGCACGAGCCGCTTTTCAATACATTGACTACTACTGTTCTATACTTTGGAATCATGGCTTCATCTTCTTCTGAGACTCTTGAGACACATGCTAGATGTGTAACTTCTGTCAAGTTCAACGGATTCAACTATATTTTATGGGCACGATCCTTTCAAATTTATGCTCACTCGGGCAAGCTTGAGCATCTCACCGAACTTCCTCCTAAAGATGATACAATTGACAAAAAGAAAGCCGAGTATAAGAAATGGGCACAATGTGACTCTCAAGTCCTCTCTTGGATTCTAAATAGCTGTGAATTCCATGTATCCGCCAATCTTCTTTTTACTGAAACTGCCAAGGAGGTCTGAGATCATATTGCTCATACCTATTCTAGTAAGGGAAATGCCTCCCGAGTTTTTGAACTCTATAAATGCCTGCATTCTCTAAGACTTGACGAAGCTACATAGTTTGCTTCATACTTTGATACCTTCAAAGGTATTTGGGGAGAACTCAAACTCCACCATCCGCTATTCACTGATCTCACTAAATTACAAAAACAAGATGAAGTCCAACTATGCCAATTTTTGGCATCATTGCCTTCTAGCTATGAAGTTGTCCGTCAACAAATCCTAGCATCTGAACCATTGCCCATGTTAGACGATGTTTATCTTTGGTTATCTCGCTCGGTGTCTCCTACTACCAAAGAAGAGCTTGCTGCTCTAGTTGTTGCTGGACGAGGAAGTGGTAATACTCGTGGTCGGGCAAAGGTCTCAACAATGGTGGAAGAGGGCCTCCTCCTCCTTAGTCTTCTGGAAGAGGGTCCTTTCCTCTTCAGTCTCGATACTGCAATTTTTGTAAACGAACTAATCATACCGAGGACAAATGCTGGAAGAAGCATGGAAAGCCAGAATGGGCAAACCAAGTTTCCACTATCGATGCTGATGGAGAATCTACATATGCCTCTAGTGTTGCTACTTCTTAGATGGTAACACTAAGTTCGTCTGACCTTGACAAACTAATCAAAGCCGCTTCTGCTGTTACTACCACGCCTCAGGCAAACATCGCTCAACACTCAAGTGATCCTTCTTGTCTTCAAGCATCTTCTTCTTCGACAAAAGAAGATTGGATTGTTGATTTAGGTGCTACGGCTCATATGACCAGTAATAAAATTTTCTTCACTTATCTAAAGAAATCCACCTAACATTTTGTTGTGCGTTTGGCTGATGGATCTACTTCTCTAGTCATTGGAATGAGGGATGTTAATAACACTCTCCTTAAATCTGTTTTGTTTGTGCCTAGATTTTCTTTGATTGATGTCTGTCAGTAAAATTAAAAAGTCTTTAAACTACAGTGTAACCTTCTTTCCTTACACTGGCTCCATGTATGATCTCAGAACGAAGAAGACGATTGGTATGGGTTATGAAGGTGGAAATGGTTTGTATTACCTACATACCTCGTCAACTTCGCCTGCTACTGCTCTTGTGGCCCAATCTACCTCTCTTTATCAATGGCATTTAATGTTGGTCATCCTTCCGCCATTAAGTTGAAGTCTTTATTTCCTAGTTTGTCGTCTGAAAACTTTACATGTCAGTCTTGTCAACTTGGAAAACATCATCGATCCGTGTTTTCTCCTCGTCGTGATAACATGACTCCAAGTTTATTTTATTTAATTCACTCTGATGTCTGGGGACCGTGTCGCATTGGTAATCGTATTGGTGTGTGGTATTTCGTAACCTTTATTGATGATTGGTCTCGTGCCACTTGGCTTATCTTTTAAAAGATTGTTCTGAAATTTTAGAGTCTTGAATGAAATAAAGACTCAATTTTCTACTATCCTTAAGTTTGTTTGGACTGATAATGCTTCTGAATATGTGCAACATGGTTTTCAAAAATTTTGTATCTCCAAAGGAATTATTCATCAAATCTCTTGCCCATACAGTCCACAACAAAATGGTGTAGCTGAAAGGAAAAACAAACATCTACTTGACGTAGCTCGTACTCTTCTGATTGAAATGAATGTTCCTTAGTTTTATTGGGTTGATGTCATTCTTTTAGCCAACTATCTATCAATCAAATGCCTTCATCTATCTTAAAAAATAAAAACCCTACTAACTTCTCTATCCTCATGAACCAATATTTGCCCTACCACCAAAGGTTTTTGGCTGCCTATGTTTTGTTCACATTCACCAACCTGGGCGTGATAAATTGTCTCCACAAGCTTTTCGCTGTTGTTTCCTTGGCTATTCTCGTACACAAAAGGGGTATAAATGTTTTGACCCCGTTGCACGTCGATTGTATGTCAGTGTGGACATCACCTTCTTTGAAGATACATCATTCTTGTCTGATCCTAGTAAACATGTGCCTCTTCCTGATGTGCCACTTCCTAATGTGCCACTTCCAAGTGTACCCTCCTTGAACGAGTCTTCTACCCTTGTTCTGAAAAGTCTATGAGCGGCGAAACAAAATGCCTCCACCTGTAGTATCCCCTGCTATGACCTCTTCTACGACTGATGATCCACCACAAGATGATGATGATTCTACTGCCTCTGTTCCTGTTTCTGATTTGAACATTCCTATTGCTTTACGGAAAGGACATCGATCAGGTGCAAAATATTATATTTTTCAACATGTTTCTACAAACCATCTCAGTGCTTCCATGGCTTAATTTACTACTGCTTTATCTACTATTTCTATCCCAAAGAATGTTCAGGAGACACTTCTACATTCTAGATGGACATAAGCCATGGATGAGGAGATGGATGCACTTCGATCCCGTGGGACATGGAAACTTGTTGACCTGCCTACGGGTAGCAGTCCTGTTGGCTGTCGTTGGGTGTCACTGTTAAATATCTACTAAATGGGACAATTGATCATTTGAAGGCTAGACTGGTTGTTAAAGGATACACACAAGAATCTGGAGTTGATTACTTTGAAATCTTTTCTCTAGTAGCTCGTCTTATTTCTGTTGCCGTCAATCAAAGATGACACTTGCATTAGCTAGATGTCAAGAATGCCTTTTTCTATGGTGATTTGCACGAGACTATCTATATGTCCCAATCTGGGAGCATTCTGGGAAAGTGTCTCCTTAAGAAGGCTATTTATGGTCCAAGCAGAGTCCTCGAGCATGGTTTGACAAATTCTCCCTTACACTGTAGAATTTTGATTTCACACGATCCCAGTGTGATCATTATGTTTTTATCAAGACCACTACTTTTGGAATTATTATTCTCATTGTTTATGTGGATGATATCATCTTGTCTGGTAGTGATGACACAAGGATTGCTGATACAAAACTATCTTATGAAACACTTTGTAACCAAAGACCTTGGCCGTCTTCAGTATTTTCTTGGCATTGAGGTAGCACACAACAAAATTGGAGTATCCCTATCACAGAGGAAGTATACTCTTGACTTACTGACTGAAACTGGAATGTTGGGGTGTCGACTTGCAGTCTCACCTATGTATCAAGCACATGATTTATGAACCGAGTCCACTCCACCCTTCGAAGATATGTATTACTACAAGCGGCTGGTTGGCAGATTTTGTATCTCACTGTTACTAGATCAGATATATGGTTTGCTGTGGGAGTTCTTAGTCAGTTTATGGGTTTTCCTAGGCAATGTCATTGGGAGACTGCATGTCATGTCCTGGAATATTTGAAGAATGCACACGGACAATGACTATTTTATAAACGAAATGGACACCTTGATGTTATTAGATATTTTGATGCTGATTATGCAGGGTGTAAGTCTGATAGGAGATCCACTTCTGGTTACTGTACCTTTGTAGGAGGTAATCTAGTAATTTAGAGAAGCAAGAAACAAACTGTTGTTGCCAGATCTAGTGCAAAGTCTGAGTATCTTGCAATGACACATACTACTTGTGAAATGTTATGGATTAAATCTATTCTTGCAGATATGTGAAATGTTGTGGATTAAATCTATTCTTGCAGACTTTGGATTCCCTAATACTTCTTCTATCTTGATGTATTGTGATAATCGTGCTGCTACCTTCATCGCTAGTAACCCTATTTTCCATGAGAGGACCAAACATATTGAAGTTGATTGCCATTTTCTCTGAGATGCAGTAATGAATAAGAAGATTACTACTCCTTTTTTGCCATCATATGAGCAAATTGTAGATATATATACTAAGCCTCTCTCAGGCAAGAGAGTTGCGGAGCTATGCTGCAAGTTGGGCATGATTGAGATCTATGCTCCACCAACTTGAGGGGGAGTATTGAGATATATTGTTGTATTTTTTATTTTTTGTTTCTTATTGTTACTTATTATGTAACATGGGCCTTTGTATAAACATGCCATTAGCGTTTTCAGTTTGCTTCCCTGTACAACCTCCTCCTATTTATAGGAGTGAGTCTTCTCTTTTCCAAGATATAGAAAGACGGTAGACTTTTCACAATAAGCAACTATAAAATCTAAAATCCTCTCTCCTCCGTTTCTGCTACTGTATCCAAAACCTTTATGAATTCTCTCATATCCAACAATGCTACTCCCTACATGGCCATTTAAGTCACTCCCAATTATGATGTTCTCCTCTGTCGATATTCCTTGCATCAGTTCATCCATGTTATCCCAAAAATACTTCGTTGCCTCCTCAATAAGGCCAATTTGGGGGCATATGTGCTAATAATATTAAAATCTTTCCCCCAAGAACAACTTTGATATCTATGACTCTATCACCCATCCGTGTGATCTTGACGACATCATCCTTCAACATCTTATCAACAATAATTCCAACGCCATTTTTATGTCTATAATACATGTATACCAAATTTTGTACTCATTGTCTCTAATCTCTCTACATCATTCCCCTGTTCACTTGGCTTCCTGCAAGAAAACAATGTTAACTTTTCTTCTAATCATGGTATCAACTATCGTCAAAGACTTTCATGTCAAAGAGGCAATATTCCAAGATCCCACTCTAATCCTTTTTTGTTAATCCTGATTCTTTACCTATCTCTGTTGAAAATGTTGCCCTTTCATATTTTTCACTACATTTGGGAAATGATGCAGTGGGACTAGCTTCTTAACGCACACCCATCCAAGGTGCGGAAACTCTTACTTTTCCTTTAACGCAACTGGGCGCCGATGTGCCGAACCCCCTTGCATATTTTTCACCGCATCCAGGTGCCGATGCAACACGTCACTAGGTAGGGATACTCAAACGAAATTTTTACAAGAATCCATGTCACACAAAAAGTGACAGCTTTATGGCTGCCTGTCAACCTACCACCAACCCTCCTCCTTTGCCCATGCTTGGGACCAGCTACATTCCATAGTGTACGAAAATATAGGCTGAGTTCATATACCGCTATATCTATTAATAAATGTGCTCTGGTCTTGTCTTATACACGGAATGGAATTTATTTTGGGCATTATCTATTAAATATAACTATTTGAATATAATCATACAACATACATATACAACAATGTATAATAGATAAAATGTAGAAGGGAGAAAATGTCGAAAATAAATTTAAGCAACCTAACTAGTTTTGTAGGCACCCAGCCTCAAAATCCTAACTAGTGCCTTATAGACCATATACGGCATAAGTGTCACCTCCAACCCTGTCCACAACTTCTAATATCAACTCCTGTGTCTGTTGGTTGCCACTCTTTCCTAGAGAGGGTGTTGTAACTACTATTTACTGTATATTGTGTAGAATTCATACGGTGAACTGTATTTGTATATATGTATTGCACATTTGACTCTTGCAAACAACACATTATTATCAACCAACCTAGGGCTAGAGAATCGTGAATCATGTTTTTGTGTTGAATTAACATATGTAAGATAGAGGTACAACATAATTTGAAGTTTTGAATCAAAGTTTACTTCAAATTAACATCATTTTCTTCAAATAAGGGCATCCAAGTTTATCGAAGTTTGCGTCTAAACTTCCTCGAAGTTTTCACAAACTTCCAGTTCCGCACCTGGCGAAGTCGACACGAAGTCGAAGTCCTGCACCATGCTCTAATGCAGCGACAACCACTAGGAGCCTTCTTTCTGTCCCACTACCAATACATTCTTTTTTTAGATTTGATCCATATATAGTAAAAATACGTAAACAAATTGAGACGAGTTACATTGGAAAAAGTTTAACATTGAAAATTCTGTAGTACTGGTAACCACCACAAACACTACCATAATCTTATAGTAATATGCCGACAAGGAGTGGTTCGAGTGATCAAGCACGGTGTCTCCTAACAAAAGGACCCGGATTCGAATCCCAGTTGCCGCCTTGATTTACCACCCTCCCGGGCGTTCGGCCTCTGCCACGAGCATGGGAGGGGGGGGGGGAGAAATCTTTCTCTCTTAATCCCATAATCTTATAGTAATATGTGATCCCTTGCACGGTTTTTTTGTGTGTATTAACTGCTTTCCATCCTTCCGCCTCTCTGGAGCTACTACTATCAGTGGGAAGCTTTAGCCGTTCTCGTAGGTACATATGTCTGCATTGTTATTTTCCAGTGCTTGCCACCTACCTAGCAGTGTCAGCTTTGGTTGATGAAACACGTGACAACAGGTTGACCACTAATCACATTTGGTCCTTACGTAAGACGGTTCATCATCGCGTCCCTTAAAGTATTCATTGTTGTAACGTTATGCACCAATACGTAGTGGACTACTACCATCATCCCGCACAGGTCTGTCACTAGATCATCACGTAATATGCAATGAATATTACGAGCGTTTTTGTCCTCCGATTTTCCATTGCTGGCATCTGTAGCATCCATGTACACGTTATATGCAATGAATATCACACTGACATGCATTCCATCTGCCATGACCTGGAAGCTAACTGTATGATGATATAATAGACTACTGCATAAGTAGTAAAATTATTTGACTCAAAATAGTGTCTGAACATGTGTTACGGACCTTACGGTAACAAAAACATACAAAACAAACAAGAAAAGATTAGGACATGGCATGCAATGCAATTACAGTACGGCTGTAGGACCAGCAACAGAGACCAACAACAGACATTAGTTTGTACAAGTTCTTTATCGGGTAGCCCATAGTTGAGTGGCTATTTCATCCCTTAGCCTTGCATCATCCCCAAGCAGCCCCTGACCTGCAGGTTGGTTTGGGGTCTGTGTACTTGGTTACATGCATCTGTTGCATAGGGCAACTTAAGCTAAGGCACAGTAATGGCACGGAAGCTGCAGTTGTGATTCATTGATAACAATTTCTTTTTTTCTTATTACTTGAATGGTGCACTAAATAGGTGGTTGATGAACCTTTGATTAATATTAATACGAGTTTTGCGTTCAGTATTCAATGTATTCCTTTTTGCATGTATAATTATGGCATAAGATATTAGCATCATAGCATTATAAACCTACAGGGACACAGGTTTTTGCATCAAGAATGTTGATATAGCCACTGGAGAAGTCACTCTGAATCTTACTGAAGATATTCTAAAGAATTCCAAAAAACAAAGTACAGAAATGAGCAAAGAGATGAATTCTGATGATACAGCATCCTTGAAACCAAAAGGAAGTACAGATAAGATTCAGTCTCTGAAGAAGCACCTTCTTTTGTTCCCAGAAAAGGTTTGTGGACCTTAGATGAACTATAATTTCTGTCATCACTGGTTCTGGTACCTTTTATATCTAGTTATGTACTTGTTTCCATTATCGTTACATGCTATTTGATCTATCACTTTGATGTTCTGGAGCCATCATACTACGTTCCTTTTACAGTGTTCTCTTCTACGGTTGTTGGACATTTGTAAAATGCTTAATAATTTAATATAGTTTTGATGCAGCTGTTCTATTATTGCATATATATGCCACTTCTATGTTGAATTTTTTTAATGGTAATTCAATAAAGAAATTCTGTTATTTTCTCTCATTGGTAGCAACCTAGCAATTACTATCTGGAGAAATATAATCCTGATTAATAACCGACATACGAATTCGTACGAACACTGTATATATTAAACAATTTCTAGTGGTTAAATATGCTCCTATAGTGGCTCTTATATAATTTCCATTTGATGTATAGCATAGTTTTGAGGCCTACAGCTGTATTGAAACTTCAAGAGTAAGTATTTTTAAGAATACTGTAATCTTGCTTTTTTTTGGGAAAGTGAAGGCTAAATTTTTTTCTTTTAGTTTATCTAGTTTTTGACTCTTCTTAAACCAAGAACTTGATTTGCTGAGTTTGGCAACCTCTCACCACACTTTTTGATAGATTTTTTAGAACTTTCAGAGAAACTTTTGGCTTTGGGAAATACGGTCTATCAACGAAATAATGACTGAGATTTCGACAAGAAGATTGAATGATGACATAAAAGCCACAAGGAACCTATAATGTTCATGGGATTAATAATAATTTGTACTGCCACCAAAAGTGTAAAACAACCTGTAATTTGCAGGTACGTATTGCCTTCTGAATATACTAGGTACACGCAATACACAAAATTAGCAATTCAACGAAAAATGTAACCCCACGAAGACTAACTTTTCATGTGAAAATTTGTTTATTTTTATGATTTTTACCAATGTTTTAAAAAACGCGAAGCGGGAGGCATGCGGACAACACCTTGTAGCCGATTAATCGCCAGACGGGCAATTAAGCGGGCATTTTTTGAAAAAGTGGGTTCCTATATTCTTATATATTTTTATACAAAATTTCACATATTTGTATATAAAAATATATTTCTATGGGACTTTATACATATCTAATTAGCAAATCAGTAATTAAAACTAAGTATTAATCAATAATTTAATACCTATCAATATTTCTAATTACCAAAAACAAAACCATAATTGTAAATAACCAACTATGAATTTATGATTAAACTCTAAACGACTAATCAGTAATACTAATAGGTAAAATAAGCAAGCATATCAGTAAATCAGTATTTAATTAAGCATTTATCAATACTTACCACCAAAAAATATATCTAATCATCAGCAAGCAAATCAGTAATTGTAAATAACCGACTATGAATTAATTATTAAGAAATTTACTACTAATCTGTAATATTAATCAAATAATCACTATTGTGCCACAAAAAGTAATACTAATCGGTAATCAGTGAAAGCAGCAGGGAAATCAATGAAACTAATCATTCACTAGAAGAATAATAGAGTAATATCCATTCAAGTATAAAATCAGCAAAGAAATTCCAGTATCAGGGCTCTAGGAGCCGATTTTTACTTAAGCGGGTCAAAGCGGTCGCCTGAAACAGTTGTTAAAGCGGCCACTTAGGCGGGCTGAGCGGCCCAAAAACGGGCGCTTAATGGCCCAAGCGTCAGGTGGACGCCTAAGGCTGGATTAGAACGACCAGGACTTGTCAACGCTTAAGCGGCCGCCTGGGCCGTTTTTTAATACAGTGATTTTGACAATGTTTGGAATTGTTTGGTCGGTGTGTTGACCAACATGCCTAAATTTGCACAGAGATCTTGGCCTTCCGACACACGGACCATTTTGAATGCTACCTTTTGTGGAAATGGATTTTTTCCCGGGAGTTTCACTCATTTTGGGAAAGTTCAATCCTTTCTTGTAACTGAAATATTGTTTAAAATAATTTCAAGCAATTTCATGTGTGATCATACTGTCATTGATTGCCACATGCATTTGTACAAAGATTACCATGTGAGTGATATTACTGTCACCGATTTTCTGCGATGTACATTTTTACAAATATAGCCTTCTAACCAACTTGCGACACGATAACACAAACTGATGACTTTGTTAAGTCCCGGTATTTCAGCCAACCAATTGTTCTGCCCAATTATAGGGGTTGGTAATTTTTCAAGCCGTCATGATTTTTTTTTTTGGACAATTTTGTTGATTTATCACATTGTTTGGTTATCAAAAATTATAGTGGTTTTTAATAGGTTTAGTACCTCTCCCTCGGCATCTAATCTTAACCATAGATTTAGTACCCTCTTCTGTGGCATCATAATATGAACCAACATCCCACATCCCCCCTCCCCATCTTCTGCGTTGTGCCTGTGATTTTAGAGTTTTCCATTTCTTGCAAGTGATTCGATTTTACAAATATGTGTATGGAGGATTAGTTTTTGACATAGTTGTTTTGGCACCGCTTGGTCAGGGGGTCGCTTAGCGGGACATCCAACTCTTGGGTCCAAAATGGCTGCCACTTAGGGCGTCTGGGTGACTAGATGGGCGCCTGGGCGTTTGCTGGCCTCATGGGGAGCAGGTTATTTTGCAGAGAAGTCCCTAATAAAGGCCCAAATACCAGGCTCATCTCATATCTTTGATTATTGGACCAACTATATATCATTTTGACATTTATATCTATCATTAATGATTGGGAATTGGGGTATATGACTCTAAACTACAACCTTTTGGGTTTTTATCTACAAAAGTGGAAATGTGAAATGGATAACATTCTCTTTATCTAGTACGTCATATATTTTTTGTTTGTATGCTCGACTAGTTTTTTTTTCTTAATTCTGTAATTTAGTTAGAGAATTTTAAAATAGTATTGGATCTACAAGGTATGTATTATAGCATTAACCTTTCATTCATCTATATAATCTTAACTCATAGTTACAACTTACAAGAATATGAGGCCATATAGTAAAGCCTTAACTAGAACGTTAAGAGTCCTAGTTGGGGAGATTGTAACATCCCAAGATCTAAAGTGCTCGACAAAATGATCATAAAAAGAATGATTCGACATTTAGACTACCCATATCAACTAGGTGCACCTCCTTTTCCGGTAGCCCATCAATAGGTACTCTGGAGTTAAGCGTGCTCGGCACGAAGTAATAGGATGGGCTGTGCATGAGTGAGGACAAAGCACGCAGCTGAGGCTAGTTATATCTAAAACTCTACTAGAGCCTTGGGCTAGGGGCCGCGTGTTATAGTCTCTATGACTTGATGACTAACTGCCAAATGCACTGAACTATCGACTATCGAGTAGGTTATATACTGTTACAAACTACAAGTTACAACTTAAAATTTAAAACTTCTAGTTACAAATTTCAAATTTACAAAATGACTACTTATATCGCCTTTTTTTAGTTTTTACTGGTAATTACTAATTTTTATTAAGTAGTAATTAGTAACTACTAAGTAGTACTAACTAGTAAGTACTAAGTAGTACTAACTAGTAACTACTAAGTAATTAGTAATAACTAATAACTAATAAGTATTTAAGTTTTAACTACTAACTACAAGCTAGTAAGAGTAAAGTAAGTGGTAACTACTGTAATATCGCATTCAATAATCATCATATATTTGTCATATTACATTTCTTTTTTTCATTTTAATTATATATAATATGAAATATATATTAATTAGGTATAAAGTAAAAAAATATGGATCTACTAATAGTTTCTACTGATATTAGTTTATATTGATTTTTCAAGTCACTTCTAGGATTTAATTAGGTTACACAGGTCATTTATACATCTAAGAAAATATGTCTCAAGAGTAGCTTTTTTAAGCCATTTCGTGTACATATCACAGTTATATGGCCGCCCGCATATGCAGCACCTAGGCAACCTGGTTGGCCACCTGGGCTTTAGATCCTAAGCGCCCAATCTAATCAGACTTCTGGGCTGCCTAGTCTCAGCGGCTGTTGGGCCTAGATTCTGGAACTTCTATTACTTACTTTTTTATTTGTTTCTTATTCTTTTGATATATTTTCTTCCTCTTTAATATCTCTTCTTGCTTTTCCAGATTTTCTTTTCCTCCATAGTCCCACCAAGCAGCAACGTTGCTGCAATATTACTGCATGCTCCACTCCTGTCTTTTTTCATTTTATTTGAATATTTGCTCTATCAAGCAGCAATATTGCTGCTATGTGACTGAGTTACTTTTGCTGCCCACTATTACCGAGCTATTGCTGCTTCACTATTACAAATTTACTACACACTCGGCGAATTTTTTTTTCCACCTAGCAACAACATTGTGCTGTATTGTTGGATTTTAGATTTCTTCTTCTTCTTAGGTCTCCTCCAGTTCTCCCATCTTTTTTGTTGTTGCTCCCCACTATTCCTCCTATCAAACCCTATCATTCCCACACCGCATGGCACCTGTCACTTGTCTCGTTACTCTTTAGTGTCCTCTTTTTTCTTCTCGATCCTTGTATTTCTATGTTTGTTTACAAATCTCTAGTATGGATGTACTCACACTTATACGATGCTATATTTCTTGCTTACATATTCATTTTTCTTACTATGCATTCCTATATGATATTCATATCTATTAATTTATATATAGCCACTATATCGACTCATACAGTGAAGATAGGATAATATATAAGTACATATTCAAATATAAAAAATAATAAAAAACCCCCTAGGCCTCTGCTTAGGCTCCATGGGCGCACCTGAGGAAAAGGGACCACCTAGCAGCCTAGACAACCTAGGTATGAATACAAAATGTGGTAGAACTTTAAATTTGCTTTAGATCTACATACTTCATACTGTTCTTCAAAGATCTGTAAGTCATGCATGTAGATCATGTGATTTCAAAAGATCCACCACTTAGAACTTTGTTATTTTCAGCGTATTTATTTAGATATATATAGAAAATGGTAGTAATAGGTCTAAATGGCTAGGGATAGGGGAAACATAACCTTAATATCAATAAAAATAGCCTCTCAAAACAAGTGATTCAGGTGTAATCGAGAAGATACCCAAGATTTCACAGCAGCAGCCCGCGAAAAATAACACAAGTTGCTATTCTGTGCAATTTAGCAAAATTAAGGCCCAAAACCGTGTTTTTTGCTATAAATCCCCCCCCCCCCGCGGATTTTGGAAATTTTGTACGTAGTGAATTTACATTAAGTTCGTGCGTAATTACATTTTGATGTCTGGTTTGGAAAAAACCGAAATTTCAGTTGAAATTTTGTTCCATGGGTTTGTGTTTGTATTGCAGTTAACTGTTTGGTTACCCAAAGTTTACTGGCTGTTGGATCAACCAGAAACGACCCTTAGGATTCTGGGCTGACATAACATCCATTTTGAGTGAAGGGCACGGGATCTAGTAGACTGACTAACCTTCCGCTCGACTGATCCATATGGGGCCGACCAGTTCGCCAGTCTCATTGATGCATGAAACTTGAAATCTGAAAGATAATACGACATATAGTCTTATATATATGAAAAATGAATTCTGGCCTTACTCACTTTTACTTGAAGTATTAATTTGTTTTATTGTATTACAAACTTATTTATGGCAACGATAAGTCTTTGAATTGAAAGTCTGAAATCTGTTGTATCCAATGTCCAACTTATAAATGTAATATATCATCTGGTCATTTAACCTTATAAGACAGACTATTTCGTTCTGGTATACGTGATTGCCTAATATGTTGATGGTTTAGATTCTTGGATTTGCGATTGATAAGATTCTTTGTAACTGTGTCATTAAACGACATAATCTGAGTCATTGGTTCACATCCACAGGTGAATGCTAGACCAGTTGTGTATCACTAATTATTCTAAACTGGCTTGTATCTGGTTATGAGCTCTTTGTTTCAAATTCATTATGCTTGTGATGAATTATTAATTATGCTTGTTCTATAATATATGAATTAACAAAATGCATTTCTCTGGAAGGTTAGTTTCAATATGCCCAAGCTGGATGTGAGGCTCAGGGTTCAGCAGCAAGATATTCTTTTCGAAAACAGCATCATGGGATTTCGTTTGCAGACTTGTAAATCAATATTGCTTGAAGATTCTGGAGAGTCCATGTCTCACTTCGATGTGCAGCTGGATTTTAGTGAAATTCATGTACCTTTGCTATTATTTACTTCTCATTTTTTTTTGGTATGACTCTTCTTAGATTTATATATTCATTGTCTTTTAACGCTTATCAGCTTCTTCGAGAAGGCAATAGTTCTGTCTTGGAAATCCTTAAAGTTGCTATCGTCTCATCTGTTGATGTCCCATTTCAGGTTAGAATATTCAAGATTCTTTATTTTTAATGTGACACTAACTCGTACATTTCCCTGTTCATTACTCTTCACCTTATATGACCTTTTGATAATGGACCAAATAGATGTTGGCATGGTTGTCAAGGTGAGCATCAGAGGTGTCAATGGGGGGTCCATCCATGATACCGTTTAACCAAAAGGAAAAAAGTATGGCTGATTGGGCATCTGGACAATATTTTTTGGGTGTTTTTAATTAAGCTTATTTCACGTTGATATCATATTCGGCATGTGTAAAATGTTTTTATGCATTTTTAGGTATCTACTTCACTCTGGCTAGGCCTGGCAATGGATCGGATTTGTCCACCCGACACAGACCTGACCCGGCCCAAAAATTACAGGACACGAACCCAAATCATGCTGAATCCCATTTTCTGCATACAGAACCAGATGGACCCGTAAGACGCGAATTTTTGGGTCGGCTATGTTGGGGTCGGCTACATGGATCCTTCGTTTCCATTTAGCTCTATCATGGGCCATATTCTGGTTAAGATATAGAGATTCAAAATCTCTCTTTATAAGCTCAATCCATGTTAATTTAGGCCCCCCTCTTCTTCTATTTATTGTGCTTGAAGGAAAAGTCTCATTTCTGATCCCATTTCTTATTCACCTAGCATATTTCATCCTAATTCTACCCACCCCAGTGCCAGCAGGATTGAACCTGCGACCAGCGCTCCACCGAGCAGCTGGCTTACCAACTGCACCAGCCTGGAAGTACCTTTTTTGCATACAGACACATATATACTGAACTAATTTTTTGCATACAGACACGTAGGACAGGAGAAACCCAAATTATACTGAATCCAATTTTCTGCACGCATACTCGAACCAAACCGAGAGACCTGGATTATATTGAATCCAATTATCTGATTGCAATCCCAATTTTCTGCTTGCAGACCCGAACGATCTGTAATCTAATTCTCTACTTGCAGAAATGATCTGTAATATTGAAACATATATGCAATTGTTATACTCATTCTATGTGATTTTCTGTATGCAAGCACCCATCGTCCCCACAAAGGCATTTATACTCGTGCAGAAAGGATATATCCCCCATCAAATTGCAGTACATTTTGCAACATGAAATTATTTTAACAAGTATACTTTTAGTATAAACACTTTACTTCTTTTCTTACTTAGTGTATTTTACTTATCGTCTTTTCTTAAAAAAAAAGACGATAAGTAAAATACACTAAGTAAAGAAAAGCAGTAAAGTGTATATACTAATAGATACGATGCTGGAGTTATATTCACACACAACATTACACACATTACCAAAACAAGTCAATATCCAAGTATCCAACTGTCATTTAATAGTAATACAAAAGAGTAATCGGCAGAAATAATCGAACAATTTGGCAGCTCTTCACAACTCAATGAGATATTTTCTGGAAAGTATAATTCAACTCTTTCTCGTGTTCACCAAGCATTAAAACTCAAAGCCACTGTGTACACAACTCTACTGGTTTCATCAAACTTATGTTTAAAGCATCAAAATTCAAATCCACTGTGCACACAACTCAAATAAACCCAAACGTTGGCAGATCTTCACAATTCGATGCAATTTACAGCCTCATCTTTCAAACAATCGCCTTTAATACTAGATCTGTAACACAAATGAGATTTATTAGTAGACAATATCTTCTTCCATGTTCAAGCATAATAAATCATATGATTAACAAACGGAAGCAATCTATTCTCCATGTGGCATAATAAATCTGTAACAAATTGAAGCATAACAAATCTGTAATCAATGACACAGCACAACTAAACGTCACATCTACTGGGTATAGAATTCTCCATCAATTCTTGCGCTCACGTTTGGAAGCTTCAGATGTTACTGCATTAGTTACAATATTAGCATCTTTTCCAGCACCTAGCGGTCCATATCATTTATTGTTCAAGTTATCTGACCAAGTAATGAAATTAACATAAAAAAACGTCACAAGTATCATGCTCTCAACTCGATGGTTACAAATGACAAGACATACCAATTCCCTTTTCAACTACGTTGATTTCATTATGCATATTCATTATCGGTAAGTATAAACACGAATTGAGAGGAGAAATATTTGAAATACTGGTGGAATCAAATCTGAAGCAACATGGATAGAGGCTGCTGGGTACCTAATAAAACAAGTCAGAGATAAGTGACATATCATGATCTACATTAACTTTGACTAGGTACAACTACATTTTTTATTTTGAAGGGTAGGTATAGCTACATATAAATCCATCAGAATGAACCAGGCACATTATAGTCATATGTAATATGGTAAACTAATAAATTAGACCACCCTCCAGTGTCCCTCTACTTCTCCATCCTCCTCCTCCACTTCCTTTGTGTCCTTGTAGCGTTACGAGGGTTAGTTAACTAGAGCAGTTTTTCTACTAATCACAGCGATCAGATTTCAGAATATAATCTTACTCTCTCCCTCTGTACCAACGGGGACTCTCTCAGCGTTTTCTTTGATCATCGGGTGAGGGCACTCAACAATTCAGTCAAACTTCACAAGGAACCCCCCCAAACCTCCCGGGCCCCTGAGCCCCGGGAACTCGTTATATGTGGGCACCTGATATCTATGAGGGTTCACCCACCCTGGTTACAACATTCCTTTCTATTGCGCTTAAAATCTCTATTTTTGCAAATATGTCATGTCTTTATATTGTGGGTTCCCCTGTGCCCTTGTTGTGGCAATTCCACCTAGAAGGTAATGGGTTACTCCTACAACACGTCCTTGTACAATGCTAAAGGCCGTGGGCTGAGTAGCAGTACTGAAAATAAGAGAAACATAGAGCATGCAAATAAAAATACATGGAACATCTTGTGCTAGTGAAACAGAATCATGCATTATATTGCGTATATTAGTGGTACTTGTAATTTGAGGCAAAAATTTAGAAGACATAGATAAACGGAACACAAAAGGGGGAAAGCGATAAAGGAGAAAAGATGCATAAGTGATCATTAAGAAATGCCTTGCTTCATGAATACCTTTTGAATTCAGATATACTCCACCTAACAATTTACTTCAAAGAAGCTTCAGTCTTCAGAAACTACATTAAAAAAATAAATATTAAGTTTACAATTTTTAGTATCATCAAATGAAGTATTAACTAAATGTACTAAGAGCCTCCACATCCAGAAATTCAAGGAAGATTCCAACATTTTCTGAGCCACCGACATCTACTTTGGAAAAAAATAATATATCACTTAAAATTTAAAAAAAAATCCAAAACAATAAATAAAATGTATTTATCCATACCCTGAGTAATGGTGACCCAATTTTTAAGACACATTAGTGCTTCAACTATGTCTGGCAGAAGGCTACGATGGGGGTTGAACCCCCTCTGCTGAATGGCGACTCAAAGGCCACCATAGACACATAATTGCTAAACTATTTCGGGCTATCTCTCTCAATATTGGATAGCTTCCTCCATGCATTTTCCACTAGTATAAAAGAGAAGTTGTCAGTTATGGACTGCATGTCCTCTAGATAGATATCCAACTCAGTTTTGATGGCATTTCTTGATCTTTTTTTCTTTTCTAATGAAATCATTGATTGGTCCCCTTTTTTGTATTGTAACAACAACATGAGATTGTCAGCATAGACTAAGAGATGCATCATTAAAAATATGTTTTGCTTGGTACTCTAACAACAAATCTGAGCATGCATTGCGAACTTTGTCAACCATAGATTTTGCAGTTTTTGAATCATACAATAACCTATAGTAAAACTTTATAGTCTGCATCTTAATTCTAGGGTCTGAACTGTAGAAACCCCCATCCAAACTTGAATATCATCCCAATACTTTATGATTTCTTCATCATAGCAGTTGCCCTTTTTTGATAACATTGCTATCTCATGTACACCATATGTTCAAATGCAACTTGATGCTACAAATTTTGGCAAATCACAAATTCGATGTTGGATATAATCTTCCAGATAAAGTCTGAGTAGCACTGTGAAAAAAATGAGGTTTACCTATATCTCAGAAGCAAAATCCCATTCATTGACGATCTATAATATAGCTCACGTTAGCTCACTAAGAAAATGCGCTTTGATATGTTTAGAATTTTATTTAAATTGAGTTTCTAAAATAAAGTCTAGAAATAAAGAGGTGTTATTTAATTATTGAAAACACTTTGGAAAGCATACCAAATAATAACTTTAACTTATACAACATTTATACACAGATATATAGAGAATTATATAACTCATCAATTTTTATTACTTCTAAAAAGTAAAAAAAAATATAGTTCCACTATATTTTCTTTTATATATGTTCACATTACTCTTTGGTAGAACGTTTTCTGCTAAACATAAATAAGTAACTAATTAAAACAATACTTATTGTAATAGTGCTAGATATTAGATAAATTGCATGATAATATTGATTAATAGTCTTGTGATTGGGTAGATCTAGTGATAATATCGTAGATATACAAAATATGCTTATAGATGTATGTATAGTTAGCATCAAACATATCAAGATTGGAGTAATACTAGGTTTTTGTGCGGTAGGCAATCGTTTTTTGGTGAAAGTGGAAGAAAATAGTAGGAAAAAGAGACAGAGAGGTTGCAAATGGTAGAAAATGGAAGAGATTACTTACCTTGATTTGGGTTGATTTGAGCTCCAATCGCCAAAAATCATCCAAATGAACCTTCTTTTCTCCTCCAAGAAGTAACAACAGTCATTCTTGCAAAAAACGATAGACTTGTCGGTATACTGCCGGTTTCAGTCAGGTACAGTGAAGTCGATAATGTTTTTTTACTTCGAAACCATTGAAACATGGCGATACCCGTTGGTATAATGATATTGCGAGCCTATTGATACGTGTGCCTATTTTCATACTCGATGGCGTCGGTATCAATATTTCGGTTAAAATATCACTGATATCGACAATATCTCATTCCTTGGCGCGGTGCCATGCAACCACAAGATTATGTGTACCATTTTAAGTTTTTATCAAAATATACACTGATACAGAGATTTGATTTTTTCCACTAAATACCATTAACTTTCGATGTTTGGCTGGTTTGTTGTTCACCACATGGTATGGATAATTGATATATGATCTTGGGAAGTTAACCATGTATTATTTCATGATACTTGTCAAAGATGCGCCATACTTACTTTTGAAACATTGTGAGATATTTACGAAAATAAGGTAACGTCATGGATAATTATGAATGTATCCTATATCATACATGATAAAGTATGTAAGTTTTTTATCATGTGTAGTGTTTTAAAAACCATCCTAGGCGGCCGCTTAAGCGCCACAAGGTGATGGCCGATTAAAATGTACCATATGCGGCTGTTGAGCGGATCTGGATTAAGCGGTCGCTTTTTTCCCTCTTTGGCCACTTTTTGCCCCGCTTTTCCCTCGCTTTGTTCCGCTTTTTCCCATGTTAGAATTTTATATTTAGTAACATTAATGTCAGTAATGTGATTTCATATTTATATGAGTATATACTTAAACATTTGTACTAAATGAATATGAATATATATAGTTAGATGCTGATTTAGTTTAGCTAGTTAGCTATTTTATATTAACAGTCCGACGTTGATCAGGCGATTTTGCTGTGGATAGCTGAAATTATTAATTCTTTATTTTTGTTACTTAGTATTAATTTAAGAGGAATGTATAGGTTTAATTATGTAAAACATTCATAAATCATAATATTATGTATGTATATATGTGTGTAAATTGTTAATAATATTTGAAAAATTAAGCATCCGCTTTTTAAAAAAAGTGCCCGCTTAAACGTCCACCTGGCGATTAATCGGCTACAAGGTCATGTCCACTCGCTTCCTGCTTCACGCTTTTTAAAACCTTGATCATGTGCATAGGCACCCGTCCAAGTCAAGGCCCTGCCTTGGTGCCTTGACAACCATGGGTGCTAATATACATATATGCGTTGGTGCCTTGACAACCATAGGTGCTATGCTAATATACATATATTAGCTTTTAGTTCATTTCTTATAGAAATTGTCACGTTGGTGTCTCTATTATCGATATGCAGATGTCCTTTTTGCTTCTCTGACAACCATTCAAAACACTGAGTTTTTATGTCAATTTTTGTTTGCTTTAGTTGCAAGATTAAATGGCCTTTTTTTGTTTCCCTTTCAAACACAAAAATATACAGAATATTGTTTAAATACAGAATCATAGATGAATATCATGTATATTTTAATGTTTCATGATTTTGTATTTAACAGGCTACTCCAATTAGGTCAGAGATTGATGTTAAGCTTGGCGGCACACAATTTAATCTTGTTGTGAACAGATTAATAGCATTGCTTCACCTACAACCACCAAAAAAGAAAAGAACGAGCCTTCAAGTAGAAACTGATAGCAAGGAGGTCATAGAAGTGACAAAAATGAAAAAGATGTTGTGGACGTGCACTTTTTCAGCCCCTGAAATGGCTATCGTGCTGTATAGTGTAAATGGGTTGCCAACATATCATGTAAGTATTCCATTCTCTTCTGCTTTATTCGTGCAAATTATCTAAAGTTGTGTTTCCATTTATAAAAAAGCAAAAGAGATAGAAGCTAAATGTGTTATAGTGGTATCATTTGAAAGAAAATGGGACTGTAAGTTACTGGGTGTACCAAGTTTCCTATCTCTGATTTTTGTTTTGCATTATAATTTTGCAAATCTCTACTGGGTGTAGCAAGCCTACTGTATGAATTCATATCATGAGATGGATATGTACATGGCATTGTGAGAATACTTCTCAAGACGTGTGCTATATGCACCTAGTTTTCCGCTTAGCCTTGGGTCTATTATTTGCGTCCTCTAGTATATTTATGGCTATTGATGTCCTTTTTAGTGTTCTACTTAGTTAAAGTTTGTTGGCCATGCTAACAACCCAGCATTCCTATTATTAGGATTTAGTTCCTTTAATGTCCATGCTTGTATCTGTGGCATGTATCAAATCTCTGCCTTATATTATTTTTATTAGGCTTGTACTGCAATGTATTGTAACAAAATCCAACCTTCTATTGTGTGTTATAGGAACCCCAAATACGACCTAGCCACAAAAACATTTATATAAGGGGGAATAACAAGCTCAACCTTCTCTTGTGTTATAGGCACCTAAAATACAATGCAGGCATAACATATGTATATGAGGGGGGATGAGTCAATGAGACACCCAGGCGTCAAGGTACCAACTAGGGCGCCTTAGCGTGTTGCCGCCTTGACAATTATGACCGTGAGAATGTATCTTCATGAAATCTATGGTTGCCACAAGAAATTGCACCCACCATTAAAACTTAGTAGGTCGATTCATAATTCAAAAAAGAGATAATTCAAACACTATAACCACTACCATCCAAATCAGTTACTCCATATGGGCAAATTGCATGTTAAATCTGATTTATGGTGTCAAGGTGGAATCTATATGTAAATTTCTTATTTGAATTCCGGTAGCAATAGGCTTCTTGGCCTTTTAGTGTATTAATATTTTGACATGCGTATAACTTAGTTATCTTTAATTGATAAATTTATTGACGGAAGTGTAGGACATAATAATGAAATAATATTAAAATTACTCTTTCCTATATAAATAGTAAATCAAGTTTCAAACACTTCCATAAGGAATCTGACAAATCCATGCCTAGAATTGACAAACTCCTGAATAAAAGACTAATACAAGATAGATAAACTTAATCAAATTGAGAAAAACAAACTCACTCTCAAAAGAAAGCATCACTTATTCTTAAATTACACATACATGGAAAAATCTTTGGCTACTTCCTTTTACAGTCGGAGAACATGTGCTTGAGTTCATATTGGCACACAGCTTGACATATTTTATCACGACCAAACTGCCATCATATTTGCTGTGGCACAATGGGATAGAGGGGTTGACCCTTTAGATCTATTAGTCTCTTAGAAAAAACCATACATCATTCTTATTTTACTTACAAATAGATTTGCTACCCTAACCAACCAGCTATGCTTTATGTAGAACCCACTTAGTCCATCGTATCTACCTAGTTGTAAAGGGTGGAGACATTACAGACTTAGGACTCAAGGTAGGCTATATGGGCCGAGACACTCAAGTCCATCAACTAATTATCCTATTAACTAAATAGGCTAATAATGCTTTTCTAACATTATCACGTTGCAAATCTTTAAACCTTTGTAGTTGATGCTCAAACATGTGTGCACTGTATATTCAGATATGAACATTTTAGAGTAAACGCATGTATTTATACATCTGAATATGTATGCGACAAAGTATAATATGTCTCTTAGAAGTAGTCTAGGTAGTCGCTATGCACTTGACTATGTGCCAAGGAGGCTAGGTACCTACCCATGGAGACTACCGTATAACTGCCTATCTAACCTTGCATCTAATTTGTTTTATTGGGATTTTGCTGCTTTTTCCTGGAGTATACATGCTTCACAACTTGAAAGCAGCATATGCTCCAACCAGTGAACTGATACTACCAGGATCTAGTAGTCTTACTAGCAAAACTAAAGCTGAGACAATGTTTCTAGAGAATAACTTTGTATAATTTTATGCAGTAATTTTGTTTTGATTATTACCTTTACAATTTTGTTTAGACGATTCTGGACTGATTTTAACTAGGGATTTTCTTGGAGACTGTACAATTTTAGTGTTGTACTATTAATATGTTATCATAACCAAAGAACATTCTTTTGTACTTTCTGTACTGTTCATTCTGTGGTGATAGCTCACAAAAAACATGTTTGAATTTAATACAGGGTTGCTTACAGTCCTCTCATTTATTTGCAAATAACATTGCTTCCAAGGGGATGCAAGTTCATGCAGAACTAGTTGAGTTGCATCTGAACATGGCTGATGAACATCTAGAGTGTTCAAAGGAGACCCTATTTGGAGTTGAGAGTAGTTCAGGGTCACTGCTGCATATCGCTCGGGTGAGTGTGGATTTGGGGTATAAAGAGTTGGAATCCGGTAACAAACATGATTCTGTTAAGTGGAGAGCAGCATTTACTGTTGATGTTTCTGGTATGGGTGCGTTTCTAAACTTCCGGCGGTTAGAGTCACTTGTAACTACTGGATTGTCATATAAAGCACTTCTTCGCAAAATAACAGCGAGTAAAAGAGTGAGTTCCGACAAAATAAGCCAGCCGAAAAAGAAACCGGTAAAAGGGGCACAAATCTTCAAGTTCAATTTAGAACAATGTTGCTTAACTTTTTCTTGTGACGTGGGCATCGAAGATGCTGTTGTTAATGATCCCAAACGTGTAAATTATGGTTGCCAAGGTGGGATAGTTACTATTAGTACTTCCTCAGATGGGACCCCACGACAGGCGTCAATATCATCGACAATTTCTGATGGCAGGAAGTTTCTGAATAGCACCATATCTATCGACATTCTTCACCTGAATCTTTGTATGAACAAAGAAAAGAAATCCACCAGGATGGAGCTTGAGCGTGCAAGATCATTCTTTACTGAGTATTTTGAAGAAGAGCGTCCTTGTCCTAAACTGACGTTGTTTGATATGCAGAATGCCAAATTTGTTCGCCGTCCAGGTGGGCCTAGTGAGACCTCTGTTTGCTCATTATTCAGTGCAACTGATATCACTTTTAGGTGGGAACCTGATGTTCATATAGCTATTTACGAATTCATCTTGCACTTTAGATACTTACTGCGCAGGGAGAAGTCTAAGTATTCTGACACTGGCTCAAAAGTAGCTAGCAGCCATAAAGATCTGGAACCTGGAAAAGATTTAGTGGATCCAACACCAACTGACAAACAGAACAAAAAGAAGGAATCAATTTTTGCGATCGATATCGAAATGTTAAGAGCATCAGCTGAACTTGCAGATGGTGTAGAAGCCATGATTCATGTACAATCTATTTTTTCTGAGAACGCCCGAATTGGCTTGCTTTTTGAAGGATTAGGTCTTAGTTTCAATGGCTGTAGAATTTTCAGGAGTACCCGTATGCAAATTTCTCGCTTACCTGTTCCCACATTTGTTAGCAATGTTGATCCAAAATCACAACCTACCACGAAATGGGACTGGGTCATTCAAGGTCTTGATGTTCATGTATGTCTTCCATTCAGACTACAGTTGCGTGCTATTGATGATGCTGTGGAAGACACTTTACGGGGTTTAAAGTTGATAATTGCCTCTAGAACGAACATTTTATGTCCAAAAAAAGAAGACAACTCTAAGAAAAAGAAATCCAAATCAAGCAAATTTGGATCTGTCAAGTTCAACATACACCAATTTGCTATTGATATTGAAGAAGAACCAATTCAGGGGTGGCTCGATGAACATTATCGAATATTGAAGAGAAGAGTATGTGAGCTGGAAGCCCGCATGAAATTTTTCGACAGTGTTGTCTGTCAAGGTGGGGAGTCTGGAGCTGAACAAAATGATTTGTACACAGAGAAGAACTATCAGCATGGTGGAATTGATATTGATTTAAATGATTCTGCTTCCATTCAAGCGTTACGCGAAGAAATTTACAGGAAAACCTTTCAATCTTATTACCGGGCTTGTCAGAAAATTATTCATTCTGAAGGATCTGGAGCCTGTACGGAAGGCTTGCAGGCTGGTTTTAAAGTCAGTACCAAGAGAAAGTCACTGCTGTCACTAACTGCTGCAGAGCTAGATTTAACATTAACAGCAATTGAAGGAGGTGATTCTGGAATGATTGAGTTCATTAAAAAAATGGATCCTGTGGCTCTTGTAGAAAACATACCCTTTTCACGATTGTATGGATGCAATATGCTCTTACGCACTGGTTCATTATCTGCTCAACTAAGAGACTACACTTACCCATTGTTTGCAGGGACATCTGGTAAATGTGAAGGTCGTCTTGTATTAGCTCTACAGGTTAGCTTAATGACCACATGCTTGTTTCCATTTATTTTCTGTTACGTTGAAAGTATTTCTGCAATTCTACAAGGCGTGCTGTTTTGGGACAACTTAGTCTAGCATCCAGTTATACAACTGTAAACTTTTATCAAAACATGGGTTCATCGGATCCTTGAGTCTGAAAGGCTGTCCCTAGCACTTAGGAGCTATAAATTATACTTTCCTACTCATTTAATTAATGATCATGTTTCTAGGTGAGATGCTGTATTCTTCTTTGTTTTGCACAATGGCTTACAGTAATAATGACATTAGACTGCTTACAAGAAATCAAGAAGTCATGTATCCAAACTCAACTTGCTTGAACTTTGGGGATTCATTGTTTATGGTGCTGTGGTTTCATAATCCTGTTGTTCATTCAGCTTGTCCGTATATACATTTACATATCCGCATCTAACAGTTAACCCAGAATTTTGTCCAGACACAAATTGATCTATTGCCATGGACGGTCCATACGGCCGACGGATATGAAAATGGATAGGTAGCTAAATGCAATGATAAACTTTTCAATCTGTACGGTTGGATCAGAAACAACGGATCATCATAAAAAGTTATTAAAAGGGCTCCCATGCTCTCACCATCATAGGGCTTTCACTAGATTGCTCCACTATATGAGGCTTGATCATGTGAGGGCCCTGTTACGGTGAGAGCATGAAAGCCTTTAGAAAAACTCCAATATGGGATGTGTTTCCTGAATCCAGCGTATAGATGAAGAAATCACCATTACCTTTACTTTCACACAGAAATGCTTTGAGTTGGATGTCATTTGCTTGTCCATATTAACATATACACATTTTTGCAATCAACGGTCAGCCCAAAACACAATACACAATGTTGAAAAGTTCTTTATATCTGCAAGTAACTTGTTTGGCTGATGCACATGAATTTGTGGGTAGCTAAATGCAATGACCATAGTTGTCAAGGCGACAAGGCACCAGACCTGAGTGCATATAAGGCATAAGTGTTGCCCCCACCCTCTTCACAACTTCTAAGTTCTAATATCAACTCCTATGTTTGTTGTTGCCACTCTTTCCTAGAGAGGGTGTTGTAACTTGTAACTACTATTTGACTATATATTGTATAAACTGCATATGGTGAACTGTATTTGTATGTGTCTTGCACATATGACCCTTTCAAGCAACACATTGTATTATCAACCTACCTAGGGCTAGAGAGTCGTGAATCGTGTTTTTTGTTAAATTAACACATAAGATAGAGGTATAACATAATTAGAAGTTTTCAATCAAAGTTTCCTTCAAATTCACGTCATTTTCTTCAAAAAAATGGAATCGAAGTTTATCTAGCTTTGCGTCTAATCTTCCTTGATGTTTCCACAAACGTCCACCTCAACTTCCACACCTGGCAGCTGGTGCAGTTGACAGAAACTTGACGTCCTGCACCATGGTATGATCTCATAGTCAATTCAGATTTCTCATAGATTCTAATTAAAAAAAATGTCAAGAACAAGAAAAAGAATTACTCCAAACAATGTAAGAGAAAGATCAACATGTAAATAAAGATTTAGTGTCATAGCTCCGAGTCTACATCGATGTAATCATTGAAACTAAATTGAAGCTGCAAAATAAGAAAAGTAAGAAAATGTGTATTAAGCAATGTTTTAGAAAGCTCGAAGTGGGAGGCGAGCGGATGAGACCTTGCAACCGCTTAAACGCTAGACAACCACTTAAGCTGACTCATGTTTCAAAAGTAGACAATTAAAATTTATATTGTTAGAAAATAGTTTTCCTATTTTATGTCTCTTCACTATTTTCTATTCCCGTTGGGTCTACTATGTAAATAGTCGTGGTCTATATAATAATGGAGAGCACACCCTAACCGGGTATCGCTTTGACCCAAATCCTCTCACATGGTATCAAAGCGTATTTGGCTGCTGCAACCCTAGCCGCTGCCTCTTCCCGCTCCCTCCGTCCGTCTCCTTCCTTCTTCTCCGGTTGCATCCGTCATCGCGGCGAAGCAGGACAACTGACGGAGACTCTCCTCACCGGGTGGCCAATCCTCTGATCCGTCAAGACACGATGGCTGCTTGAAGGAGAGGAGAACCCCTCGTTCTATCCCAGAGAAGGAAGGAGGAGCACCTTTCTTCTCACCCTCTTTCCTCTCCACGTAGTCCCTGTACGTGGTAGAGTGCCCACATCTCTCAGGGCTGCTGACGCGTCAGTTTCACATCAAGTGATTTGTGACAACGCTAATTCCCGTCACATCTCCCCGACACGTCTTCCCGGGGCCATCCTCTCTTCGACGCGTCTTCTCGAAGTTGTTCCTCACCGTTTGACAGAGCTAATTCCCGTCAACGTATACGTCTGCCGCCGCCAAACAAGGCGTATATCCCAGGCAACACGATGTATTGCCGTCGCAGACTTCTGTTCTGACGACGCTGATTACAGAAGACACAACGTGTCTCATCCATGACACGACGTGTCCTAGCTGGTGAAAGCTATGCCTCCGAATCTGGACACGACGTGTGAAAATTCTGTCAGAGGTCTTCGGCAACTCACACGGCGTGTGAAAAATTAGACACGACGTGTTGAGCACCTGGAGTTTTCTGCTGTCAACTCACACAACGTGTGGAAATACAGACACGTCGTGCACTACTCAGACATGGCGTGTTCTATCCTCGACACGATGTGTCATTCACTCTGTTTGCTAGTGTCTTCTTGATTCTTCAATATGGTAGATGCCAAGCCTGCTGCTTCCACTACAGTCGTCGACAACGACTAGTCTCAGATCACTTCTGTGAAGCTTAACTCACATAACTATCTTCTTTGGATGAATGCTTTCTACACTGTGCTTGAATCTCGTGTGAAGGTGGACATTATTGATTCAAAGCCTCATGATGAAGGCAACAAAGACTACCCTACTTGGCGGAAAAACAACGGGCTGGTGAAGTCATGGCTATGGAATAGCATGGAGCCTCAGATTGTGTCTAGATTCATGTTCTATTCTACAACCAAACAAATCTGGGAAGCTGCAAAGAAACATTTTTCTCATGAGAAGAATGCTCTTCATCCATATACAGTTTATGACTGCCTCTTTGCAGAGAAACAAAATAGTCGCTCTCTTGAGGATTATTTTGGTACTATCTAGTCGATTTCTCAAGAACTCAGCTTTTACAAGCCACTAAAGACTGATGAACAGATGAAGGACCGAGATGATCTAGTGACATCAAGGTTTCTATCCGGCTTAAATCCTGTGTATGCCTCAACTAGGAGTGTTATTCTAGCTACGGACAAATTACCAAGTCTTGAAGAAGCCTTTGTACGAATTCAACAATCATCTTTTGAATCCTTCTCCGCGCTCCAGTAGACCACCACACTGAGACTCAGACGTCTCTTCCCGCTGCTGCCAAAGTAATGAGAGGAGGTGCTGGCCGAGGATGAGGTGCTGGAGACAATCGTCCAAAATGTACTTTCTGTGGGAAACTTGGACATGTAGAAGAAAAATGCTATTCTAAGCATGGTTGGCCTCCAACTGGAGCTGCGCATTATACTGCCAATTCATCTGGAGCATCTACAGCCAGGGGTTCTAAACAGGTGCAATAAGATGTCACAATCTCCAAGGAGGAGTATGACCGTCTTCTACAAGCTACTCAACAAGCTTCCCTTGGCGCCTCCATCAATTTAGCTTCAGATGCAGGTAACCCGGGGACTTCACTTGTTGCCTCTCATCCATCCTCTATATGGGTAGTGGATTCCGGGGCCTCCCAGCATATGATAGGTATACACTCTATGCTTCTTTCCTCTGACTCATATATCCCACATTCCTCTGCGACACTAGCTGATGGTTATGTCAGAAACATCCAAGCATGTGGTACCGTACAAGCATCATCTAATTTGACTTTACAATCTGTTCATTATGTTCCAGACTCTCCATTTAACTTAATGTTAGTTGCTCAGTTGGTTGATTCTTTGAAATGCTTGGTAATCTTGGGAAACTCTTTCTTTGTGTTACAAGATCCCAGGAGTTGGAAGATGATTGGTAAGGGATTTAGGAAAGGTGATCCCCACTTCTTTGAAGGTGGTCGTCCAGCTCGCCAGATTCCTTCCACCTCATCCTTCGTTTTCAGTTGCTCTCCCTTGCAATGGCATTGTTGCTATAGACATCCATCCCTACATAATCTTCAGAAGCTTGTCCCAGGCTTAGCCTCTATTAAGTCGTTAGAGTATCAGTCATGCCGGTTAGGCAAGCACCATCACCTTTCTTTTCCAAGTCGCATTGGGAAATGCTCTAAGCGTCCTTTTGATCTTATTCATAGTGATGTGTTTGGGGTCCTGTTAAAGAGCCAAGTTATAATGGCTTTCGACATGTTATGTCTTTAATTGATGATCTCTCCTGCATGACTTGGGTTTATTTACTTAAGTCTTGCGAAGAAGTCCTGTCTGTTATTCAAACTTTTCATCAGTTAATAAAAATTCAGTTTGATGCTCATATTAAGACTCTTCGTACTGATAATGCTCTTGAATATGTTCAAAAGGCTGTTTCTACGATCTGTAATTCTGTTGGCATGATTCACTAGACGACTTGTCCTCATACACCCCAACAAAATGGGGTTGCTGAGCGCAAAAATCGTCACTTGATGTCGCCCGTACTCTGTTGTTTCAAATGTCTGTGCCTAAGAGATATTGGTCTAATGCTCTTCACACTGCTTGTTTCTTGATTAATCGTCAGCCATCTTCTGTATTACAAGGGGCTACTTCCTTCTCTGTTTTACGACCTGACGAACAACCCTTTTTGTTCCTCTGTGTGTGTTTGGATGCACTGTTTGTTCACGTGTTTGATCCACGAGCTGATAAGTTGTCTCCTTGCGCAATTCACACCTTTTTTCTGGGATATTCTCCCACACAGAAGGGATACATGTGTTATCGTCCTCGTCTTCGTCGTCTTTTTGTGTCGGCTAGCGTTACCTTTCATGAGTCTACTCCGTTCTTTAGTGACTCTGTTCAGAGTGAGGGGGAGCACAATCTTGAGAGTGACTATATCTTTGAGCGTGAGAGAGAGCCACCTCTTCTCGTGCCGTGTGATGAGAGTGTTATTGATATCACCCCACCATCACCACCGCCACCACCACCTCTACCACCGCCTCCATCCTTTCCCCTAGTTTACACAAGGCGAGCAGGGCGTCGCCAAGAGGATGTAGCGTCATCAGTCCAGCAGCATGCCTCATCGTTTGCTACTCCTGAGGTACCTATTTCTACTGAGAGTTCTCTTGATGCTTTAGTTTTAGATTTACACCTTTCAGACTTTCAGTTGCAGCTCGAAAAGGTGTCAGGTCCTGCACTATCCATCATACTTTGGCAAATGTGTGTTGCTTGTCTCATTTGTCGACTGCAGCTCGCACATTTGCTCTTCAATTGGACTCTATGGCTGATCCTTGTTCTTATGAGGAAGCAGCCCGCCATGATGGTTGGGTCCGCGCTAAGGACAGTGAGATGGTAACACTTCATGAGAACTCTACATGGGACTTGGTGGATCTTCCTCCTGGAAAGTCTATTGTAGGCTGCCGCTGGGTTTACACTGTCAAACAGAAACCTGATGGGTCTATTGATCGCTTGAAGGCGTGTCTGGTGGCAAAGGGGTACACTCAGACACATGGTGTTGACTTCTTTGAGACTTTTTCTCCAGTGGCTCAACTAAATTCTGTGCGAATTCTTGTGTCTGTTGTACTCATTTTTCCTGCCCTCTTCTTCAGTTGGATGTCATGAATGCCTTTCTTCATGGTGATCTTCTTGAAGAGGTGTATATGTAGCAACCTCCTAGGTATGTTGCTCAGGGGGAGTGTCAGAATGTATGCAAGCTCAAGAAATCTTTGTATGGTCTGAAGCAATCACCTCGGGCATGGTTTGATAAATTCAGTGCTACACTTAAACAGTTTGGGTTCACCCGGTCTTCTACTGATCACTCACTCTTTGTGCATAAGTCTTCGAGTGGCACCATTATTCTAGATGTTTATGTAGATTATATTGTCATCACTGGTGATAACTTTAATGACATTCTACAACTCAAGACATGGCTGCAAACACAATTTCAGATAAAAGATCTAGGTAATCTTCGATATTTCCTTGGCATAGAAGTCCTATGCTCCAAGAAAGGAACAAGTCTCTCTCAGCGAATATATGTCCTTGACCTTCTTGCAGAGACATGCATGACACAATGTAAACCTGTCTCCACGCCTATGGACTATCATACCAAGACTTCTATTTCTGATGACAGTGAGTTTTCTGATCCAACAAAGTATAGATGGATTGTAGGAAAACTGATCTACTTGACAATTACTCGATGTGATATTTCTTATGCTATTGGAGTGGTTAGCCAGTTTATGAGTGCGCCTAAGATGTCACATTGGATGGCAATCATCCAGATTCTTTGGTACATCAAAGGATCTCCAGGGAAGGGCCTTACTTACTTTAGGGGGCATAACTTCACACATGCTTCCTTAAAACGCACTGGGTTCACTGATGTTGATTGGACTGGTGATGTTGGAGATAGACGATCTGAATAGAGGCATCTTGGCCACATGAGAGAATGTCTCTAAGTAGTCTTCAGACCACCAGTCGTGCCTTAAGTATATCAACATAACTATCTGGCCCTACCTTGACTGTAAGTACCCATCTACACAGCCAACCACTGATTTCCAGAGGGACAATGAACTAATGACCAATGTATTGTTACTTTGGAGAGCAAACATTTCTTCCATCATTGCAACACGCCATCCAGGGTGATTCAAGGCCTCTAAGACAAACAAGGGAATGGAAATGGAAGACAGAGGATAGAAAGGCATAATATGTTGGAGAAAAATGAGCATAGGAAATAACATTGGAGATGGGATGAGAGGTACAATACCTTTTGCCTTTGAGTAAGGCAATAGGCAAATCAACAGGATTGTTGGTTTCCACAAGATCATCTGACTGAGTGATGATTGTAGAAGGATTGAGGCATGCATTGCTCTTCACATAACTTGAGGTAAGATTCTCCTTACGACCATAGTTTTCAGAACCAAACCGGTGAGAGAACCGGTGAGGCCTTCGGTTCTCGGTTCATTAATTCAACCGGTGGTCGAACCGGTTCAACTGGTCACGTTAGCATGATGTCATGAATATTTTTAATAAATATAGTTATATATAAAAATATGGGAAATATACGAATGAAAGATGAGTAATAGCACAGTTACTCACAATAATGTCACTAGCTATGTGAAATCAAACATAGCAATCAAACTAATTAGTTCTCGAGAATAGATACTAGATAGAGAATCAATGAGAAATCAAATGAATAAATGAGATTCACCAACTAGATGACAAAAGAAGATTCATGAACTGTAGATAGAGAAGAGAAGAATTATTGATGCATAGATAGATTAAATATCGTAAGTCACAACAGTTAAATCAGTTAGAAATTCAACAACAACACCACATTCAATTATATATATATATATAAATAAATAAATAAATAAATAAATAAATAAATATATATATATATATATATATATATATATATATATATATATATATATATATATATATATAAGACACCTAATTAAGAATTTGTATAACCACCTCCCCGATACCTTTTCGTGTTGTTTATGAGCTATTTGTTACTTTGCTACTTGAATAAGTTTATATAAAGGGTCTAAAATAATGTACTTAGAAAATTTTCCTGCTATTTAGAATCATAATTGTCTAGTTGCATATATGCATGTTGTGTTTGAAGCCGAAGAAGTGACTATTTTTTCTTGAGGAGAACAATTGAGTTCGAATGAGTTATCTTAGGTTTTAATTAACTTCCACAATTCAAGTTGGGTCCAATATCCAAAATTTGGGGCTCAGTTCAGATTTTGGACTTGTAAAATCTATATTATGACCCACCTAGCTTATAAGTTATAATTTTCGAATATTCAAGTGCATGCTTTACTAAATACATTGATCGAAATCTAGATCCATGTCAGCTTCATATACTAATTTTAACAATCAGACATTGTTTCTGGGTTTGACATCGAGATCGACCAAGGGACCAAGTCAGTATGCGTTCAATATTTAGAAACTTTGATCAGCCTTTTCTGACGGGGATCATTAATAAACCTAAAAACCATGGAACAAAACTTCGGCGAAGTTGGGCGAAATTTCGCCGAAACTTCGAACTTCGAGCCTAGGCGAAGTCGAATCCTCAATACTTCGGCTTCGTCTAAACTTCGGGGCGAAGTTTCCCTGATTTCGTCGAAGTTGGTTTTTTTTGTATGTATTTTCGTCTCAACTTCTCCGAAGTTGTCGAAGTTTCCTCGAAGTTGGCGAAGTTGGGGCGAAATTGAGACGACCCAGAACATTAATTCTAACTAGTACACTAATGGCCATATAATACATAAGTGTTGCCTCCAACCCTCTTCACAACTTCTAATATCAACTCCTATGTTTGTTGTTGCCACTCTTTCCTATTTGGTTGTATATTTGTATATAATACATATGTTCAACACTTGAACTGTATTAGTATGTGTATTGCATGCTTGACCATTGTAGGCGCACATCATATTATCAACCTACTTAGGGCTAAAGACTCATGAATCGTGTATTTTTGTTAAATTAGCAATTATAAGAGAGAGGTATAACATAATTAGAAGTTTTCAATCGAAGTTTCCTTCAAATTCACATCATTTTCTTCAAAAATTGGCATCGAAGTTTGTCAAAGTTTGCGTCTAAACTTCCTCGAAACTTCCTCGAAGTTTCCACAAACTTCCACTTCCACACCTGGCGAAGTCGACACGAAGTCGAAGTCCTGCACCATGCCTAAAACTTTGAAACCCCTGCCCCCAATGTTTTAAAAAGCGTGAAGCGGGAGGCGTGCGAACGAGACCTTGTAGCCGATTAAGCGGCAGACGGGCGATTAAGCGGGCGATTTTTGAAAAAGCGGATGCTTAAAATCTTATATATATTAATATACAAAATTACATGTATGTGTACATAAAAAATATATTTATAAGGAAATCAGTATTGCTAACCAGTAGTATCAATTAGTAATGAACGAAATCTGCAAGAAAATCAGTAAAACCATTAGAAGTATAATAGAGTAATACGATATTTACTTGGATATATTACAGCAGTACCCTATTATATACAGCTTACATACAAAGTTTGCATTCTAAAGTAGGACTAGGTATATCATAGAACATTCAATGTATACAAGCTTCATATATTATACTCAATACTACTTGGATTATATAGTTAATTAACATTACATGCTTACAAGATCATTTTTTTAAAAGCGGAAAAAAGCGGGCAAAAAAGCAGGAAAAAGCGGGTGAAGCGGGAAAAAAGCGGGTGCTTTTCTTCAAACCGAGTAAGCAGGCGCTTCAGGGCAAAAATAAGCGGATGGGGGTCTTGGCCGATTAAGCGGCTGCCTGGGCCGTTTTTTAATACAGTGCCTGCTCCCTATATAGAGTGGACTAGAATTCTAAAATCTAGATTGAGTTGTTCTTGGGATTGAGAATAGACAATTTACATTTGGTTGAGATTGTATGGCAAAATAGTCTAGTTATGGCAAACATCATTTGGAATATCATTCAAAACTCTTGGGTCCAATATAAATACAGTTTGATTCTGGTTAGATGATAGGGATCAAAATTACATGGTTCAGTCTAGATGCCAAGTCAAAATTGCATGTGTGCAATTATATTTCACATTGTTAGCTTGAACCAAGTTAGTACGTTGGATATTTAAAAAAAATTGTCAGCCTATTCTGATGGCAATTGATAAACCCATAACTTTGTAACACCTGGACAAGTTTGGTGTGGGAATAGAATTCTAAAATGTAGATTGATTTGGTCTTGGGATTGAGATTAGACGAGTCTACATTTTGTTTATTTTTTGGCAAATTAGTCTAAGTATGGTCAAACAAAGAGGCAACCCTTGGAGGGAAGTTCGATGGAGATCTCTTTCTAGGCTGGCTAGAGGACATCCTTGAAGCGTTGTGGGCAGGAAGCAATGTGCCTCCAATGGAGGAGGGAGTTGACTATGTATAGGTTGTGGGTTGTGCACTAAAGGTTCTATTGAGGAGTAAGAGTAGAAGGTCTGTTGATCGTTGTCTTGGATATGCTTGCTCGTCGAGGTCTAGCAAAATCATCAATCTGGTTATCCATCAGAGGGTTGCCTATTGGGGCACATTGCAGAGTCCTCATTGGAGTTTGGAAGAAAATTCTTCGTAGGAGGTCGTTCTTGTGTTTCCATTAGTTGAAGACTATCAAGAGCATAGAATTTCCTTCAGACTCGTCCATCAAGAATTGAGGTCACTCATTGATAAGTGGAGTCTGCTAGGCCGTCCGCTAGTGGAGTCTGCTCAGTCGTTGCTGATAGACTGATAAAGAGATAGAGGTTCCATTGGGGTTACTTGCTTGACCAACCATTAGAGCATAGCTGACGAGTGTCTTGAATGGTGGGCGGTCAATGTAAAGACGGAGGGATTATCGCTTGAGGTTCAAGGCCTTCCATCAGACCTAGATATGCATGGATCTCGTCAGTTGACGACCAATGGTTCCTTATGTGGTGGTGTGTGTCACTCCTTGTGTGCACAGACAGTCCTCACCGACATTCTGCAAACACAGTCACTTAGCTTCCGTGTATCTACATAGTCTACACAGATGTACTGGAACTCCTCGTCTTGCTACCTGAGTTGGCAAAAAGGAGCAATCTCTCACTTGGTGATGTGCTAGCATCAGAATCACTCTCTCCTTTCTCTCTCTCGCGCTCGGAGTATGACAACTATGGTTCACATACTAGGGCATTTTACCGATATTCGACCATCACACCCCAATAATTAGTAGTAAGAAAGCATGGTTATTAAAACCCTAGGAAACTAAAAGGTTACTGTTGCGTTTAAAATGGACCGCTCGTGGACTACCAAATAGGAAGTTTAATATATTTTAGAATTATGTCATTGAATAATTAATCAATATAATCACATTAATCATTTATTAATTTTCAGCCACCCCGCTGTCAACTCTAACCGATTGCTAGGTGCTTAAACAGTCCATATAAGTGAATAATTTAAATCTAATTAATTGTATTAATTTTTTTTACCAATTAACTTGGATTTCATTCTAATATTATTCTAGTTGATTGTGTAAACATTTTAGTAATCAATTTGACTTGATCTATTTTCAATCATGTCTACAATTCTAATCTTATTTCAGTGCATCCTAGGTGTGTGACCCTATACGATCCAAATTAAGTTGGATGCAATGTTCATAATCCAATTATGACTATACAAGCAACAATTCATATCTAGCAAGACTGCATTGCTATCCTAGTAATTGTAGAAGTTGGAGAACAACTTCAACCTAGTATTGTGACCACTTTTACAGTTATTGTATGATCCCTTTGTCTCTGATATCCACATTGAATCCAAAGCATAAAAACATCATCCTCTTAATATTCAATCTAGGAAATGACTCCAATGGGAGGGACAAATTCCACCCACAATCACTCACAATATCTGCATGTGTCACAATGCACCAAACACTACTTGTATAACAAGTCTTATTCAAAGTAACATTGAGTAGTGGTAAAGCACATTGAACAACATGTAATCATTGTAGTGACTTTAGGCCTAAGGACCACAATCACCACCAACACATTAAGGTGTGATTCCTACCGCCGTTATTGATTTCCATGTATGACAAAGTGGGCATGTCCAATACACTTGTTCATAATAAGTACCTATGTATTTGATTTGATATCCAATATAATGACTAATGAGCGTAGTCATCAATCAAGACACATACTTGTCTTAACGTATTATTGTTGTACTAACTTTGATAATAATATATGACCATGGAATCAAACAAGATTGAATACTTTTACCATACATATGATCTCATATTTAGGTCCTCAACCTGAATTCACATGTCACTGAGTCACACATTCTTAGTACATTATTATATTTATTTATTATCTCATATTCAAACAAACATAGTAACTGGAATTGCCTTTATTAATAATTCAATCAATTCCAAGATGTGCCATTGCAATCATGATATGATTGTCTCTCAGGGCATATCACCAGCACACCCCTCTATAAATGAGCCAACTATTATATTTCATGAACTCTAGTCTGGGGTCAATGTCAATTAATTTATGTTTCCCTTACTGAGATATAAGCATCGGTCTACAACTACCATCACATATAATTTTTTATTTGACTAGAATTAGACTGCATCTAGACTGAACCATGTAATTTTGACCGCTATAATCTGACTAGAATCAGATTATATGTATATTAGACCCTACAATTATGAACGATATTTCAAAGGATGTTGACCATAACCAAACTAACTTGTCGAACAATTTTGACTCAACATTGATTGTCTAGTTTCAATATTAGGGGCAACTCAATCTAGATTTCAGAATTTTATTCCACGCTAAATAGGGGCTGGGGGTTTCAAAGTTCTCGATTTATCAATTACCGTAATTATAGGCGGATCAAATTTTCTAAATAGCAAACACACATCGACTTGATTCCAAGCTCGATCTCTATGTCGAACCCAAAACAAAGACTGATTGTTAAAATTAGTATCTGAAACTAATATAGATCTAGACTTTAAGCAATGTATTTAGTAAAGAACACATGGATTTTTAAAATTATAACTTATAATCTGTGTCAAAATTCTAATTTCACATAATATAGATTTTATATTAGTCTATGTTTAAAATGAGAATAATTTTTTCAATCTGAACCCAACTTGAATTGTGGAAATGTTGTATCTCCTTGTTCCGAAAATGAGTTTTGACTGCCACCGATTTTGTCCCATATTTCATTTTACGGAATAAAATTTATTTTAATCCAACAGACTCATCCGATCTCAATTGTTTTTTTTCTGCTTAGAACACATTATGCATGGATCGTTATGCTGCTGGATAATTATGAACTTAGATGGCAGGGAAATTTTCCAAGTACATTGTGTTAGACCCTCCACATAAACTTATTTAAATAGCAAAGTGGCAGATAGCTTGAAAAAGAATGAGGAAGTACGCAAAGTGGTCGGGGAGGTTGAATAGTGCGGTGGGTTGTACACATTCTTTATTAGTTGCCATTAGTGTGAGAATGGCGGGAGAGTTGTTATAAAATATATTTAATTTATAATGTCCAGTGTTTTAAAAATCGGCCCAACCGGCCGATTAATCGGCCGGTTAACCGTGGTGCGGGGCTGACCGATTTATTTTGCTGATAATCGCCGGTTAAGGCTTTTTGAATTAAGCGCCCGATTCTGGGCCGGTTAGCCTGATTTTGGGCCGGTTAGCGATTAATTTTAAGCGGCCGGTTAGGCCCGCTTTTTGTTGGATCGGCCAAACTAAATTCTGATTGTGTTGTTTTGGATGTTTTATCATTTATGTTTTGATTTTGCTGTTTGGATGTCCTATCTTTCAATTATTTTTGTACTAGTGTTTTGGATTTTCTATCTTTTGGATGTTCAAGTTGGCTTTTAGATTTCAGCAACATCATCAGGTGAAAAATTGTGAATATTACATCAATATTGTACTAATTGTTTCTTGTTTCATGTATTTTCATGTGGCCACATTACTTCCCTTGTCCAACTGGTTGTCTACTCGTATGATGTTGCTCATGCTCCATCCACAGGTAACCAACTAAATTCAATTTATATTTTGTTCATGCCTGAAATTGTTTACTGATACATACATTTATTTATGTTTAGCTGCTGAATCTATTAGTTCTTTAATTCTGTTACATCGTATTTCTTTTAAAGGAATAAATATGTTTAGTTCTGTAAAATAGTCACAAATATTAAATTAAGTATGTGTATATAATTTATGTCTATAAAATGTGAAAAATCATTAAAAAAAATCCGATTTTTGAAAAATCGCCCGCCTGGCTATTAATCGGCTACAAGGTCTCGTCCGAACGATTTCCGGTTTGCGCTTTTTAAAACATTGATAATGTCAAATCATGACTGCACACTGCACTGCAACCATGTATGACCAGCCGCTCGTCGTGAAAACAAAGTAAATGACCAGACGTTATTTGAATGGCTCAGCAGCGATGGCAGGTTGACGTGACCTTTATAATATTTTAACAAAATGCTAGTATTTGCATGGTTGCTATATGCGGCCAGCATTAGTTGCTCGCAAGCTCGCACAGCAGATGTCTCGTATAGGATCATTACCCTATATATATATATACAGAGAATTGATGAGACATAAAAATTGGCAATCAAATTAGTAATCATAGAGAGAACAGAGTTGTTACCGGATAAGCAATTGAAATCAAAACAGTAATTTGCGTCTGAGTCACAGCACACAAGCCAACGGCGACATCAACCCAATGCAAGTTTGAGTATAACTGTGAAGCTAACCTTTGGCCAGTGTAGTTGAGCCGCTTTTGCTGGTTGGTACTTGGTAGGAGAAATTTAAGAAAAAAACTGATTTAATAACACACTAAGAATACAACGTTCTTATATGAACAGAAAGTGGGGGTCGTAGGGGAAGGGTGGTCACTGGGGAAGAAGAGGATGATTGGAGGAACATGGATAACTTAAGAAGCAAGATGAGGGGGAAATTAGTAAGAAACGATGAGAGAAAGGGCGGAGTAGAGATAGAATACTGCCGTAAATGCAAAAGCAGAAGAGGAGTGGAGGAAAAATATAGCTGTAAATGCGAAAGCAGAAGAGGAGTGGAGGAAGAATATAGCTGTAAATGCATATGCAGAAGAGAAGTGGAAGATAGAGTACTGCCGTAAATGCAAAAGTAAAAGAGGAGTGGAAGAAGAATACACAAACAAAAAGGGAGGAATAGGGCAGCGACAACAAATAGAGATGAGGACGAAGAAGAAAAATGAAAGAAAGAAACAAAGCAGAAGACTTACTCGGTGGTGGCGGTGGTTAGAAGAGAGGCCGGCGGCAAGAAGAGAGAAGACTGGCACAACACGAAGAGCAGTGGAGGCCGGCATTAGCAAATAAAGCAGCAGCAGCCGGTCATTTTACCAGCAACGGTGGCCGGTGAATGCAGCAGCTATGGCTGCCGCAGCTCTACAGGTATGGTAGCAGCAGGTGCTGCGCTTCTCTAGGGCTGGAGTCGGGGGGATGGGAATGTCTGTCGGGAGGGTCGAGGGTTTTCCCTAACGAACGCGTGTTTTAGACAGAGAGAAACTAACTAGCCGGTTTGGCATAACCGGACTGGGTCGCCGGTTCACTGATTAAACCAGTCGGTTTGCCGGTTTTGCTGCGGTTATTTGACTTTTGCGGGTCTGTGGCTGACTTGAACCGTCCAACCCACCGGTTTGGGCCGGTTTGGTTCAATTTTGATAAACCTGCTTACGATGTGTATAGACTTGCGTAATGGGTGGACGACTAGGAGAGTTAATCCCTAAGATTTGTGATTGTATGGCAGGTGATTGACTTACTTGTGGCTGAATGATTGGTGGTTGAATGACTCGTGGCTGAATGATTTGTGGCTGAATGACTTGTGGCTGAATGGCTTGTGGTTGTATGATTTGTGATTGAATGACGGTTGGAAGTGTCAAAGACTCCTCGACCTCTTCAAGAGACTGGGAACCTCCAAAATATGGTGCGTCTTCAAAAAAGGTGACATCAGTAGAGACAAAGAAGTGGTGCTCTGATGGACAAAAATATTTGTATCCTTTTTGGACTCGAGAATAGCCCAAAAATATACATTTGCTAGACTTGGGGCTTAACTTATCTTGACCAACACCTAATATATGAACAAAACAAACACACCCAAAGACTTCAGGTGGCACATGGTATATTGGTTGTTTGGGATGAAGGACAGAAAAGGGTATTTGATTTTGAATGATAGATGATGGCATGCGGTTGATCAAGTAAGTGGATGTAAGAACAACATCACACCAAAATTCTTTTGGGACATTCTTGTGGAGAAGAAGGGTACGAGCCGTTTCAATGATGTGTTGATTCTTTTTTCTACAACTCCATCTTGTTGTGGAGTATGTGGACATGAGGATTGGTGGATGATGCCACAAGATGAAATAAATTGAGTAAAATTTTGACTGAAGTATTCCCGAGCATTGTTAGTGCGAAGGATATGAATATGCTTGTCACAAGTTTTGATGGAACCCGACTGGGTCCCCAAACTTTTGAGTGAATGATATGAAAAGGCAACTCTGCTCTATTTTGGTTTTGTAGACCTGAATGTTGATCGTTGGTGCTTACCTAGCTGACATGACTCGCAATCTAGTTTATCCAAATTGGACAACTTAGGGACCATTCAATTTGTCTAAAGCCAAATGACCTAGATGACTATGAATATCCAGAGTGGATGCATCTACACGCGCTTTTGGAGGCTCACCAAGGTAGTAAAGACCAGCATGCTGATAGCCTTCGCCAATGGTTTTCAACATCTTCAGATCTCAGATCACACAATTATCAGACAGGAAGGTAACCACAACATGAAGTGCATGTGTGAGTTGACTGATGGATATTAAATTGAATGGGAAGTTTGGGATGTGCAAAGCTGAATCAAGAGAGATATTTGGTAATAAATTTATTGTTCTAGTATTTTGAACAACAATTTTGGATCCATCAACTATAGTGACATTGGACAAAGACACTTTGGTGGGATGAGTGGATATTAACTGAGTTGTATCAGTAATGTGGTCTGTGGCACCTGAATCCTAAACCCAGGATGGCGATGTCGTTTTGAAGGATTGAGAAAGACATGTTGATAATTCCACCTTTTGAGCTGGACAATCTGATGTGGACGAAGCACACAATTGTATCAACCTTAAGTATTCATCCCTTGTCAAGCTAACTTGGTGTAGCAGCTTCACAAGTAGCTTAGAAGTTCCCATGAGTTTCTCAGTAATAACCAATCAGCAATTCTTAGAAAAATAATAAAAAACACCAAACTAAGCAATGATCAACAACTATAACAGTAATATTCCTTTCATTCAGATTGCACTTGATGATGATATGCTTTGGGATGTAAAGATAGATTGATAGAATGTATTCTCTTAATTTTCCGACAGTACAACCGACAAATTACAAGAGAACCTTAAGAAAGGACAAACAGACATCAATTGTGGCTGAAACTGTGCACTTTGACATGCTGCTATAGTATCAGCGGGTTGAGCACTTGAGGAAGAATATGGTGACGACCCTCTTTCTTGATGTAGATAGATAGGATGACCCCACAGGCTTTGACTAGGGGTAGGGGCGCTCTACTAGAGCAAAGATCCAAGGGGAAAAGGACCCTTACACTCTCCTAAAAGGACTGCCAAAGCAAGCAGCAGTGGTTGCTGGTGCTGAAGCTAAATGAAGGAGATGCAAGGGAGGCCCACGATGGATACAATAGCAGAAGGAATGCTTCTCAAGGCCGTTGGGGTAGAGGGGGCGACCCACCCCAAATGTTGCCTTTGACAAACGCTCGCTGGAGGAGCAGGAAAAACTTTGGCGGCCATCGTGCTACAGTAACACTGTAGCGGCACTCTAACAGCTGAACAAACAAAGGGACAATGCTGGTGCACTGCAGCAGTTGTTCCAAAGAAAAATTAGGGTTTCAAACCATGTGCTCTGACACTATGAAGATAACCGTATTGGGGAGAAAGAGACGACCCAACTGCAGGCCTTTCCATGACTTGTATATATATGAAATTGGTAACTTACACATTTGCATGTAGACCCTTACTTATTTACATATTACAAGCAGGTCCTGTGCGCATCATATTAACAAGTCCTAATTCAGTAAAACATATAGGATTACTTATTATACTAACAAAGAGTGTTAGATCCAAATAAAAATGATGTTTGACACTTAACATAGACAATAATCTTAATTATGAACATTAGGATAGCCACATAGAACATTAAAACGCATAAATATACTATCAGACCCAAAAATAGGTCAAGGCGGCAATATAGTCAAGGCGCACCCCCTGGGCCACCTTGCCGCCCAGGCGTGCGTCCTGACAACTATGTTAATGACAAATTTTCGACCCAAGACGATTGGATCACCGAAAAATAATTCATGAGAACAACTTCTTCAAAGGGCTCTCATGCTCTCATCATGATAGAGCTCTGACTGGATCACTCCACTTTATGTATTACAATGAAATATGATCTTGATATGGTTGAGATTGAGGCTTGATTGTTGTTTACAGTGGTTGTCCTATCTGTAGTACACATTTAATTCATAATTCTGCATACTTGTTAAGTAGAAGATGCTCAATGCGTTTTTGGAAATCCATGTTTTTATTTTTTTTTCCTTGTTAAATGGTGACGATGAGTAGTTGTTTTATCAAGTTTGATGTCATCTGCCTGGTAAATGGAACTATTGAACTATGCACAACTTCATCTATGTATACTCCTGTTGTGGTTGCATGAATATACTTAACGACCTTCATTCCAGTTTTTCCTTAAGCTTCCTATTTTTAAAGTAACTTGTTCTGAAGACTTGAAAGCCGCCATCTTTTTCTCTTTTTACATGAATGTACCTTCTTCTCTAAGGCACCTCATGTTCTCTCAGGCAACCTCTTTCCAGCCTCAAATCAGGCAAGATGTTTACGTGGGGAAATGGCGGAAAGTATGCATGCTGCGTTCGGCTAGTGGTACAACTCCAGCTATGAAAGTGTATTCTGATCTGCCAATAATTTTCCAGAAAGGAGAAGTTTGTTTTGGAGTGGGCTTTGAGCCTGTATTTGCTGATATAAGCTACGCATTCACAGTAGCTCTTCGTAGGGCTCATCTTGGTGTACGAAATTCAACTCCACCAAGCCAACCACCTAAAAAAGAACGCAGTTTGCCTTGGTGGGATGACATGAGGTACTACATACATGGAAGAAATGGTCTTTGTTTCATGGAGACTAGATGGAACATACTTGCTACAACTAATCCTTATGAGGAATTTGACAAGCTTCAAATTGTTTCTGGGTATATGAATATCCAACAAACAGATGGGTGTGTCTCTCTCTCAGCAAAAGATTTCAAAGTCTTCGTAAGCAGCTTGGAAAGTTTGATCAATAAAAGCAGTCTAACTGTTCCAGATCATCTTTCTGGGCCTTTTCTTGATTCTCCTTCCTTCTCTCTGGAGATAACTATGGACTGGGAATGTGAATCAGGCAATTCTCTTAACCACTACCTGCATTCCCTTCCGGTAGAAGGGAGACCAAGAGAGAAAGTATATGATCCATTCAGATCGACTTCCTTATCTCTGAAATGGAACTTCTCACTCAAACCTTCACAGACTTTATGTGAGGAACATGAATCTTCTGACCATGGAAGCAAAACAGTTAAATCTACTTCTGTAGATTCACCAACAGTCAACCTTGGTGCACATGATTTAGTTTGGATACTTAAATTTTGGAATTTGTGTTACCTACCACCACATAAACTCCGCTCATTTTCTCGATGGCCACGATTTAAGATCCCTAGAGCTGTTAGGTCTGGGAATTTGGCACTTGATAAGGTTATAACAGAAAATTTTCTACGCCTCGATGCAACACCTACTTGCATCAAACATATGCCTCTAGGAGATGATGACCCTGCTAGTGGATTGACATTTAGAGTGACAAAGCTGAAGTATGAACTTTGTTTCAGTCGTGGGAAGCAGAGATACACTTTTGACTGTAAACGGGAGCCACTGGATCTTGTTTACCAGGGAATTGATCTCCATATATTGAAGGCATATCTGAATAGGGATCCCGAAACAATGCTTATAGATAGTCAACTACCGACGAAGTTTTCTCAGGCATCTCAACGATCCAGTAATGAAAAAGACCATTCTGTGAGTGGCTGCACAGATAAACACCGGGATGAGGGGTTTCTGTTGTATTCTGATTATTTTACAATCCGAAAACAGTCTCCAAAGGCTGACCCTGGAAGGTTATTGGCATGGCAAGATTCTGGAAGAAAAACTACAGAAATGACTTATGTCAGATCCGAGTTCGAAAATGGTAGTGAGAGTGACTGTACAAGGTCAGACCCTAGTGATGATGATGATGGCTTTAATGTGGTAATTGCTGATAATTGTCAGCGAGTGTTTGTCTATGGTCTTAAACTTTTATGGACTATAGAGAACAGGGATGCTGTATGGTCTTGGGTTGGTGGCCTATCAAAAGCTTTTGAACCATCAAAACCATCACCTTCTCGCCAATATGCTCAGAGAAAGTTGAAGGAGCAGCAACATAAGCTTACCGATTCTGTTGAAGGTTTACCGGATGGCTTGTCAAATTCGCAACTGTTTGCTTCCAAAAGTATATCGACAGCATCTCCGCAACATGGTGAGGCTGTGAAACATCCTTCTGGGTCTCCATCCATTAAGATTGAAAATTCTTCAGCTAGTGGAATTGGTAAGTGCCTGTATGCAGGGCATCATGTTTATGTGAACATAACCTTGTCTCTGCTTTGTTATTTTAGTGTGATCTCGTACCAGATGTGGCCTTTAACCCCTTTATTAATAGGCAATTTTGCTATTTTTTAATCAAAATGTGGTGTAGAGTATGCAATAATATAAGTTAAATGTTCATTTTGAAGTTCTAGATTTTTATGCTCTCAGCTTATTGAAAGCTGCAATACTATGCGTTTGACTTAGATTTGGTATTCGAAACATTCAGCAATCTTGGTTTTGCAGAAAAAGATGGAGTTACTAACGATGAAGATGATGGGACTCGCCACTTTATGGTCAATGTTATTCAACCTCAATTCAATCTGCATTCTGAAGAAGCTAATGTGAGTGCGGTTTTTCAAACTAATTTTCTATACTTTGTAAAATTAGTATGAAGCCTTTCTAGTCGACTTTAATTCTGTACAACACTGTTTTAGATATCCTAATAAAATCCTGTACAAACTGCTAAAAGACTTAAAACTCCCTAATCGCGTTTGATGTCATTGATTAGAGCATTAGTATTCTACTATTATTGGCATGCAAAATTCCTTTACGTTTTAGCATGCAACCCTGAGCTAAATGAACTTTGCATTTCGCAGCAGGTCATTGTCTCAAAGAACGCTAAAAGGGTTGAACTAAATTGTAGAATTCTAAGTTCGTTCTTTTTCAGAAATTAACAATTTGGAATAAGGGTGATTTTATAGTTCCAGCTTATGACAAAGAAGGGCATTGTTTATATGTAAGGGTACTTTGCCTTTCCAAAACAATAATACCACCACAGATTCTGTTGTTACGGGCATACTGCAAATTGCTTTTTTTTACACTAGAAAATTAGCCCAACCAAATGCTCATATTGGTAATGAATCCTGAAAAATTGCAATTTCTTAAACCTTCTAGCTGGCATGCCATTGTCCAGGAGTGACTCAAGTGGAAAATTATTAACCACCACAACAAGATGTAAAGACTTTTCGACCTCCCTGACAGACTTGGAGTTACCACAGACTGGTATATCCTTAAAGAAAGTAATGTCAATAGTTAGAAAGAGGCGGCATTATGGCAACTGTAGCATAAATACCCTGTTTGAACCCTAGATAGCTAAAGAAGTTACAATAAGTTAGCTTTGGACTTGATCTGTTACCACCAACACCTAGTCAAAACTAACACACTCAATTACTCAAACGTTGTTGTTCAGAGTTCAGACACTATACAGTCAGTGCCTTGGATGGAGGACGTTGAATAGGCTTTTGTTCTGTAAGATAAATAACAATATGTGATGACGGGACAACTATAAGAAAGAGACACCCCGATACTCTTTAGGGACATCTCGTATGAAGAAGAGTTCTAGCGGTTTTCCATAATGTAGCGATCTTTTGCGTTCTCCTCCCATACCATTTTGATGAGGAATGTGTGGACATCAGAATTGATGGATGATGCCTTTGGTGGATAAGAATTGGGTGAGACCGTGAGAGTATGGCTAAAGTACTTCTTTGGATTGTTGATTGAATTTCATAAGTAATTTGGGTCTCAATTTTCTGCCTTTGGTGGATAAAAATTGAGATGTCAACTCTTTTGCATAATGGCACATGGGATCTTGTTGACTTACCTACAGGGAAGAAAGCAGTGGGTTGCAGATGGGTTTTCACCATCAAACATAATCCGGATGGATATGGATATAAGGGTTGCAGAGACACTTCCAAACGAAGGATCTGGGTAAACTGAGATATTTTCTGGGCATTGAGGTGCTTAGATCTCATGCAGGTTTCAACCTATCTCAGAGGAAATATGTGCTTGACTTACTACAGGAGACAGACATGACTGAATCTAAACCGGTATCTACTCCTACGGATTATCACATTAAGGAGACGGTTGATGATGTTGAATACTCAGATCCAGGATATTACAGGAGAATAGTTGGCAAACTAATATATCTGACTGTTACACGACCTGACGTTTCTTTTGCTGTAGGCGTCGTGAGTTTGCATATGCACTCACCACGACAGTCACACTGGACAACAGTTTGCCGGATTTTGAGATATCTGAAGAGTGCTCCTGGTAAGGGGATCACATATTCTAAACCCAAGGTGCCTCCATCTACTTTGACTCTCACAGGGTATTCAACTGTAGATTGGGCTGGTGATCATACTGATAGAAGGTCTACCTCAGGCTATTGTACTTTCCTAGGTGATCATTTGATTACTTGGAAAAGCAAAAAACAACATGTGGTAGCTAGATCCATCACTGAGGCTGAATACCGTGCTATGCCCATGCATGTTGTGAACTACAATGGGTCAAATCTGTTCTTTCTGAGTTAAAAATCACTATTATGTCTTCTATGGAGCTCAAGTGTGACAACCAGTCTGCTATACACATTGCCAGGAATCCTATCTTTCATGAGCGTACAAAGCATATAGAAGTTGATTGCCATTTTATTCGTGATCAAATCAAAGATGGCACTATTGTGACGCCATACGTCAAGTCTGAAGATCAACTGGCGGATATCTTGACAAAGCCTTTGTGTCCAACAACTTTTCAAAGATTATGTGGCAAGCTGGGTATACACGATGTGTACTCTCCAGCTTGAGGGGGAGTGTGAAACAACCTGCATCCCCGTCGATACTATTGACAGGAGGTCGATGGTATCGAGATTATCACAGCAGCAGAAGAGCATTCTATCGATACCATCGACAGTCCTGTCGATGGTATCGAGAGTAGAACAACGACGGAAATCGACGACCCGTCAACTGGTTTTATCTTTATTATATTATTAGTTTTATTGTTTCTCTCTAATTTTCTTCTTTGTACCGCAATGTATTTTACCCTAATATATAAAAAGAAGAGAGACGGCTATTGCCCTCTTAAGGAAGCTGCTCCTTGCAGCCGACAAATCTCTCGGTGTTCGTCTCCTTTCCTCCTCATCTCTTTTCACAGTACCCTTTTGTATTGTGGATGCGAAGAACTTGAATTGTATAAGAAATTGGGTTTCAATTTCATGAGAAAAACTTGAATAATATCAATAGCATGAAAAAGTTCTTTCTTCAAGTGCATCCATGTACCTCTAGAAGAATCATTTATATACTATTTATATCCCAGTTTTCACAAAAACAAACTCAACACTTGGTAACTAGACTTAAAGTTGAAAGAGACCCATAATAAGAGAATGTGGAATCAATGTGGATCTCCACGGGGGTAGATGATATGTTGAAAAGACCCAATCACATCAGAAAGGGGTTTTCAAAGCCTATAATAGGTGGTCATAGATGACTACAAAGAAGAAGCCATGCGAATACAATCTTCAGAGCATAAAACTTTCGTAAAGACCACATGCTATATGACTAGATCCCCTTGTTGAATTGAAGATCTAAATGAGACAGAAGGCAACCCCTCCAGGAGTAATCAACATAGGCAATGATGGCTGGAGGAGAGCAGCGGCGATCAAATGTGGAGAAGTGGGGGACGACTACATATCGTGTTCTTATATCATGTTGAAAAAAGTAGTAACTCTCTTACTAAGAGAGTGGCAGAGATCCCTCTCCTATATATAGAAGGAGATACAATGAAGCGGACATGACCGTAATGGGCCAAAGACCACTGGGTACATATTACAAGAGGCCATAGGAATAAGAAGAGAGAAAAGAAAGACATAAAGAAATACTTATAGGAGAACAAAGCAAAAGACATGTATATATCTCAATACAGATGATTCACTACTCCTTCAGGAGTGATCAACATAGGAATGATGGCTGGAGGAGAGCAGCAACGTTCAAACGTGGAGCAGTGGGTGACGACTAAATGTTATGCTCTTATATCATGTTGAAAAAAGTAGTAATTCTCTTACTTAGAAAAGGGCAGAGACCCCTCTCCCATATATAGGAGGAGATACAACAAAACGGACATAACCCTTATGGGCCTAAGACCATTAGGTATATATTACAAGAGGCCTTATGATATAAGAAGAGAGAAAAGAAAGACATAAAGAAGAACAAAGTAAAAGACACATATAGATCTCAATACAGATCATTACCTACACCTCTTCTTATATGGAGACCTTAAGTTTGATGTGAAAATTCACCAAAAAAAGGAGATTCTGAGAGCTGGAAAATTTGCTATCACTCTTTGTTATATTGCAACTACTGTGGACAACAAGAATAAGCTAGTACTTATGTTTTCTCTTGATGAATGGTTAGTAAAATGGTCAAAAGACCAAATCAGGGAATAAATCCACAACTGCATCCTTTAGCTAAAAAATGTTCAATATCAAGTCTGATTGGCTGTCACAGTTTTCACACCAATAAATAATTTAGTGAGGATTTTCGTGGTGATAATAGCCCTCTATTCGATTTGTTTATTGTGGACTGCAAACTACCATAAAAGATATTGATGGGAGTTGCACTCTTTCCTAAGCCACTTTTTAGTGTCATTTTTGCTGAATGTGCAGGTAACAAAAATAACCCCTCCCACATTACTGCATATAACTAAATTTTTACGACCTTTACAATGACCAATATGAGAGGAATCTTGAATGCATTACGGGTTACTATTCTGATATTGATATTCAAGATACAGTTACCATTGAACTGACATTTTATATGATGAACTTTGGCTATTAGAGAGGCCATTTGCACATTGATAATGTATGGTCAGTGATGATGATTGCAGACTAGGAGTTATGCAACTCTAATTTCTTGTATTTATTTATGCCCATCATATATTTTGGTAGTCGATCATTGATTTTGTTCCAAAACCTGACATTACTAACACGTAGTAAACATAAATGCCTCCTGCTCCCTCCTCCCTCCTCCCTCCTCTCAACTCCTTGTTCCAAACTGACCCTAACTACACAATTTTCATTGTTCACTGATTAAATGTTCTATTTTTTGGTGGCTGTTCCTAAATTATGTAGGAATCTGAGAATTACATGGTGTGTTTTTACATTAAAAGGGATCAGGAAGGTAGAAACCTGAAAATATAAAACAAAATTTATAACATATATCTCCCTAATCTACTAAGAAAAGAATATACAAAGCTGATAATATTTTTTTTGGAATCACAAGCTGATAATAATTTAATGCTCTCTTATATGAATAAAATGTCTCTGTCAAGTCTCAACATTCACCTGGAGGCGAAACATGGGTTGTAATATCTATGCTCGGATCTCATGTAGAAGCTTTATAATATCAGCTTTAGACTCCTCGAAAAGCACGAATAATGTCAAAAAAATACTTCGGCCTCTGAAGTAAGTATTTATAAGAAAATCCTGCAATGAATGAGTCTCTACAGATAGCTGGAGCAGTGCTTCCAGAACAATAATAACTGTTGATATCAATGCTCAAAATTTCGTCGAAATTGGCGAAATTTCGCTAATTATTTCGATGCCGCCAACAATCGGACATAGAAATGGCCTTACATGTCTGTACGTAGGGAATTTCGCCAGAAAAAAAATAAATTTCGACAATTATTTTGAATTTCGACGAAATTAGGTAAATTTCGATGCCCTGCAGGCCCATTTGGTCCGCATTTCGAAGAAATTTTGAAAAATGCATCTATTATTTCGAGAAATGGGGTACGATGTCTGCAGATTTTACTATGTGATTCCTTGGGCCTGTTAGGGGCAATCTAAGTTATGTTTCTTCTCTTCCTAACCTAATTCTACCTCTCTCTCCTATTTCTCTCACTTCTATAAAGATCTACAAAGGAAATATTTAAAAATGTGTGTGGGAGTGATATCTATGACTATGATGACCCACTAACTTTCATTTTTGAGGTCACATGATTTATGTTATAGTGCACAAAATTAGCATGACTATCGAGAGATTTTGTATGTATGCCATTATCAATCACATCTCTAACTACATGGTTGCCTCCTATAGGCTCTCGCTACAAAAGCACACGACGATGAACAAAGCTTGAGTTAATCCATTAGTATGTATTTTATCACTTGTAAGCATATGGAGATTAACAGTGAGACATATCTATGCTTGTATAAAACAAAAAAACATGAGCCAATATGTAGGTATAATTAACAAGGAGGATGACAACCATCATGGTTCAACTAGATGCATAAACCATAGTTGTCTCATGCTTCCTCAGTACTCACTCACATACCACCGCGACATTGTTTATGTACTACATCCTGTCATCCTACTGAGAGGTCCTACCATCCTAGATCATGCTATGTTTCCATAAATTTGTGTCTTTAAGTCTATATATTGTGCTTGCAAACTATGATGACTATTCATTCATTTCGCCATTCAATTGACCTCAAAATCTCCATCGAAATGGCCATCGAAATTGTTCAGCTTCCTTCTCTCACACATGAGGAGCCCCACCCCCTCACATATCCAATATGAAATATTATTGCATATTTGAGTAGATCTACACTAGTAGATTGTTCTGGTAAAATTTCGCTAAATAATTCGACCATTTGGTCGTCAAAACGCCAGGAATGCATCTGTCAAAATTTCTGTCGAAATTTGTCGAAATTTCTGTTTCTGTGGCTACCGAAACGGCGTCGAAATCGGACATTTTCTTCCTTGGTTGATATCATGACATTCACTAGTATCACCTATAGCCTGGTAAAGCTGATAGACAGGTAGCCATAAAGCAAAGTGTCCTCCCAGCGACAGTAAAAACCAGAGTGACATTGCACAAGCAGTACTAGATACTAGAAAACATTACATGATTAGACATGAGTACAAATTTAATCTAGCTGGATGACATAGTTTGCTGTCAGGTTGCTTGACATATATATTAAAGTAAATAAAAACTTGTTTCCTATGCTCGAATCACACTAAGAAGCTTTATATGACTGGGTGGTGACTCAAAAAGTACGAATAATGCCAAACAAGTACCTTCTGTGATATAAGTATCTATAATGGAAGGTACTGTAATGAATGAGCCTCTACAGGAAGCTGGAGCAGTGCTTCCAGAGTAATAGTAACTTTAGTTATTTACACAAAGAGGCTTTATATGACTGAGTGGTGACTCGTCAAAAGTACGAATAATGCCAAAGAAATACTTTGCCCTGTGAACTAAGTATCCTCAAAAGAAGATATGCAATGAAGGAGTCTCTACAGAAAGCTGGAGCAGGGCTTCCAGAGCAATAGTAACAGTACATATCATGGTGCACTTCGACTTCGCGTCGACTTCGCCAGGTGTGGAAGTGGAAGTTTGTGGAAACTTTGACGAAGTTTCGAGGAAGCTTAGACGCAAACTTCGACAAAACTTTGATGCCAATTTTTGAAAATGATGTGAATTTGAAGGAAACTTCGATTGAAAACTTCTAATTACGTTATACATCTCTCTTATAATTGTTAATTTAACACAAAATCATGATTCATGACTCTCTAGCCCTAAGTAGGTTGATAATACAATGTGTTGCTTGCAATGGTCAAACGTGCAATACACATACAAATACAATTCAAGTGCTGAACATATGTATTATCTACAATATACAACCAAATAGTAGTTACAAGGCCCTCTCTATTAAAAGGTGGAAACAACAAACATAGGAGTTGATATTAGAAGTTGTGAAGAGGGTTGGAGGCGACACCTATGCCTTATACGACTGTTAGGCCACTAGTTAGGATTAATGTTCTGGGTCGTCTCAACTTCGCCCCAACTTCTAGGAAATTTCGACAACTTCAGAGAAGTTGGGACGAAAATACACAAAAAATTCAACTTCGACAAAACTTCGGAAAATTTGCCCCAAAGTTTGGACGAGGCCGAAGTATTGGGGATTCGACTTTGCCCATGCTCGAAGTTCGAAGTTTCGGCGAAACTTCACCCAACTTCACCAAAGTTTAGTTCTATGGTACATATCATACTTGTTATGGGTATCGCCTAGGCGCGCCTAAGCGGGTGCCTAGGGCGTCCGAAGGGGGTGTGCTTTGCCCTGCGCTTTGCCTAATTTGCCGCCTTATGTTATTTCCCCGCATTTTTTGCATATTAATGATTTTTATTGGTCTAATTCTGTGTCCTAGTGTTCAAAACGTACATCCTTGTTATGTGCCGACTATCATTTTTTATTATTATTATTTCTATTTATAAGCATTTCCTAGATTTTGATATTTTGCCTTGTTGCCTTAAAACCAGCTTCTGTTTAGTGGCTATATTATTAAAGGTAGTCAATACTTAGCAATATATTAATCTTTATTTATGTACCAAATCTCAATCTGTTACGTATTTGGTATTATCTTCTTCTTGTTTTGGCAATGCTAAGTAAACTTCTTTAGAAAATGTAATTTTTCATGTTTTCTTACCGAAACACATATGTATGCCATTGAGTTAACCATAGGTTTATGTACTTACACATATAATTGTGAAATAAATGTATATGACGGGAGAAAAGTTTCTGAAAAGCATTAAATATATGTATAATTACAGGTTAAATGTACTAATATTTTCATTTTTTAAAGCCGCCTGAGCGATGCATACTCGTGACCAGTCGTGGCTACTCACAAGGCTCTCTGCCTGAATATCTTGTTACCTTGCCGCCTTGAAATATATGGTAAAAATCATGACAGTCACCAGTATCACCTAAAGCCCGGTTAAGCGGGTAGACAGGTAGGCATAAATCAAGGTGTTCTCCAACCGACAGATAAAAACCAGAGTGGCACTGCACATGTAGTACTACAAAGCATTACATGATTAGGCATGAGTACCAATTTGATCTAGTTGGATGAGGCAGTGTGCTGTCAGTTTGCTTGACATATATACAAAAGTAGATAAAAACTTGTCTCCTATGCTGTAATGAAGATGAATTAAGCTGAACCCTTATGAAAAGAAATGAAACTTGCTTAAGGAGTTTGTATTCTCTCATTTTTTTCAGCTTTTCTCCCTTCTCTAAATCCTTCTCTAACACTAAATACGGATAGAAACTTGAGAGCTACTGGGGTGGTTGAAACAAAATCTCCCATTTGAAATGAGATAATGAACACATGTAAGCGTCATCCATGGGGATGGATTATAATGAAATGTATCAATGAGAGTTAAACATCAAAGAAATCACTGTAGTATGCAGGCAAAAAAACATTGGAGACTATATTAATGTATGAACTAAACAAAAGAAGAAGACATGTCAGTTAGGAAAGAAATGCGTGCTTTAAATTTGCTTAAAACCAATGTGCTGGAGTACAGCAAAAAAAAAAAAAAAACTGCAAAAGGCTGGATAACCTAGTAAGCAGGAAAGAAAATGAGGGTGCACATCCTTTGCAATGGAACTTGGGCGTTCGGCATGCAAACTGATGGAATAAAAGTAATCCCAGGGGAAAAAATGCACTTTAACAGAGGCGATTGTGCTAATGGAAAAGCTGTTGGCTGAGCAGTAGAGAATAAGTCCAACTGGGCTGGAATGATGCTTGATTTCTATCAAAGTTGTGCTAGTACAAAGATATTCACGTTTTCTAAAAGAAGAGCTTGTGCTTGAACTTATTTTTGTTTTATTATGACCTTGAACCAGTAAGAATGATTATTGGCCGTTAAGAGAGATAAATGTAAGCAGCCACTAAATGCACACAACAGCCTCCTCTTTTGTTTGCACAGTGGGAGATGGAAAAGTGCTGCAGTATCTTCTTAGGTAATAACAACAAACTGAACAAGATTCGACCACCACCTTTTGCAGTTTGGAACTGTATGCAACTACTTCTGGAGGGCTCAATATTCTGCCAGACCGGTGATGGTAGTCGTTCCACGGACATGGTAGCTGACAATGGCCTGACTTGCTGATGCGAATATAAAATTTGGCTGAAGATGAAATCATTGTTGAGGCCGTGGAAAGAGGCGGTGGCTCGATGGAGATTGCAATGGTTGATTATCTGTTGATGTTGTTGCTAGCTATTTTTTGTTCTTGCTGCGGGAGCTCTGGAATTTAATGCCTCAACTGATATCTTCTTTCACTAACAACCGCTTCACTTATGACTGCATAAGTAGTGTGCTTGCTACTAGAGGAGGTGGTATGATGACAATAACTGGAGGAGTGACCACGGCAGAGGCTAAGAGAGGTTAGCACTTAGCACCTGCCAGTGTTTTAAAGCCTGTTGAATGGCAGCGGACTATGAAATCTACATGTCACTTGAACATAGGGGTTATAAAAGAGAGTTTGAATGCTGAGGGATGCCTAGAGGCAGCTGGATCTAATGGGGCAGCCAGCCCTTAGCATCGGATGCCAGATAATGTGCTGGCTCATCAGAAAAGGCTGCGGCTAAAATTAAAGAATCTCTACTGGCTTTGGAGCTTGGAGAGACTTCTGAACATAATTATAGATTACTAAAAAAAATGAGTAAAACATCCCAAAATGTCGTAAATTATATGGCATGAGATTCATTATTCACACCAAAGGTGAAATCTTGCATGCAGACAGCTATCCTTCACTGTCAAGTCATTTAAATGGTTGGCCCTATTCCTAATCACAAGTGGCTGCATTAGATTGAGGATTCACTTGATTTAACAAATATCAGTTTGCTATTGCCTGGCTACATTCTAACAAAATGAAAGTCTCAAAAAATAAGTATAACTGGATGTAAGGAGAATATGTAATTATAATGAAATATTGGAAATTTCCAGAAATGTTTGTTCTTGATTAATTACTGCAACAATTATGCGTTTAGATATTAAAATACTGCGACATGTGGAGTGAAGTTCTATAGCGGTCACTATATATAATTACAAGGACTTAAGCTAAAAAAAGGACGAATAATGTAATTGGAAAATTGGGATGAATGGTAGAGGTACTTGAGTTTTAATGCCCCTATAATATTTTGTTATGACTCCAATTTGTTTGAATGTTCAGGGAAGATTTTTGCTTGCTGCAGCTAGTGGGCGAGTGTTAGCCCGCTCTTTCCACTCCGTCGTTCATGTCGGATATGAAATTATTGAGAAGGCTCTGGGTGGTTCTGGGATTGACATTCCAACTACTGAACCTGAAATGACATGGAAACGTGCTGAGTTATCTGTGATGCTAGAACATGTTCAGTCTCATGTTGCTCCAACGGATGTTGATCCAGGAGCTGGTCTTCAGTGGTTACCAAAAATTCTTAAGAGTTCACCAAAAATAAAGCGTACGGGAGCTTTGCTTGAGAGGGTATTTATGCCGTGTCAGATGTATTTCAGGTATACACGGCACAAAGGTGCATCAACAGATTTGAAGGTAAAAAACACTGCATGCTCTATCGTTCTAGTTTCTAGTTTGGTTGGGTATAGAACAAAAGCCCACCCTTCAACCACACCATATTTTGAATTTAACTGTTAGGTTGGGTGCATTTGAAACCGAAACAAGCTGTTGATCGTCATTTTGGCATAAAAACTTAACAAAAGGAGGCGAAATCAACCACTTATATATTTTATCACAGATTGTTTGTTCCCCTTAGGGAGACAATGGGCCAACTACTTCCACTCAAAGATGCCCCTATATACTTTAATGTGTACCCATTGTTTAGATTCTGAGATGTAAATTAAGATCTTATGGACATGCAGGTTAAGCCTTTGAAAGAGCTTGCATTCAACTCACCTAATATCACTGCAGCGATGACTTCTCGCCAGTTCCAGGTTATGCTTGATGTATTGAGCAATCTTCTTTTTGCTCGACTCCCAAAGTAAGACTTTGACATTTGCTGTCCAGGAATCATTGCTTTTAATCCATGTTTATCTTTAGTTATTTTTTTGCTATCTGTTGACATCTCTAGTTTATGTTTTAGGTCGACACCTTAGTCTAATTTGGCTCTTTTGTGATGCAAATTCATGTATACAATGTCCAAATGTTGTATTTATATCCACGACTAACTTATGCAGACTTGTTCTTAAAATAAATGCAACTAGTTGGGACTTGGGAGAAGCCAAATGTTGAATTGGAGCTAGCATTTGGTTAAATTAGATACTAAAGCCAACTCAAGTAAATTATCTGTGCACGAGTCAGTGGCGTTGAGGGTGGGAAATGTGGAGTCTATGAGGACCACCCTTCCGGATTCACACTAATGCCATTCTTTAGGGTAATTGTTAAACTCTCCCCGGACAGTCTAGCAAACAACATCACAACTTGTTCAAAACTACTACTGGAAATCCCATGTAATTTTTTCCTTTTTTTGATTAAATTAAAACTAACCAGTCGATATGAACACATCACATAACATCAACATACAGATGGATGACAAACTGCATATTCATAACTGAAAAGAGAACCATTTTATTATTGTTACACAATTCAATTTACATTTAGAGTAGAAGTACATGAAAGAAACACAACATAATATAAAACCACCCCGGAAAAGTGAGAGTACACGGACATTTCTAATCTAATGTGACATCAATTTACTTCATTCTCAACTCTCTTACAACTAAAAACTTTAGAGCAACGAAATGAGACCTCGAGAGTCCTAGTCAGTGGATAGAATCCCACCCCAGATAGATAACATGTACCAACAATGAATTTAAAGACATTAGACAACACTAGGAGATCTTATTATCAGACAATTTAGGCATCCATACCAATGAACGTCTTTCCTCTAGGACTACGTAACACTTTACACGCAAGGGACTGTCAGTTCTTAACTAACATGTTAATACGATTAGCTGCAGATCATACACAATTTAAGGAACAATATATTCATTGAGTAATTTATTAATTATCAAACAACACTTGCAAGTGATCTGTACAACATCATAAATAACAATCATCATTATTTCCACTGGGTTGAGCTACTTAATTTTGTGCCGTGATTGATTGGCTTGTACCCGCCAAGTTATGACTATATCAATCAAGTGCAATCAACCTACCAAAGGTCTAAAATGTTACCGGCACCAATAAAACCACCTAGCTGCCCCAGCCTTTGTTACGTAATTGTAGGGGCATAACGACATGTTAGCTACAAAGAAGCTCTTTCAACTACTTAACCTGGATACTTAGGAAGGAGTCCACAAAACAACTGCAAAGGCGACTGATGGGCACCAACCCCTACGAGTTCCTTTGAAAAGCATGGGTGATTGATGTTAAACTTCAAACACCTCAAAGTCCAAAGACTCGGGTGAATATTGTCTGACATCACAGTCCCCAAAGTATGCTTCAAAGGACAATTGAACTAGAACTATGGGTTACTCCTGACCACATTAGGTCCTACACTCTGCTAGAAAATGTCAGTGAAGCCACTGCCCTCCCCTGGAGTGAGGTCCCATAGACTCCCCCCAATATCCTCCTAACCAATTCATGACCAAGGATAATAAGATTTTTCAGGAACCTTCCTACGACACACCAAATGACTACAAGAGAGCTTATTTCACTTCCCCGAAGTTAGAACCAAGAGAAGATCTACAATGCTCAGGGTGCCAACTATGCTATCACTTAGGGTTTCGCTATGTTATTTTTCCACATTACTCATTTTTCAAAAGCATATTTCATATCAAAAGCATTTATCTGATTATATTAACTCAATTACTGATTCAGACTTGTATAATTGAAATTCAACTTTAAGTGTGAAAAGAAAAGTCATCCATCAATAACAAAGCGATCATGTAATCAACATACTGTTATAGTAAACAAACATATGACTTTTGTTTCATTCACACACCTTGCTATATGAATGATCATTACTGAGCCGTTTGGCCTAACAATATTGCATTCTTTAGAGTTTACCTTGGACAAGGCTTATAAGTATTCACTGAAACTTACATGCTTCATTTTCTCTCCTTAAAATTCATTTCGTAACTATACTGAGCTCCTATTATGAAATAATAGAATAAATAAACTAAGCATAGAGTTCATCGACAATGCTCATCATGCCCTTCTCAGATTTTTAATGGTATTTTAGTCATTTTCATCTAAATATCATAACAATACGGTAATTTTTCTTTTAAATCATATAATTGCTATAAAACATTGAACATCATTTTTTAACATAACTAAAAATTACCTATTCATTAAATTAAGAAAGCTTCTAGAATCCATCATCAAGGGGTGATCGTAATACAACTTAGCATAAATGGAAGATAATGTCGTAAAAGGAGAACTAAACACCAAGTAAAATGTAAAAAAGTCATTCTTACTTAACAATTTAGTAGAATCCCATAAATTCTTTGTTTGGTTACGATCTAGACTCAATTTAGGGTGTTTGAATACATTAGCAACCAAATGTATCCCAATGACCCTAAATCACTTACGTATGACTTCTCATTCAACATCAATAAATCATACTGTCTTAGGTATGTTAAGCTTTACAAATGTAATATGATTCTTGAGTTCACCATTAATCCCTTGCCATTGTAGGATTCAAGATACGAGTCATTCAGGTTAGGGCAAGGAAGAAGATACCGACGATATCGTCGGTATACCGCTCGGTTTACCGATACCGAGCCAACCCGACATCGGTTTACGCATATTTGCCGTTGCTCTCGCAAATTTCGGTAAACCGGTGGGTTTACCGGTAAAACCGACCAGTTTTCGGCGGTAAGGGGGGTTCAGTGCAAAATACCCGACTTATGGGCGATATGCGGTATGCCGTCATTTGCGAACGTGAGCCTGCTGCTGCTGTTGGAGTGAAAGAACTTACTCATTTGGGGCGATTTTCTTCGTTGGAGCTCAAATCAGCTGTAATCAAGGTATGTTTTCTTGATTTCTTGCATTCTTCATCATTTCCAACCCATCTCCTATCTATTTCCTTCTATTTTCACCATAAAATCTCTCCAAAAATCTCTAAATACACACAAATCTTAGATCTACTTCAAAAAACTTAAGATTAATGTTATTTAACAGTAGATCTATGAATATTGCATGTAGATCTACTACTTTTAATTAGTATTATCATATAATTTCACTAATTAATATTAAATTCGTAATAATACAATAAGTACTAGAAATAATAGGTATCTAACTTAGGTTTAGTAGAAGAAGTTGTACCAAATAGCAATGTGAATAAATACAAACAAAAATATAGTAAAAATATTTATATTTTTCGTTTTTTTATTTATTTAAAATGCTGAAAATAAAAAAAAATCATTTTTTGTTTTTTATTTTGTTTTGTCTACAGAAATGTATGCGCTAGTGTTATGTAAGATGGAATGAGTAAAGTTGTAATACATCACTTGACTTAATACTAGATAATTATCAGATTTTATAATTTTAAATTAATTTCAGACTTTAATTTTTTTATTTAAGCCTTTTTTCTTATTAATAAAAATCTTAAAAAATATTGTGTTTGATTCTATAAATACATTTAACATTTATACACCTAAAAGTGTTGTGTTTGATTCTATAATACATAAAATAGATTAATTTCTTGCAACTTAATGGGTTATAGATTTCATACACCTAATTTTTATTTGTCTTTGTCTTTTTGCAGTGTGACAGTGTCCACTTTTGACTTTTGAGAAGATGTCTTCAAGCGATGGTGAGGGTGCTGGGGCCGGTAATGTTGGTGGAGCTAAGAACGTGATGGATTTTGCATGGAATCACTGCACGCCTCTTGAAGGCAATAAGGGAAAGATAGTTTGCAATTACTGCAAGAAGACAATTGGTGGAGGGGGGATTACTAGATTCAAACGTCACATTACTGGTGGTGACAAAAATGTGGCAATGTGCACAAGGTGTCCCCAAAGTGTTATGGATGATTTTAGGAATATTATGGGTGCAAAGAAACACAAACAACAAAAGATGAAGGAGGCTGACAGGGATTACACAGATACATTATTCAATGTCAGGGGCACATGTTCTTTTGCAGAATCAGATGATGACATTGCATATCCTCCTGATTGTGACACAACTTATTCACGTCGTGCATATAGGCGTTCCCTCAGAGATTCCCGCAAAGATGAGTGGGAAAGAGAGGAGGCAGCTCGAATTACAAGGAGGTATGGGCCATCTGGTGCAGGTGGAGGCAGTGGTACTGCACGTATTCCTGTTGTTGACCTAGATGGCGATGAAAACAGAGCTGGTCATGGCAAAAGGAAGAAAGGCGGCATTGATACACTTTTTCGTTCTGCTAGTACGAGATTGAGGCATGTTGATGAGCTAGGGGTTAGGAGGCCTGAAGCTAGGCAAAAAGGCATTAAAGCAATGTTCACTGGTGCAAAAGATAAGGTCGGCATGGTAGTGGGTAAGTTCTTCTTTGCTCATGGTATACCTGCACATGTTGCAACTGAACCGTATCTGCAACATATGGTAGATGTGATAGGGGATTCTGGGAGGGGCGTCAAGGCCCCCACTTCATATGAATTAATGAACAAGTATCTTCCCCTAGAGAAGAAGGATCTACAAGCTTGGATTTCAGGCCAAAAAAATATGTGGGCCGAATATGGTGTCACACTTATGTGTGATGGGTGGACTAGTGGCAATAGAAGATAAATTATCGTGGATCCACAATTTTTCTGGACTCTGTTGATGCTTCAGGTGAGATCAGGAACCACAGGTTCATAAAGAAACTAATGAAGACATACATGAAGCAGGTTGGTGTGAAAAATGTGGTGCAGATAGTTACTGATAATGGTTCTGCCTTCAAGAAGGCTGGGGACAGTTTAATGAAGAAATATCCCATATACTGGACACCATGTGCTGCCTACTGCATAGATCTCATTCTCAAGGACATTGGCTCAATTGAATTCATTAAATCTGTTATCATTAATGGTAGGTTGATCACTGGATTCATCTACAACCATTCTTTTCTATTGAATGCAATGAGGCGACGTGAGTATTATGGAGGTGATCTGATTAGAACCGGTGCAACTAGATTTGCAACAAACTTTCTTGCCTTACAATCATTAAAGTCCAAAAAGGATGGACTTAGGAGGCTCTTCAATGGAGTGGAGTGGACCTCCATGAAGGAGCACAATACCCCAGTTGGCAGTAGAATTGAGCAGTTGATTGCTAACATACCTTTTTGGGATAAGGTTACTAGGGTGCTGCGAATAATGAAACCCATTGTCAAGCTATTGAGGCTGGTAGATGGTGACAAAACTGCAACAATGCATTTTTTATATGATGCAATGACCTCAATGGTGGACCGCATCAAAGAAGCAGCTCCTAAGTCCAATGAGCAATACATCAGAATTTATGAGAATCGTTGGACAAATATGCTTTTGCATCCATTGCATAAAGCATGTATATATCTCAATCAATTATGTTCTAAGTTTCTAACTTCTGAGTTATTTGTCTAACTCAGTCTACCTATTAAAATGCCATTCTAATTTCCTTATTTATATTTGTGACAACTTACTATTTGAATCCGAGGTTCCAATACTCACAAACGCTTGGATTGAATCCGACTCTAATGACTGCTGTGAGAGATGTCACCAACAAGTTCATTACCTCTCCAGAAGAGCGATTGCTAGTACTGGAAGAGGCATAAGATAACTATATTACTTACATTCTTAATTTCTCATTGGTCATTAGTCATCACTTTGATTTCATCATCTAAATATCGTAAATGATGTTTTTTTTTGCAGTTGCGCCATTTTCGTGAAGGCACTGGATGTTTTGGACATCCAAATGCGGTTTCTGATCGTGAGGCAGGTGATCCTTGTGGGTGGTGGGTTTGGAATGGAACAGGTGCCCCCCATTTAAGAAAAGTGGCTGTTTGCTTCCTTGCTCAAACAACATCTGCAGGGGGATGTGAAAGAAATTGGAGCACATTCAATCTGATACACTCAAAGAGAAGGAACAAGCTTGGGGCAAACAGGTTGAGGGACCTTGTCTACGTTCACTACAACATGCGGTTGAGGGCTAGAGCAATACGAGATGCCAACTATAGGGAAGTGGATTTTGCTGTTGTCCACGATCCCATTGACACCGCATACACTTTCAACACTGACAAACGTAGAGGGCTGGAGGAAGATTCAGAAAATCCTTTAGAGGAATGGATGAATGAGATAGGTCATCCTGTTCTTGATAATTTAGATGGGCGTCCAGATCCATACATAGAAGATCAATTTGAGCCAAACAATGGTGATGATATTATTCTTGATAATCTGCCTGAAAGACTTGAGCCTGAAGCTGCACTTGTAAATGTTGATATGGAAATAGATAGAAGAGTACAAAAGCAGTTAGGTAGCTCAGATTCTTCTTCTTCAGCTGGTTCCAAATCTAAGTCTGATGATAGTGACAATGATGGTGGTAATCAAAGTAAACACTCTCCAGAATATCCTCAAGCTGTGGATCCTCAACATGATGATCGGCCTTATGTTACTAGGGGTGCACCTCCACAACAACAAGAATATCCCATGGCTGAAAAAACTTTTCAAAGAAGAAAAACTTGAACTGGGAAAGATTACAACGGTGCACCTCCACCAAATGCCGCAATGGCCACAACTCCAAGCCCCTACCCCTACTCCTACCCATCCAATCCACAACCACAACCACAATACTAGAGTCCAAGTGATTATCATTCTGATGTTGCTGAATCAATGGATGCATTGAGCATATCTGACTCTCAATCTCAACATTCATTTGGAGATATGTTATTTGGGCAGACACTTCCATACCCATCTCAGACTTCTCAACATGGGTATTCTGGATATCAAGTTGAACCACAAGGTCCACAACCAAGGTTACAATTAGAACTTGGACCTGGTATGGGATATCATGAAGCATACTTTGTCTGTAGCCCTTATGGATGCTTTCGGGTGAACACCGAAGCATACTGTGGTGATTTCGGGCAAACTTGGAGTGGTGGGCATACTACAATTTATCCTATTGCCGGAGTTCCATTACAACCTCCTTTTCCTCAACCTCCAGCTTCTCGAGCAAAGGCACCCGCACCTCCTCCCGCTTCTCTCAGCCTCCCAGGAATTCAGCAAACAAGGCTCAATATCTCAAATATTTACAAGAACATTTTCCAAAGATTGGGATGATGCAGTATGTGAATCCTGAAGTATATGAGGAGCATGTTGTCACATACAACAAATCGTATAGAGCTTTGATGACATGGGAGCAATATGTAGAACAACAATATCCTTATCAGCAGCCGGCGCGCCACTCAACATACAACTGATGTGAGTTAGTACTTAGTAATTTACTATGTTGTTATATGTTTGTTGTAAGTTGAATATTATTGCATAAGTGTGTAAACATGCGTTTATGGATTGTGCTACTCAAATTTCAGATCTTAATTCTTATATTTTGTCATCGAAATCTCCAAAAAAAGGATTGATTCCTTACCTCCCACATGGTTGAACCCCCCCCCCCCAAACATACCCAATATAGAATTTTATTGCATAAAACGTTGCATCTAGGTGTTGAGACCACGCCTATAAAATTTCATGATTTAATTCGTTCACTTAGGCGTCGATAAGTCGAGGATTGCATATGTCGATATTTCCGTCGGTATACCTGTAAATATCTATTTCCACGCCGTCGATAAGGCGTCGGTATCGGCATTTAATTCCTTGGGTTAGGGTTGAGTTCTTCGCCCCATCCATTAAGCTTTCTTAGATTCTTCATCATTTCCGAGTCATTAAACATATAGTTCTTCGATCTCTAATTTACTATGACGCTCTAGATCCTAATCTCTCATTCCACTTGGTAAACACTGTTGCTTCCCATTAAGTTTTTCCCAAAGCTCGACTTAGCTGCCTTTCATTCATATAAGTCAAGTTAATTAACTTTAAGTGAAACATATTCGATACTAAATTAGACTAATTTTATATGATCTTATTCATTTCATATCATAACTTTAACTCAATCCATGTTTACACCCACTTCCTTCAACTTTAACTCTTCATAATCTAAGGTATGTCCCTTTCAATGTCATTTAGATAATGATGTGCTTTATGATTTATTCTTAGTAAAATACTCAAAATTCTTAGAGAAGAAAAGTCTATGGTTACTGCAAATTGTATAATATTGGTCGTTCTTAACTCATTATTATAAGATTTATCAGTGAACATGCATTATGTGGGATTTCCCCCACTATCACCCTAAAATGCCATAATGGGGGTTGTTAGGATTTGGACGTCTTCATACGAGTTCATATGTTTATAAGAGGTATTAACTCTAGTTTCACAACGTCTCTTTGTCTACTTCAATCATTTTTAAACTTAAGGCTTTATTCCTCATTTTGATCTTAAAAGGAAATTCTAAGGTTTCATGAATTAACTTAGTTCACATCACCGTCGATATCACATTAATAACATTATTATCTGTTAACATTTTTTAAAGGTATTAGATGATAACACTTGTATTCCAAAACTTCAAGACCCTAGAATTTATTAATAAGTGTTTAATTCTTTGTATTATGATCAAACACCATATGATTGGGCTCTCTTAAATCAATTTCCTCTATATACTCTAAGCCTCAATCCCAACCATGTTGGGGTTGGCTACATGGATCCTTCTTTTCCAATCAAGCTCCATTTTGGGGATATTCTGATCAAGATGTAAAACATTCAAAATCTCTCTTTATAAGCTCTTCCTAGGCCAATTTAGGCTTGCCTCTTCTTCTTTTAATTGTGTTTGACTTATTAGCATTGCTTCATATAAGCGCGTTAGTCGGTCTCACATGTCCATACCATCTTAGTCGGCCCTCACACAACTTGTCCTCAATGCTCGCCAAACCCTCTTTTTTCCTGATATAGTCGTTTTTCAAGCTCTTTTCTTGTCTTCCCACGCTTCCATATCAACGTACACATTTGAGCCATATTCATCTTGTTGAGAGCTTGTTTCTTCACCACCAACATTCACTCCCATATAGAATGGCTGGTCGTATAGCCGTTCTACACAACTTACTTTTTAATTTAGGAGGGATCTTCATGTCACATAATACTCCAATTGCACTCCATTTCAACAATCTTGTAGTGATCTTGTGACTAAATCAACTTGAATATCTCCATCTATTTGAATAATCGAACTCAAGTAACAAACATCATCACATTTTGGTACATCCACTCCGACCAACTTGGACCCACCATTCACAATTCTAGATTGGCTGAAATTGCAATGCCTATATTCAATTTTGCTCCTACTAATCATCAGTCCATTTGATTTCAACACATTTCTCCAAAGATCAACTTTTATCATTCAATCCATTTTTAGTTTTGTCAATCAACACTATCATAGCAGAAAACATCACCAAGGAATTCATCCTGAACATGCTTTGTCAACTCATCCATACAAGAACAAATAGATTAACAGGTTGAAAAACATAAATGAAACAAATGAGAATGAATATAATCAATAATCTAGCATTTAAATTCGACTCCACCCTAGTTACCCTATTAGACAATTTTGACATTATTAAAATAAAACTAGGCCTAGTTGCCAAGGCGTTCGTTCGGTGGCTCAAATTGCTTGGGTGCCTAGACTGACCAGGCGAGCGCTAAGGCATAGGAAAGTATCATATAAATAATGTTATATATGTATATGTATATAATTATATATAACATATAGTATATGCATGTATTTATAAACATATTGTACTCCAAATTTGTTACACAATGTCCTAAAACATTGCATGAGTTATAATGTTTCTATATTCAACAACTATAAATTAACTAAAATTTCGAAAGATGAAAGATGACATATATATTCACATGTATTTATATGTGAATATATATGCATCGTATTAGCTTGTATTAATGGTTAGGAAGAAAAAAAATCAAGGAGTATGAAGTAAATTCGTAGTAGTAGAACAACATTACATGGGTAATCGTAAAATAGAAGTAATTCTGGGCACGTTTGGTTTCCTAGATTTTGCTGTATTGGATTGTATTCTGGTATCCATCTGCAGAAGTTTTATGTTTGGATTGCAGGATTTAGAAAATGGAGCTAATATTGGGATTTCTAGACATAAAGGGAATCCCACATTTTGAATTCCATCATAATTCTCCCGGACGCTGAAATCCAGCTGTGGTAGGCTGGTGGACCCTGAAAAAAAATATATCATGTACTTTATAAATCCAGGTAACCAAACATAAAATTTCGGTTTACGGGATTTTGATAATGTATCATTTTACAAATGCGAGATGGCTAAAATGCAGGTTTCTTTAAAAATCTTTCTAACCAAACGTTCCCTCTGTAACATAGCAACAATTTTGTTGCTTGGTAGAGCAAAATAAAAAAGGAAAATAGTGGAGCATGCAGTAACATTGCAACAACTATGCTGCGTGGAATTGTTGTGGAAAAGAAAAAACAAGAGAGGAGAATGAGGAAGAAAAATATCAAAGAAAAGCAAAACAAGGTCGTCGGAAGATAAGGGCAATATATAAAAAGTAATTAATCCTAGATTCTAGTCCCAATTGGATCCAACAGGCGCCTACGTGCCCTTCTAGGCCGCCCAACAACCTAGTTAGGCTGGGCGCCTAAGGTCTGGATTCTGGAGGCTAGGCGGGTGGCCAGACAACCATGCACATGCTTACTTTTAAGATCATAAATCTAGTTGAGTAAGATAAACATTAGTACCTGACTAATTGTATGCTTATGTTTGTTGAACACATGATTAGTTGGTTAATATATGTTTTACATATACTGAAACTGGCATGGACTAATGGTTATGAACATTGCTTGCCCCAATTTCGGCCGCACACTCTAGCTCTTTCTCATTTAGGGAAAAATCTACCCACAAATCCCAAAATCTCCTTTCTTCTCAAACCCATAAGCTCTACAGGATAGAATGGTGTTTTGAGGTGATTAAGCCCCTCTATGAACCTAAGCTCTACAAGATAGAATGGTGTTGTGAGGTGATAAAGCCCCTCTATGAATCTTTTAAGTCATGGAGGTGCTCAGACAAATTGCACGTGTGAAAGGATTGGGCTAAAGCGATACATGGCTGAGTGGGCTCTCCTTTATTTTATAAGGTGTGAACATTTACATAATAGATCCAACATATAAAGGAAATAAGAAAGAGGTACACTGTAACGACCCCGCCTCCCGGTAACCCCCAATTAAGGGAGACCAAGAGGTCAGAGCCGTTATCCCAATTTTTCAGGATCAATGGTTCAACAAATAATCAATAATAATTATAAAATTCTACCAAGACTATACTGAAAGCTGGAATAAAATAAAACTTTGCACACCTTTTTCAAAACCTTGGATATCTACTTCTATCCCCAGTTGGAGCCTATTCTAACTAATCCTCCTTTGCACTTTAATTCTTATTTTCACAATATGTCACTTTACTGTTTGTCCTTTTCACACTTGTACCTAAAACGCCGACAAACAAAACGTCAGTCAGCATAAATGAATATCGGTATGTGGGGACAACCAAAATTTCGCAAATATGGCTAACAATCTAAGTATCCCCAAGTTAATTAACAAGCCAAATTACGCTTTTAATGTGACATTCTCCACCACTTTTGCCCTAACCCTGGAATACCCTCCTTAGGGTTTCTCTTTTGCCAATGACTTAAGGCCACCTTCTCAATCCCGAGCTAGGTGCCTGGGGTCACCTTTCATGGTGCCCATTAGTCATGCAACAAAGACCCCCTTCTCAATCCCAAGCTTGGTGTCTGGGGTCACCACTCATGGTACCCATGGGTCTTCCCTCCTGGGCTTGACCTTTTGGCATCATCCATCAGGGTGGCATGTAGGTGCGAGAACACACACTTATATTATAATTGTGATAATCATAGTGACTTTATGATTTGCAAGTATGAACATCCAAACTGATAGGTTGCATTCAATGCGATTAATCATCCGGAAAACCTTCGGGAAACAAATGTGATTAACCATAATTAACCACATACCTGTTTTGCAGATCTTTGAGATAGAATCAACCAATCAATACAAGAAATCCAATAGGCAAGCAAGCACACAAAGAGATCCTGAAATATGCATATAATTTCCTATCATTAATCATGTCATCAAGATCTTAGCTCGCTTCCTAAGGTTTCTAGTCCTTTTTAGGGCTTCAATTGCAATTAGGGTTTATCTTGCACTTCTATTATTACAAACCCTAGTTAGGCAAAATAGCTCGCAAGCCCTAACGATTCTAACCTATTTCGTCCAACAGGCTTAGGATCATCTTCTAACAACTTATCATCACATATTTCAAATTAAATAGGATCTTTTCCCTTTTTACCCTAAATCAGGGTTTCGAAGTGCTTAATCATTCACATATCATGAAAAACCCTAAATCATGCAAGAAAGCATCTAATTCAGGTTCAAGTTCGTTATTAACTATTCAACAGGTTGCAATTACTCAATTTCATCAATTAAGTATCATGAACTTAACCATAATGTTCAATTAGGGTTTCTAATCTAATCCATAAGCATTTTTCATTAGATTAGCACACTTTTTCAAATAGGAACGAAATCAGGTTCTCAAACCAATTTTATTGCATTCCTCGTATTTTTCTAAGCAACTTTCATATATAAATTTTTATCATCAGAGTTAGAAATAATTAATACGATTTTCGCAAGGTTAAATACCTTTGGGCCAATCAGTGGCCGCCACCTCAGCCAAACGAGTCGTTTTTTGTTTTCACGCGGGTTGGGCCCAAACCATGTCGAAAAGACATTCCCGCCCTCTGGTTTCTTTACTGGAGTCGGGGGCAGAGGGGTCTTTTCCCCTGTTCTTCTTCTACCTCGCGCGGGCTCGCCTCCTGCGAGCAGTACCCTATCCGGTCGACCCAGCTGCTGACTTTGGGCTCTAGGGCATCAGAGACCGAGCTAAGTCGGCCATAGCTCCACCGGGACCAGCCGGAGTCGATGGCACTCCTGGATTCGTCGATGGTGTACTAGATTGCCGAGTCGAAGGAGCTTTCCTCCAGCAGGGTGCGCGGTCTGGTCAAGCTTCTTGGCAGAGGTTTTTCTTGCAATTGTCTGCATAGAACCAGACGATCCTTTGTTGCGAACTCAATGGTGTCACCAGGGTTGGCGCACGCGGCTCGTGCCTCACCTCCCCTTCTTATATAGGGGTTAGCCCCCTGCGCTTTCCCACAAATTAGGGGAAATCCACACAGTTCAGGAAAGGTCTGCAACCTTAGGTTGGTTCGATGCGGAAATCGTTCCCGAAGCCAATGGAATCGTTTCCTCCGTTGCACATTGCCTATACTTCGAGCAAATCTGACAAGAGGATTGTGCCCACTGGACACTGCGTTCCAGTCTCCTCGTGAGACTGGGATTAGATCCGGGCCGTTGGATCTTAGACCTACGGTCCTCGTTTAATCCGAATATCCATATATCATTGTGACATTTAATACGATTCAATGATTATCCATTCACCTTAGGAATCTTCTAAAAATCATAACTCATTATTCCTCTATCTTTTTTCAACCAAATTTTAAGGGAAACTTCCTCTTGGCTTTATCTACTCGCATACCAAATTTGAGTCCCAAATTCCAAAGGAAAATGGTATTATCTTCGTGTGCAAGTTATCCTTTAATAAAGCTTATTTTAAGCATATTTTCTCTCTCTTAATCTTTTATTTTCTTTATTGTGATTCCTTTTACCATTAGAAACCATGTGGAGTCGAAATCTCATCCCTGAGGATTTCATTATCCATATTTCCACACATTTCTTGTAATTTCATTGTTATCTCATATTTCCTTAATAAAGCAATGTTTAATTGATCTTTTCTCTTTCTTGTTGCATTATCTTTGCCACTTGGACTCCTTGGAACCCAAGGAACCCTAAAGGCACGAAATCCACCCTTTGAGGATCTTCTCTAGCCTTCTAGAGGCTTCTACCTCTTTCTCTTCTCCTTTTCTTATTTATTCATTTATTCTTTTTTAAGATTTCTCTTTATCTTTCATTTCCTTTTTCCTCTTTTCATATTTCTTTTATTAGAAATCAAATGTAAACAAAATTTACTCAATTGTGGCCATTAATGCCACTTTCTAGATATTTCCAAGTATTTCTTATAAATGCTTTGCTTAATATTTATTATCTTGTATCTTTTTCCAATATTTGGATTTTTCTTCTCTTTTATATCCATGATTGGATTAATATAATAGTAGGAATCACGAAATTCCTATACAAAGGAATGTTTGCAAAGAAACCCATCCTTTGAAGCAAAGCATACAACTTTTTCAATTAAGTCCATATTCATGAAATTATTACATTTCAATTATGAAAACATATGCAAAATTGAGGTTGCAACATACACAAATAGATACAATTTTCTAACACAACCCCTCTAGCCAAAGCATACACATCATGCATGCCTATTTTTTTTAATTATAGCTAGGAGGTCATCTTATTCATCCTACCCTCATGTAGGCGAAACTCGATCAAAAATATTACATCTGCCGCTCATCACTCTGCGGTTTTGAAATCAGCAAAACAAGAAAACCAAAAACACACCCTCGAAAAAGAATAACTATACCTTTTCATTCACAATTGAAAAAGAAAATCAAACCTCTCTATCCCCTTCTATCTGTCCAAAAAATATCTATACACGGGGTTCCCTTTCTTTCTAGATTGATGATCCCTCTGAGCCGAATAGGGAGCATAGACGGTTCAGTAAGGATAATTTCAGTCTCTGACATACTGGCCCATCTCCCTAGTTCCTTCGGGGCTGAGTTCACTACTTTAGGAACAAGGTATCCGATGAAGTTAAGCTCGTTTAGGACCATTCTGATCTCCCTTATGAAAATTGCGACCTTCCACGGCCTGGGTGCCTCCTTCCATAGAATACTTAAAACCTTAGGCTGTCCACTTTGAAAATGGACACGTTTAGGTTCTCTTGTCGATGACTGTAAGAGCCACCAAGCAACCATGAATATATGCAGTCGAGTAGTCATCTTCTCTTAACCAAAATTTTAATGCAAGTCTGACATATCCGTTGTTGTTCCTCACAATTCCTGCCATCCATCTCCTTATATCCCCATTTTGATCTCTGGATCTGGCTATTGTGAGGTTAAGCTTGAGATTTGTTACATCAGGTGGTATCCATCTCACAAGACGAAAGCTCTTGATGCTAAAATGGGGATCCGTGACTCCTGCAATGTTCAAATTCTGGTAGAAATCTGGCGTGTCAAATCTTTTGAAGGATCTATCATGAGACCTCGGTTGATGATCGAAAAGATGGTGTCCCAGTGTGTTTTGGGTGTGCCAATTCGATTTTCAAAATGAGCAGAGCATCTGAATTTCCAAATCGACCAACATACTAGCGTGATGAGCTCATTGTGCAGCCGTCCTCTAAGGGTTCTCGTCTGTTGCATTGCGCCGACCGTCAACAAGGATGACAAATAGAGATAATTCATAGTTTCTTGATTCTTCTCCTATCAGCAGTTTTGCCTTTAGCCACAAAGCGGCCACGATGTCTCTCTTAAAGAACAAATGTTCGATGGTTTCCATCTCAGGGTCGGCACAACGTGAGCATCTTGACGCGATAGGGATTCTACATCTGATATGTTGTCGTTTGTTGGTAAAATCCGTTTCAGTATCTTCCATACTATGCCGCAAGCCCGAGGCGTGGAACATCTCCAAATCCAATCTAAATTCAAACCTTCTAGAGGCAAATCTGTATAAAGGGTTTTCCCAGCCGATTTAATTTAGAAGGTACCGTCGTTGGTAGGTGTCCAGAACAATTGGTCTTCAAAATCTAAGATCGCTGCATGAAACACTTTGATGATATGGATGCCTTCATCAACGATGACCTGTCGTAGGCCATCTACATCCCAGCCTATGGTGGAATTCCAGAAATCGTTGACCTTGAAATCATGCGCCCGATCAGTCATATTGATGGCGTAGTCATATAATGGTACACAACACCATCTGCTGTCCCAAACGATATATTTCCTTTCCATTTAATCCATCCCCAAACAATCCCTAAGGCAAATTCTTCCAAATAGACTTCCAGTAAGGGGATGAATTCGCTCCCATAGGTATGGTGGAAAACATCCAGAATGGTTCTTGAATTCTGACCTATACTTCTCCCTACAAAAGTTCGCCCACAAGGATTTCCCTGCCGATATCTCCTAGCATGCTTTATAAATAAAAGAGGATGAGATAATCTTCAACAGGGTGATGTCTAGACCTCCATATCGATCTCGCATGGTTATACGATCCCATGCGACCAAGGAATGAAATATCGTCGAATGGGCAAAATTTTGCTCGAAATTTCGATTTCGACATGATAGCTTACGATATGCTGCGAGTGTATCGATAGGATTGCAAATATTGATATACCCATTGGTATACCGCCAGATACCGCCAAATTTTGCCAATTGCCGCCAAATTTCGATGAAATTTACTGGTATACCGACATAAATACCAATTTTTGCGTGCTTGAGCCTATTTTTGTTGTTTGAGAGGAGCAAGTGGCAAAGCAAGGGGATTTTGACAACTAGGGATCAAATAAGCCTAATCCAAGGTATGCCTTTGTATTTTCTACTATTTCTCTCATTTACACCTCATCTATCTCAATTAAAATGTAAATTCATCCTAAATTGCCTTAAATTGGCAAAGATCTCCCAATCTTCTTTTTTGCTTCCTAATTGTATGTGTTCTTAGATCTACAACACTATATCATAATATACATTATAATCATAATAATATTCTTAAATAATCTACTAAATATAAGTATAATTTTCTATCATTTTTAGTGATAAGCTAATTAGCATACATATTTTCTTGTTACTAGTATTTTTATCATACAACTGAACAAAATGCACTACTTCGCAACACAACAAACAAATATTGTAAAAAAGTACATAATTTGTAATTTTCTAGTCTTATATTTGTTTATATATGGCACTTGCTACATATATCCCACAACATGGACATGGTTGGCATGGTGACTCCGCTTTTATATTATCGCATCCCCACGAGATGCATATAGTGGGCATGGTTATAATGACTTTTATATTTATCCCACTATTGTGAATAATCCATGGAGAATTTCACCACCACATATCAAGATCATGTGGTAACAAACAATACTGGAGTAAAGGTGTCACAATAGTGATGGTGCCTAACGTCCTTCACAGTCATGAAGTTTATTGCATGTAACATATTGAAGAAGAGCAATAGAAAGCCCTGCTGTATAATTTCTTTCAGAATCTAATATGACACATATAAAGACATAGTATTGTAAAATTCTAAAATATATCGTGTTTGATTACATAATACAAACAAGTATTATACACTTATATAGTATTGTACATGACATGTATGAGCAACACAACTTCATACCACCAAACTTACATAATATACATGTCATGGGAGCAATATGTCAACCATATCAACTCAATATTGTATGGAGAATCAATGTGTAACTTGACATACAACTGATATGAGTTAGTATGTTACTATGAAATTCATGTGTTGTAAATTGGATATTATTGCATAAGTGTGTGTATTCATGTTTATGGATTGTGCTAGTAAAATTCCAAATTTTAGCCGGGGAGGAGTGGTTCAAGTGGTTCGGCACGGTGTCCCCTCATGAAGGGACCCGGGTTCGAAACCCAACGGCCGCCTCCGAAATGGTACCCGTCGTGCAGGCCGACCAACTATGCGTTTTAAACGGTTCTCGGGTGGGCGGGGCGCCCGGGGCCCGAGAGTTTTACGTAGTCTAGGGGGGGTCACAAAAGTGGCGCTTCTACGGGGGCGGTTCTCTCGATAATAATTTTTTTTTTCCAAATTTTAATTCCAATATTTTGTCAATGAAATCCTTCATCAAAATCCCCAGAAAACAGGACAGGTTCCCTACCTTTCACATGATGGACAATCCCCAGAGATACCCCTTATAGAATTTTATTGCATAAAACGAAGCATTTAGGTGTAGAGATTACACCTGTAAAATTTCATCATTAAATTCGTTCATTTTGGCGTCGAAACGGCCAGGATTGCATCTATCGAAATTTTCGTCGATATACTGAAAAATACCTATTTCCAGGCTGTCAAAACGACGTTGGTATCAGATACCTCAATCCTTGCATGCGGCCCATGCTTGCCTGTTGTTTTTGGTCCTGTCAACCCATGCATGCCTAGTTTGGAATTCATATATTCAAAAGCTGAAGATGGAAGTGGCTTGGTGAAAATATCTACCGCTTGTTGTCCAGTGCGAACATAAGGAGTCTGAATCTTCTTGGAGAGCACCGTATCACGAACAAAGTGGCAGTCACTTCAACATGCTTGGTCCACTCATGGAACACCGAATTTTTGGCAATGTGGATGGCTTCCTGGTTATCACACATGGGAGAGATTGGTGTCTCAACATACACTCCCCATTTCAGACAGTAAATACAACCCACTGTAGCACAACAAGCATGTGTCATTGCTTGATACTCAACCTCTATGCTGGACCATGCTACTCAAGGTTGAAAAATGTGTGAAGCATAACGAGGCATTTTTGTCTCGGCAAGGCGAGGCGTATGGCTTAGAAAAGTACGAGGCGTATCTATTAATATGTATATACATATATACAACATACACACTTATATTAATTCTCAAACTACACTTTATATATAAAGATACATTGGGCCAAATTGAGTGGATTCTAATATTTACTAGACCTGAGCCATTATAAAGTAGCTCCTAACTCAAAATTAAAATAAACTAGACAAAATAGAACCCTCCTAATCCACTTAACCTACATACGACTCCTGCTGCCCTAAACACTCCTGACTCTTCTCACCCCCTTGCGGTTGTGCCCTCTCTCCTACCCCTCCCCCGATGTCTCCACCAGTTGCCCTCCTTTACTCTGTCGCCACTGCCAAGCTGCAAAGGGGAAGCACAAGCCGCAACTAGGACTACCTGCAACTAGCGTCACAGACATTGCCGCTGCAGTGAGCAACATCAGCAAAAGCTGTTGCCATTGTGGTAGGGAGCAACAACAAAAATCGGAGCCGCCATGAAGAGGAGAAAAATCCGACAATGCCGTGGCGAGGAACAACAACAAAAGCCGACACCGACACCACCGCTGCAAGTCGTCCCACAGAAGGTATGCCCCCTGCTTCTCCCCCCCTCCCCCTAAATCCAGGTACCCAACACCTCTTCCCCTTCCTCCCTTGCCTCCTCCTTCCCTCCGTCCTCCTTTGAGGCTGACACCTCTCAACCGCCTCGGCGCCTTGCGTCTTTCTGGCTTCCTTGCTAAAATGATGTGTCCTCTTTAGGAAGACAACATGAGGCGCACGCCTCGGGGTGTAATGAGGGCCGCCTTGCCTCAAGGCGTACGCCTCTAACGCCTTGGGGCACACCTTTTTCTTCCATGGTGCTACCACATTTTATTCCTTGTTCCTCCCAAGTCAGCAAGTGTAACCCAAGAAACACACAATAGCTAGAGGTAGACTGGCTATCTCCAAGATCACTTGCCCAATCAACATCAGTATGTCCAGTAAGCTTCAAGGGGGTGTGTGCGAGATCTTTCCCTGTGAAGTGAAATCCTTCCTTGACGATCTTTTAACATAAAGTAGTATCCGGGTGATTGCCATCCAGTGTGACATCTTGGGGTGTATGCATAAACTGGCTAACAACCCCCACAACATATGAGATATCAGGACGAGTCGCTGTCAAGTAAATCACTTTTCTTACAATCCTTCTATACTTTGTTGGATCAGAAAAATCACTATCATCAGAAATAGATGCCTTGGTATGATAATCTATAGGTGTGGAGACTGGTTTGCACTTGTCATTCTAACGTGAAGTATATAACCCAATAAGCGAATAAAATAAAACTAGGGCAATTACACAATATGAAATAAGTGTATAATACTTTCATGTATTATAGAAGCAAACACAATATTTTTATGATTTATATTTTGAATAAGAAAGAATTTAAAAAATAAAATTCAATTATGTTTAAAAACTATAAAATACGTATTTACTTTTTAAAAGGACAAGTGGTAGGCTACCAAATATTGATTTTTTCTTATTTAGATCAACCTAGCATATAGAAAAAACAAAATAAAAGTAGGATTTTAAATTATTTCCAACAATTTCAATTAATAAAAACGAAATAGATATATAATTTTGAATATATTTTCATTTATTTATGTTCATGTTAGTCTTTTGTAGAACTTCTACTAAGCCTATCTTAAATAACTATTGTGAATATTAATTATTGTATTATTGTAAATTAAGTAAAATGATATAATTATTAGCGTGTAAATTAGGTAGATCAAGTGATAAATTAGACATTTACATATTGTAGTCGTAGATCTAGTGATAAGTAGCATTAAACATATGTAATTTGGAGTAGATCTAGAACTTGGGGGTACTTGGTGCATTTTTTTTTGGTGAAAATAGAAGAAAATAGAGAGGAAGAGGTGGGAAATGAAAAAAATTAAGTAAACATCTTGGGTTGTCAGACTCGAACCGGTCACTGAACTGGTGAGGTCTCTGGTTCCTGACTTCCTGGTTCACTGGTTCAACCAGTGGTCTGACCGGTTCAACCGGTGACGTCAGTATGACGCCATTAATAGTTAAAAAATATATAAATGTCTTTGATACTCATAGAAAATATCCCTGCAATAGTTATGAAACATGAATAATAGCACAACTGCTCACAATAACTTGATAAATAGACCAAATAAGAAATATTATTCTATTTGTGGATATTTATATACCAACATTTATATAGTATTCAATATTAATTAACAAAATATAGCAGCAACAATACATTTACTTGCTAAGTGAGAGAACCGGCTGGTTGGGCTAAAACCGGACCGGTTTGCCAGTTCACCGGTTCAACCGGTCGGTTCACCGATTTGATGTTGGTCAGACTTCATTTCTGGCTTTGGAAGGGGACCGACCCGGTAGAGTGACCGGTTCCCGGTTCAACTGGCCGGTCCGGTTCGGTTCTGATAACCATGTAAACATCCCTTGCCATTGGTTGATCTAAGCTCCAATATCAAAAATTGCCCGAGTTCACCAATATTCTTCACTCTAAACAGTAACATCGATTGACTCTTGCAAATGATGGTAACAAAGGCAGTATACCGCCAATGCCACCAAGTATCGATTTGCTGGGTTGGTGGTGCATTTTACACCGATCCCCAGAATATTTGGAGGTGTTGGCGATAAACAGACTAGTATATCGATAAATGCGAGCCTATCAATGCACACATATCTATGATCGATGACGTCGATGTCGTATTTGCGGCTGTATACCACTGTTATTGACGGTTACTCATTCCTTGGCTAAATGGCTCTGTTCAAAGTTTCAAGTTTAAATGGTTTATATCGTAAAATTCAGTAATAATTGTGAAAATTCGTGAATAGTCTTTAACATAATTTGAAATTGTGAAAAGTAAGAAAAAGTGCCGGCCTACCTTTTATTTGGGAAGAAAATTCGGTTGATTAAAACATTGTAAAATTGTGTCTTTTTCCAAAAAGTCGTCGATTACTAGGTGTATATGTTAATTTTGGTCATATTAGGCCCATGAAGATCAACAACACATGTCTGATTTAATCTTTATCGCTCTGAAGTATGGATTTCGTTGGACTGTGGTCAATTTAAGCAAGTTAAGATGTTCTGATCGAGTTGAGTATGCCAAGTTTTTCAAGTGAATTTAGGTATGATTTGGTCTAATGTTGGTCATGGTAAATTTATTGTTTCTATTTTTAGGTTTATCACATTATTTAGGCCGATTCACGTTAGTTAGTCATGTAAAATATTAACTTATGTCAAGCAACTTGCATGTCTAGAAAGTAGGTTAGGTATTGGTAAAACATATGCAAACATTTTGATCATTTATTTTAGCTAAACCTTTGTATATGAAGTTATAAACTCAGTAGCAAACATTATAGAAGATTTGCAAACTATAAGTAAAAAAATCTAGTCTGTGCATTGTAACTGGGCACTGATCTTAAGATTACTACCTAGCTGTCTTGACAATTTTGGTATCTGTTTAAAAAATAGAAAGATATTTGTAAACTAAGTAAAAAAAAGTCTAGTCTGCACGTAACAACTGGGGTACTCTGCTCTTAAGATTACTGCCTAGCTTCCTTGACAATTTTGTTATCTGTTTGAAAAAACAGAAAGACCTCCTTAGTCAGCTGGCAAGTCGATGATATGGCCCTGTGACCACTATCTTTAATTCATAGGGTTTTAGCTGTAAAATTTCACTTGAGGCATCCGGTCTATTCATTAGATCAAGATTACATGTTAGATACACCTATGGTTTCAAGTCTTCTAAAATTATCAAAGTTTTATGTATATCATTGGGGACCTTTTCTTAATCACATGATTTAGTGTAGAATTGATGAAGATATTGTCGTCCTGCCGGCTGGTATCAGAGCTGATAGGTGATGGTATGGTAAAATGGCCTGTGACCCATCAAAAGGTTTGGGTTTGATACTAGACACAACCATCTATAAAATATATGGGTTCCTACAAATTTCTGGGTAGATATGCATTTCTTGTATGTTTTTATTTCTCAATCCTCGTTGGTCAAGATAAATCCAGATCTTTCACGCTATGAGTTAGGATCACAACCTATAAGTTTTTCTAATTGTTAGGTGTATATGACCCAAATGTTTAATAAGCTATCCCCTCATTTGAGCCATGTTGGGCTGGATTGCTGGCCACTAAGCCAATGATCATCATAAGGCCCTTTAACCACCTCAGAGATCAACCAACTTCAATGCTAACAGTCAATCTGTTGGTCACAATCGATGTTTACCTCGTTTGCTCGAAGTATCATTTGAAGATTTTCAATTGTAGTTTTTATCCATGTATAAATGGGCGTTTTCTAATATTTTTATTCTAGAGCTGTACTTTTTTGATTAGTACAGTCTTATCTCTAGCCTCTTGAAACAATGGTATCATTCTTTAACAGGCCTCGAAGAAACAATCTTTCTTATCTAGCAGAGGATGATGAAGTTGTTGAGGAGGCAGACGAAATGGTCCCTGATGGTGTTGAAGAAGTGGAGCTTGCTAAAATCAAGCTAGAACAGAATGAAAGAGAGCGCAAGTTGCTACTTTATGATATCAGAACTGTAGATTCATCTATTGAAGATCAAGATGATACAATGATGTCACCGAAAAAAGATACGGATCTATGGATGATCAATAGTGGGAAATCAACATTGGTGAGTTTTGTCTACTAAGCACCGTAGCATTGAATAACCTGAGCATCATGCACTCATGCCACATTTATAATACACTGATACATTTGAGACAAAACTCTAAATGCTTTACTACCAGTTTATATTGCTGTCTTTCTTTCTTTCTAATATAATAGATCTATCAGTGTTTTGTAAAATCCAAATAATCATATATAACTTCTATCCCGTGTCTCTGATATATTATTCTACTACAGCTATTTTTTTTTAAATAGTTCATGCTAAGGTCATGTTGTGGGCAGATAATAAGCTGTTGCATATATAGCTAAACCGATTTCCATTACAAGCATTTGTGAAGTGATCAACAACTTGGGTTTGGGTGTCTAGCCATTTGAATGACACTTTACTTTTGATTTGTTCGCATATATTTGCAAAATTACAGTTCTCTTCAATGCTTATATATTTGCATAACCTGCGTATAGTGTACACAAGGTGACAGGTGAATCATCCCCAAAATTTAGGTCATGCAAAATGCTTACTTGGACTTAGAATGGGTCTCACTTAAAATTCGATATTGGCCTAAATCGAAATTAATTAACTGATATAAGTTAAAATAGACCTAAGTTAAACTTCATGTGATCAAAACTGATCTAAAATGACTTAGGGAACTTAGTGAGTTGAATAATATTGTAAACAGTATTGGAAGAGTTGACATAACATATGTCAACGAAATGAATTGATTTGTATAGAAAGAGTGCATGGGGACAATTTACAGATCGATCCTCATATATGTCGAAGCATTTATACACCCTTTGTATATTATATATAGCACTCCTCTCAAGTTGGGTCATATATATCACATAAAAAACTTGTTATATATAAAACCAGTTCGAGATCCATTTAATGATTTATTGGACAAATTTGCTAACTGAGCCTCAAGCTAAGGCATATGGACACATGCGACAAGCTTGCTACATAAAATTAGTCTCAACATCCATACAAAATTCAAGGAACAGATATGCTAACTGATCGTTAGTGACTGAAGTAAGTTGGATCAACCCATGCTAAAGCTTTTCCCGAAAAAAGATTATATGTTCTGGTCTTTAATGGAAGAGGGACACTGGAAGCCATGTATACAACAAGGTGACATGTGCATATTTGTATCCACATAGAGAACTAGAAGAACATACTTATTAAGGCGACAAGACAGGTCGCCTTGCGTCTAGGCGCCGCCTAGGCTTCTATAAAAAGGAAAAAAATCTGTACATTTTATACTATATATACATGTATTGTGATTTTTATAGTGTTGTAAAGTAAAGACGGCTATGCGATATATTTGATACAATGTTTTGAGAAGCAGGAAGTGGGAGACGTGCGGACAAAACCTTGTGGCTGCTTGAGCGCCAGGCTGGCGCTGGCGCTCAAGCGGTCGCTTTTTGAAAAAGCGGGTGCTGAAGTTATTACATAATTTAATAGAAAATTGCACAAATTTCTATATAAATAATATATTTTAGGGACCTTTTACACATATCTGAACACCTTATACAACATAATAAAACACCCAAATAGTTTATATAGTGTATCAAAATATGGCAATATACATTAGGTACAAAAATGCAGCATGCAATTAACATATAATCAAGGAATTAAATGACCGATACCGATGTCGTTTTGACAGCTTGGATATAGATATTTACCGGTATATCGACGGAAATATTGACAGATGCAATCTTGGCCATATCGACGCCAAAAATGAACAAATTAAATCATGAAATTTTACAGGTGTAATCTCTACACCTAAATGCATCGTTTTATGCAATAAAATTCTATAAGGGATATGTGGGGGAGGGGGTTGTCCATCATGTGGGAGGTAGGGAACCTGTCCTGTTTTTTGCAGATTCCGATGAAGGATTTCGATGACAAAATATTGGAATTAAGATTTGGAATTTTACTAGCACAATCCATGAACATAAATACACACACATGCAATAATATCAAATTTACAACACATGAATAACATAGTAACTTACTAACTCATATCAGTTGTATGTCGAGTTACACACTGATTCTCCATACAATATTGAGTTGATATGGTTGACATATTGCTCCCATGACATGTACATTATGTAAGGTTGGTGGTATGAAGTTACATGTTGCTCATACACATCATGTACAATACTATGTGTATAATACTCATTCGTATTATGTAATTAAACACGATATGTTTTAGAATTTTACAATACCATGTCTCCATACGCATCATTTCAGATTCTGAAAGAAAATATACACCAAGGCTTTCTATTGCTCTTCTTCAATGTGTGACTTTGACAATTAAATTCATGACTATCAAGGAAGTTAGGGACCATCACTATTGTGACACCTTTTCTTTGCCGTTGTTTGTTGCACATGATCTTGATATGCGGTAGTGAGTTTCTCCATGGATTATGCACAATAGCGGGATAAGTATAAAAGCCATTATTACCATGCCCACTATATGCATGTCGTGGGGATGCGATAATATAAAAGTGTAGTTACCATGTCAACCTTGTCCATGTTGTGGGATATATGTACCAAGCGCCATGTATAAACAAATATAAGACTAGAAAATTACAAAATCTATACTGTTTACAATATTCGTTTGTTGTGTTGCGAAGTAGTACATTTTCTTCCTTTGTAAAAAATACTAGTAAGAAGAACATATGTATACTAATTAGCTTACTACTAAAAATGATAGCAAATTATACTTTAATTTCGTGAATTATTTAGGTATATTACTATGATTATAATGTAGATTATGAGAAAGTGTTATAGATCTAAGAACACATACAATCAGGAAGACATATAAAAAAGCAGATGGTGGGATCTTTGCCAATTGAAGGCATTTTGGGATGAAATTACATTTTAATTGAGATAGATGAAGTGTAAATGAGAGAAATGGTAGAAAACATAAAGGCTACCTTAGATTAGACTTATCTGAGCCCTAGTTGTTGAGATCCCTTTGCTCCGCCATTTCCTCCTCTCAAACAACGGAAACAGACTCAAGCAAGCAAAAAAACGGTAATTCTGTCGGTATACCAGTAAATTTCGTCGATATTTGGCGGTATTTGACGATATTTGGCGGTATACCATTGGTTTACCGATATTTGCAATCCCAACGACATGTTTGTGTGAACCGATGACCGACGTCGTCGATATCAGTATACCGGTCGGTATACCAACGGTATCGTCAATATCTCTTTCATTGCATATAATGTACTAATGTATGCTATGTATTATAGAGTCAATTATCATACAATATGTGTAAAACAAAAACATATTAATTATGCTGTAACACTAATGTAATACACTAATATATAAGTATAATATTATTAAACATTTAACATACTGATGTCAGCATATAATTATTAAAAAACGAAATAGAGTATAGCAGCAATGCCAGCAAATGAGAAAAAGCAAAAAATGCATCCAAGTAGTTTATGTATAATGTATCAAAATATACTAATATACATTTGGTATAAAATACAGTATGCAAATAACATATAACATACTAATGTATGTTACGTATTATAGGATCATCTATCATACAGTATATGTACAACAGAAATGTATTAATTATGCTACATCAGTAATGTAATGTACTAATATACTAGTATAGTATTATTAAACACAATATGATGTCAGCAAATAATTATAAAAAACTGAATAGAGTACAACAACAATACCATCAAATGAGAAAAAGCAAAAATAAAAGAATTGCCCTTTTTGGCCCTGACTTTGGCCGCCCAGACCAAAAGGGGGTCCAAGCGGCCGTTCAGAACTGACCTTTAGGCGGGCGGTTGAGCGGGTGAAGCGGGCTTGCGATCCGCCTGACAGCCGCTTCAGTGCTGTTTGGAGTGGCCAGCCCCGTTGCCGCTTGAGCAGCCGCCTAAGCGGGCTCTCCATCCGCTTTTCAATACACTAATTTGATAAGAGGAATCCCCCTCCTTTATATAGGAGAAGGGCGAAGAGACACTTGGGCCCATATACCAATAGACTTAAATATCTTAATTTACTAAATTAACCAGACTCTCTAATACTCCCCCTCAAACTAAAGCTTGAGAGAATCCCGAGTCAGCTTGCATACAAAGAGATAAACTTAAAAATAAAGAAGCAGAAACAAAGATAAGCCAATTCTCCCCATCAAGATTACAATAAAACAGTCATCACTCGAAGACTCCCCTTCAAGGAGATAACCCAAAGTAGGCATGCAAGTAGGTTGAATATGAAGTATCTTGCAAGTCACAGGTGTCACAAACAGGTAGTTGAAGCTTCTTGATAAAAAAAAGATTTGGCATTTGGAGTTGTAGTAAACCTTAGCAAGAAGGTGTCCAGAGAGTGCTGGTTCACAAAAAGTCTAGAGAGTGTTTCCGGTTCACAATAGAAAAGTCTAGAGAATGTTGGTTTACAAGTCAAAAAAGTCAATGTGCGCAAGGCATGAACAATGTCAATGCACAAATAAAGCACAGACAAAAAGTAGAAAGTAGAGTTGACATAGTCGGATAGAAGACCATCAACTTAAATAAGCAAGCAGTAGAGATGAAGCTCCAGTCCTAATAATAAGCGCTCCAAGAAGCATATAGTAGTAAGAGGTTTTCTAATGCAAATATCAGTAGTAGAAGTCAACAAGCTCTTCAAAAAGTACATAAAGATCCACTAATACATTGAGCAACAAAATATAATCTTCCACTCTTCTATTTCTCGCCTCACACCAACCACAGAAAGAACCAAGAGTTGTTAGGGGAGACAATGATAAAGTAGCTTCAGAGAAAAAAAAAGAAATTATGCGGTAGCACTGTGTAGGGTTTGGGGGGCGCCCCGCCCAATTAGGGTCCCGCTGCCCTCATCGGACGAGAGTCAAGGGGAGAAGATACAAAGGGAGGGTCATGGCTAGGGTTTTGATAGGTGGCATCGGGAAGCAGAACGAGTGAGAGACTCCGATGCGGTTATGGCAACTAGGGTTCAGAGAGGGGTGAGATTGTGTGCGGTGCTGATGTGCCATGCTGTTCCTTGCAGTTGCGGCGGCTGTTCGGTTGGGGGCCTTGACTGCTTGTGTGACAGAGCCCGAACTGAACTGGATTGCCTTATTTGGTTTTTGCCCAACCCAAACCGAATAACCGAACAAACACAGAATGCAATTTTCACAGGTCAAATCGGTTCGGGTTCTGTTTGGTTAGAACCGGGTGGATATTTTTGCCATGCCTAACACAATTCACTAGCTGAGAAAGCTTGCTGTGAAGCACGAAACATCATCACTAAGTGTACTCATTCTTTTTTTTACAGAGATCTAGTGTAGAATTGGTTGTTGAATAGTAACTTGTGTTTCCCTCTTATCACTCTTGGTGATTGATTTACCTTGAGTGTAAGTATCCCAAGAGAAACGACTACAAAACCCCTTGTAGGAGGTGGTGGAATGTTGTTGCGTGATAATTGGATGACAGTCATAAGCGGATGAATCCCATCATACTATAAGATCAATGTCAAGTTGTTGTATAAGTGGATTGGAGACACCTGAAGAGCACCCCCTACTAAATGGCTTCTAATCTAGACATAATTGCTGCATGACTGATGGCTGAAGACTATTTGGTGATGGGACCACGTCTGTGCTAATCCTTGTGGGAAACACTAGACATAACATTGGATGAGAACAATGACAATGACACAATCATTTACTGGCCCTAGTGACCCTACACTATGACCCGATACTTGTTGCCTTGGATGTGGTTTGATGGTTTGAATGAGACTAGTGGCAAAATAGTGATTAGATAATATGCCAGTGATTACCACTGACAACCCTGGAGGTGAGTGGAGGCCACAATGACAGAATCTTCGGCCAAAAACATAAAGGGTGGATTGAACTAGAAATGGCGATATTCTAGTAACATAGTGTGACACAATGCTATAGTATTGCACTATAACAGAGAGCACAGTCTATCTTATAACCCAATACTTGATTGTACACCTGTACTTCTAGGAGAGAGAGGACTAGCCCTCTAGCCATTAAGCTTAATTACCTGTTCTAAACCAATGTGGGATAGTCAACATTACATTTACCAACTACATATTATTATGCACATAGAGTACTAGGGGATAGAGTACAAGGGGATATTAGAAAACCTTACACATACCAATGCACACACACCCTTTTTGCATTACATATAACAAACCTAAATAAAAGTAACTTACCTATGTAATTGACTCATAAGATATAAAACCTAAATTGATTTGAATGAAACTTAACTAACCTATGTTGACCTAAATATGAACTAAATCATAAAAAATTAAACCTAACTAGCGTAAATCAATCCTACTTTGACCTAAACCAAAGTGCCAATGCACACACACCCTTTTTGCATTACATATAACAAACCTAAATAAAAGTAACTTACCTATGTAATTGACTCATATGATATAAAACCTAAATTGATTTGAATGAAACTTAACTAACCTATGTTGACCTAAATATGAACTAAATCATAAAAAATTAAACCTAACTAGCTTAAATCAGTCCTACTTTGACCTAAACCAAAGTGCGTCACTCTAATTCGGGAAACCTGACCTGAAGTGACTTTAATCACGACTTGTCCTATTTTTGCTTAGGCATGCGTAAAATAAGACCAAAAGCAAAATTAAAATTGTTGAAGTCAACCTAAGTTTATAAGATAAATATAGCGGTGGCTAGGCTTCCTAGTATGTTACACGTTTGCCATGTCCACTTTTCCTAATTAACAAAACGACCCATGCGTTCAATTTTCTACTTCTTCTAGCATGTAGGTGACAACTGTTCCCCTTGGTGGGCATGCTGATAAGAATGATGGCATGTTGATAAGAATGGTCTTCAAATCTAAATGAGGAGTACAAATTGGCATCGTCAATACACTCTTGAGTCGTGAAAAATCTCATTAGAAAAATGCTTGCTAGCAATGAAGGTAACACCACAATGATGACCACACATGGGGGTAACTGATGATCTCTCGTGACAACTCCTAAGGTAAAGACTGATTCATAAAATTTTGTTTGTGATAACTTATCATATTAAGAGGCAATCCAGGTGAGGGAACCTAGGTACCTCGGGGATCATTTTAAAGGCTTATACCTCATATTATCTGAGACGAGCATCTCACGCTTAAGGTAAGTGAGGTGTTGGCAAGGCGTATGCCTTAGTCAACAGCTTCCCTTTCCCAAGAATTGTCGCATAAGGCTCTACTAGGGTGCAACAAGGTCATAACAACCACTTTGCCATCCAAAAGCAATATAGGTGTTAACACTAGTCTTAGTTGAGGACTCAAGCTTTGAAATCTCGTCTAGTAGCATTAGCACAATGACAAGAGGAACGCCAACCCAACTTGTTTTGTTGAGGCAAACTGAAAGGCCTCTACTGACCACCTAGCACACCAACACACCCTCCTTAATGTCTTCAACTACTAGATCTCTGGCTTGTCCACTTTTGATTGTGCCCATCTTCCCGTGGTTGATTTTTTTTGGCGTCAGTGAAGAGAAAAAGCAATGTCTAATGGTCCATATCGAAGTTAGGCTAAAATATTCTGGTTAGTGGATTTGCTTGTGTAAAGCATAATACATATATACTAATGTATTCATATGTACATAGATACTTCTAGTTTTCTATATACATGTACATGTACATGTACATCTATGTCGTGAAATTATTCGGCAAGAGCCCTATGATGGTGAGAGAACAAGAGCCATTTGAAAAAATCTTTATACTCATATGTTTGTTATGATCCGGCCGTATGGATTGAAAACCTACCTAGAGAATTTTATAGTTACCGAACCTATTAAAATTTCAGCAAAACTGGAAAACCTTTGATCGTTTTTTTTATTGTGTAATGATATGGGCTGTCCGTTAGATGCAAGTATGTAAACTGTATTGATGGATAAGCAAATAATGTTTGATCACAACAAGGTTTTTGTGTGTAGGTACATGCAATGATGCTCTTTCAACCCATATAATTGTATTTCGAAAACAAGCCTTGACTTTGCATTTATTAAAAGGGGTACCGTGCTCTCCTTGGAATTCCACTGGGACTCATTGCCCCTCAAACCCCCGGAAGTACATCGATTGGTTTTATATGAGTTGTGGTGCTATACGTCTTGATTGCAAACTCTTTTATTCTCTATGACCTGCTATTAATGTGTTTCCCTCAATCATTTGGAGTTTTATCGAGTTTTCTATTGAGGGGGTGTCCCTTTAACATTGTCCACCCGAATCACTCTCTTATTCTCCATGTGGTGTGAGTGGGAGATATAGAAGAGAAACGAAAAGATCATTCATCTGACCATGATGTTTAGTTGTCACTTGTTTATCCGTGCTCCCTGATTCCTGTTGTAGTGCATCTTCCTTGTAGCTATTTTTTTTGTCTCAAGCACGTATCTTTCTTGTAGTTAATTTTTTTGTCTCAAGCACGTTACCACCTACTATAGCGTAATTTTCCTATTGCAATGCTCTTATGCCGACTACCATGCGTTATCCACTAGTGTTGCTTCTTGTGGGGAATTACATTAACAATGACAACTAAGATGCCGACTGAGATGACTTCTACAAATGTCTTCCACCATTCTCTGCTCTAGATTATAGTGTAAAATGTCCAATTTAGATGCCGTCTGCCGGGAACAGTTTACGAAAATTTTGATGGAAATTTTGACAAATCTGTTCCCATTAACACAAGATTTTGATACACGGTTTTGACTACCAAACAAAGGAATTAAGTCATGAAATTTTACCAGGATGATCTATATACTTGAATACATCTAATTACGCAATAATATCATATACTGATATTGAGTCATCTCCTACATGTGTGTACAACAATTTCTATGGGGATTTCAGTTATGCAATCTCTCTCTCTCTCTCTCTCTATATATATATATATATAGAGTCAGGCTAGAATACACTCGAGTGTATTCGGAGCAGAATACACTCAAGTAGTTTTTTATGATGCATTATTTTTTTTTCAAAGATCTAATCTGTTGATCTTCTTAAACATCTTGTGAATAGCTCATATACAAAATTTGAGCACATTTGGACATTTGTAGGTCATGTTATAAAGACCGTAAAAATTATGATTTCAAATTAGTTTCGCACGTCGATTTTGTTGCCCTTGGATGAGTGACTTACACTCATCCAAATGGGCTCAAAATTTGTATGTAGCCTAGTTATAGTATGACGGTGAAGATCAATGGTTTACATTTTGCAAAAAATAGTCTTGATATGCAAACACACTTGAGTGTATTCGTACGATCTGTACACTCGAGTGTATTCTAGCTTGACTCTCTCTATATATATGTATATGTATGTATATGTATACATATATGTATGTATGGTATACAACAACACGTGGTGTCTTATATCTTGCATGCAATCAAATGATACATAATGATTCTCATCTTTTCCATATTTTGTAATTGTTTCTTCATTTTTCAATGAACTTACTTTTCAAAATTTTGAAGAAATGTACGTGAATTTTTATATCACATAGCTGCTGAAAACGAAATTTCAACATTTTGCTCAAAATTTTATCCATGCTCCAGATGCATGCTCAAGCTCGAAGTTGTTTATACCTGATTGTACCCACTGGTTTGGCAATTATCAAATTTAGGGGAAGTGTACTATTCTAATACTGCTTTTGCCTTGGTGTTATCTTCATCATGGGAAGAATACCTGCTTGCTACCTGCTATCGGTTTTTTGTTTGTTTGGGGGGGGGGAGTGTTTGAGTGCATGAATTATTGTCTTACAAGATTTAGGGGGAGATCCATTTGGTATGGACTATGGACTATTATTATCTCTTATATAATATGTTTTTCTTTTAAATCTGTCTTGGCAAGTTGGGTATGTGTTTAACCAATGCTTCAACTTGAGAGGGAATGTTAGAGTTGTTAGTTATTGAGTTTATTATGTACATGGGCCTAAGCATGTATATAGAGTCAGGCTAGAATACACTCGAGTGTATTCGGAGCAGAATACACTCAAGTAGTTTTTCATGATGCAATGTTTTTTTCAAAAATCTAATCCATTGGTCTTCTTAAACATCTTGTGAATAGCTCATATGCAAAATTTGAGCACATTTGGACATTTATAGGTCATGTTATAAAGACCGCAAAAATTATGCATTTCAAATTAGTTTCGCGCGTCGATTTTGTTGCCCTTGGATGACTGACTTACACTCATCCAAATGGACTCAAAATTTGTATATAGCCTAGTTATAGTATGACGGTGAAGATCAATGGTTTACATTTTGCAAAAAATAGTCTTGATATGTAAACACACTTGAGTGTATTCGTGCGATCTGTACACTCGAGTGTATTCTAGCCTGACTCTATATATATATAGAGAGAGAGAGTCAGGCTAGAATACACTCGAGTGCATTCGGAGCATAATACACTCAAGTAGTTTTTCATGATGCAATTTTTTTTCCAGAAATCTAATCCGTTGATCTTCTTAAACATCTTGTAAATAGCTCATACGCAAAATTTGAGCACCTTTGGACATTTATAGGTCATGTTATAAAGACCGCAAAAATTATGCATTTCAAATTAGTTTTGCGCATCGATTTTGTTGCCCTTGGATGAGTGACTTAGACTCATCCAAATGGGCTCAAAATTTGTATGTAGCCTAGTTATAGTATGACGGTGAAGATCAATGGTTTACATTTTGCAAAAAATAGTCTTGATATGCAAACACACGAGTGTATTCTTGCGATCTGTACACTCGAGTGTATTCTAGCCTGACTCTCTCTCTCTATATATATATGTATGTATATATATATATATATATAGGGGCCGTTTGTCCTAACTCATTCTGGTTCTAGTATATAATGTGCAAAATAGAGGTTACATTCGTTAGTTGTGTTATTACATGTATACAAATAACAAATGATATTGCTGATTTAGGGTATTTGCATGTCATCCAAAATTGATGGTAAACTCACACCATCCGTTTCAGTCATGCTTTTCTTATTTGCATACTCTCATCTCTCCAGCCAGCTTGATCGTTCAACCACTCCCTTCATACCCAGCTATGTTAAACTCAGATACCATATGTGTTTAACAATCATAGGACTTGCAATGACTAGAGCCAAACAGCCAAAAAACATAAATCCTGTATGGAAGTACATACAATGTACTGAAATTGATACATCTGTTAAGCCTCTTAGGCAATGCCATGGAAAGCCCATAGAATGTACTGAATTTTATACATTTGTTAAGCTGCTTAGGCAATGCCATGGAAAAGCCTTAGCACCATGACACCTTTTCACCTTAACTAGTATGATTCACATATAATAAACATACATATACACACATTCCACTTGTGTGTGTGTGTGTGTGTGTCTATTATATGCGAAGCATGCTTGTTCAGCCATTCTATATTTATACCTATACAGGTACTTACCATATATATGCACATATATAATTTGTTATACATATATCTTATATGTTTACATTTTGACGTTGTTGTATAGTCTAAAACTTAAATATACTCTTCTATACATATAATTTTTTTATCCATATATATACAACAAATTAGTTCTAAAATAAAAAATCACATATAGCCACACATATACTTCAGCATACATTGTACACTATGTGTTATCCTCTCTCCCCGTACACTACATGCTGGTAATCAAGACAATGGGGAGCCATGGCTATGTAGGACTTGTTGGCAAAACAGAGGTTCCATGTTGCTCTATTTTAGGGCCCTGATGGTTGTTTATAGAACCCTGATTATGGATCATAGGTTGTCAGTCATGTCAATTGCCAAATGCCTAAATTACTCGCCCTATTGCTCATGGATGGGTCTTGGGTTCATAATGATAGCCCTGCGATCCTTGTCCATCCTCATTGCCAATGTCAGTGAGCCTAATGCTCACATAGAGGCCTTGCAATATGATGTTAATTTTGGTGTATTAGGCAGCTGATTATTAAAGCGTTGCAGTGCCTAATTGTCCAACTCAATCTTGATTGGTAGTGGATTGTTGCTTTTGGAATAGTCATTAAGCTTAGTTGAACTGATGACTAAATGACGACCATCCTAATCAGTTAAATGAAAAACGGGCTGAGCGATCCAGCCCATCAACCGCTTTAAAAAGGCCCCAAGCGCCAATTAGGCCTATCTGCAAAAACCAGCCGCTGAATTCCCGCTTTTGCTGCTGAACCGCGGCAAAATATCCTTTTTTCTTCCAAATATTTTTTCGAATACGTTTTTTTGACATAGAAGTATGCTTTTTTGGAACCACCATAGAAAGAGATTATTCATTTTTATTGTTGTATGTGAAAGACATGTATTGACGGATTGCTCTTTTTATTCATTATCCATACTTTTTCATAGATAATGGTATCATTTTTCCTGTTTTTCATAAGATAGAAATAAATATAGATAAAATTGTTTTTTGAAAATGATCATATTATCTATAATATACTATGGAATGTTATAATGGTAGTGTAGTAATAGTATTTTTAAGAAAATTTGGACTAGCTAAAAAAACTCTCTAATAATCCTTTATACTTTTTTTGTTTTTTGCATTTCTATCCATAGGTTGAATCCAAAATAGTTTGTACTGATTAATCTCTTTCTAATCTCATTCGAATCCATATTTATAGGGATTATTCACTACCATAAAACAAATTCATTGTTCTTTATGAAATAAGAATGAAATAAAAAAGCCTGAGGGTGTCAAAAAATCACCCACTTAGACCCGTTTTAATGAAAGGTGACCAGCTGGGCCACCAAAAATCACCCTCTGTGACTTTTATATAATAAGTTATGTTCTTAAGTACTGTAACTATGTTTCTGTCAGTCTATTACTTACTAATTTACATAGTGTAATTAATACTAATCTATTGCTGACTGATGTAAGTTATGTAACTGTTATTTGTAAATTAGGATGCAACGTTAAGAAAGTGACTTGGATGATATAGTAAGTTGGATGATCCTAATACTTCTGTAACAATTGAGTAAATTTATGATCCAAGTATGATAGACTATATCTTCTATATGCATTGTAATGCATACTTTTGAGTCTTTCATTGATGTATTGCTGTACTGTATATTGACGATATGTAAATGTAACAATAAGTTTGTAAGGTATCTACGGTAACTTTTTTTTTTTTACTATGTAGCTATGTAAATGTGATGTAAAATTGTTGTTGTTATACTAATTTTGATGCATGCGTTTCTTCAACTGGATGAACTTATTTTGATGCTGTAAATGCTTCATGTATAGATACAATACTGATGTACATATATTTCTTCGTGATTTAAATTTAGATAATTGATTTGTAATTGATCAATTATTGTTTTATAGTCGTGTCATAAACTATTTGGGTGTTTTATATTGTTGTGTAGGTTATAGAGTATGTAAAAAGTTCCTAAAAATATATTATCTATATACATATGCATGTGATTTTGCATAGAAGTACATAGGAAATTAAAACCAGAAATTTCAAAAATCACCCACTTAAGCGACTTATTTTGATGCTGTAAATGCTTCATGTATAGATACAATACTGATGTACATATATTTCTTCGTGATTTAAATTTAGATAATTGATTTGTAATTGATCAATTATTGTTTTATAGTCGTGTCATAAACTATTTGGGTGTTTTATATTGTTGTGTAGGTTATAGAGTATGTAAAAAGTTCCTAAAAATATATTATCTATATACATATGCATGTGATTTTGCATAGAAGTACATAGGAAATTAAAACCAGAAATTTCAAAAATCACCCACTTAAGCGCCTGCCTAGCACTTAAGCAGTTACAAGGTGCTGTTTGCACGCTTTCCGCTTTATGCTTTACACTTTTTAATACATCGATCCTAATTTTATATGAGTCCATTTATTTCGAGCTGCCTATTGAAATTTGATATCTCCACAAAGGAAACAGCAATAAGTTACAGATTATTTTCTTGTATAAGTAGCTTTGCAGGACTTCGTAAGAAGTCTAGGTAATACCCTGGTCACTTTGAAAATACCATGTTAACTGTTTGAGTAATTCAGATTTGATTCGATGTTGATTGGAATTTGTAAACTGTGAACATTTTCCAGAAACTTATTTAGTATATTCTTATGCAGGACTTTTGACACAAAGCTATGTCTTTATGTTGTACTGTTGTTCTAATTGTTATCTTCAGAACACACAATATTAATCTGTGTACTCACAAACTGCTTAGGTTCATATGCTGAAAAAAGAATTTGGTGGGATTAAAAAGCTAAAAAAGACTGCAGCTTTGGATCTAAGGGCTGCTTTACAGAGAGCTGCACAGGTGCGACTCATGGAGAAAGAAAAGAATAAAAGTCCTTCTTATGCTATGAGGATTTCTATGCGGATTAACAAAGTTGTATGGAGTATGCTTGCTGATGGTAAATCATTTGCTGAAGCTGAAATTAATGACATGGTACACATTACTTCCTCAAGACTTAACCCTGGTTACTATATTGTATTGTCTGTATTACATTGTATTAAACTATAAAGCAGGGTTTTAAATTTTGTTAAAAGATATATTGGATGAAGTTACCCAAATGGCTGGTGGAATTAACTGCAATGCAATTAAGCATATGTTACAACTTGGCTGACCCTAAAAAGTAGCAACTGGGTTTGCATATTTCTGAAGAACTTGTTGGGAAATATAATGATTCATTATAGTCTTAGTATCGTTTTAGGAATATGTGTTTATAAATTTGATGTGTTAATGTTTATACCATTCCATTATAAACGAAAAATTCAAATATATGCAAAGCTTGTGGAATCCTAGCCTATAGATGGATATTATGTTACAAGTTTTCACAGACCACTATACTTGTTTAAACTTGATGCAAGTTATGGAGTTTGAACATGGAAATTTCAGGATAATATTAGTTACTTCTGAATTCAACCTTTCATTATACATGGAATAACAATGTAACGGGTTTGAGTCATTCGACAACAATTCAAATTTTCTCCTGAAGCCTGGATCATTCTTTAGGTTGTAGGTATTTATTGGTTATTGAATACCATATACACTAATGCACATAATTTGCAGATTGAAGGAAAATATACAATTTCAATTTGAGTAAGAAATAGAAAAAATCTTTGGATTTTGGGCATTATTATGGGCAATTTTTAGATCCATGTAGCATTGTATGTCATCCTAGGTGAATATGCCTGATTTAAAAAGTGGTTGACTAAAATAAAAAGAGAACAGATGTGTATGTTCACTGCGGTTACTGTTATGGACTGAGATTACCCAATTTTCTGCGGGTGGCCAAAGCACACCGACAGCCTTTTTTTTTGTAAGTGTAGAGATTCGTTATTCATCCCGTTCTCTACAGCAGGCCAAAATTGAGTTAACAGAATGTTCACCTCCTTGGATAGCCAAGGTGGCTTATTGCCTAAGAAGGAATGCGAAGAAAAGGAGAACAGGGTGTGTTTTGCAATGCCGTCGGCCACTTCATTGTAGCTTCTCGGAATGTGGTGCAATTGTATGCTGGGGCAGGCCAGCAAAAGGGAGTAATATCTTCTCCGATGGGGAATGAGGTTACTGGCAGGCCAGTCCTTCTGTTTCAGTGTCTTAATTGCATTGGCAGCGTCTGAGTAGATCGTAGCCGAGTACCAGCCGTTTTCGGAGCATAACTGGAGCGTCAGCAAAATGCCATTGGTTTCAGCTTCCAGGGCGGACGAGGCGTACCCATGGCGGCCAACACCCATGACACACTTACCTGTCCTATCAACAACATGGACCCCGACTCCTATCTTCTTGGAATGGGCTTGGAATGCTGCATCAACGAACACGATCACCTGGCAGGTGTTTGATGGGTTAGTAATCTTTGGGGGAGATTGGCTTGTTTGCAGCCGCGGCTGCATACCCAAGATGGAATTTGTGTGTTCTTGTATGAACTTCGAAAGCACAGTAGGGGGTTTACCAGGGTCGCCATGCGTGATCTTGTTGCGATTTCTCCAGAAAGTCCAGCAGCCACACCGGCAGCCTTTCAATCTTAATGACAAACACTTAGTCATCTTGCATGGCATGCCGTTTTTGAAGATAAGATGGCTAATCTATATCAGATTGGTATTGGTTGGTGTCCAGACATCTAAGGGGGTCTCTTATTAGCTTTATGTAACGATTGATCCTGATAGTTTCATAGATTGATCGAAAGGCCCTTTTAGTATCAATTGACCATACAAAAGTCTGTGGTAAATATTATTCTGCAACTTTAATCTAAACTTCTGTGGTAATAATTCTATATATCATATGACATCTTCCAACCTCCTGCCATTTAAATACCAGATATGAATCCTTTATTTCAGAATTGTGGAACGGAATTATATAGAGCAACAAATAAAGCTCATTAATTATGGGGTTACTGGTCTTGCATTCTTGTTAAAGAATGTTCTCTATGGTCTGAAGCTGTCTCAATGAGCCTTATTTAGTCCATTTCGTAGTGTTTTCTCGATTGTTCTGTCTGTTACAGACAGTCCTGCTCTTGTTTCCTTCTTTAATGATATGAATAATGCCAGTATTACTGTGATGCTAAGGAAGCTATTTATCAACTTAGGCTGTTCTTTTAAGGACATGCATAAACTAACCATCCTAGCAGCCTGATACATTTTGTTGATTTTGAGGTGGTAAGATCCAAGGAATACTGTCCATAGTCTAGGAAATATGTCCTTAATTATTTGTAGAGTTATGCATAATGGTTGGAAAACAGGTTGATATACCTAGGAAACTGACTAGGAACTTACAGTTGAATAGTTATCGGGTAGGTCAATTTGAAGATTGGATCCTCAGAGATGCTTGGCAATCTGAATTCTTATGACTATACCCCGCTACACATCTCCTTTGCCCCTAGTGTTCTGGAATCTCTAAAAATGCAAGGAGAGGTATAATGTATGAATGTAATGGTTCTGAAATCCTAGGGGACCATAATTATTAAATGAATTAGGTGCAATACAGAAAGATCTATCATGAGTTATTTGTCCATGAGGGTGGTTAATTGTTGAGGATGGGAAATAAACATTTTGTGGTTGCGAGGTTCTATGTTGAATCAAGGTTAGAACTATGACAACTGTTCCCTATACCTGCTCCATGTGTTAATATTCCACCTTCTTAAGAAATTTTACTTTCCATAGATGATACTATATTTCTCTTAACACAGTCTTTTGTGATGGAACAATACATATTGAAATTGAGTGATACTTCATTAGAAAGAATGTCAAGGCAAACCTCGTTACTTGGTCAAATTAATTTTGATGATCAAATTGAGCAGTTTATTGTGTGTGACAAGCTTGGAGTGTGTGCAATAAATGTCAAGTATGATGGAGTTTGAATATCAATGTATTCTATTTTTGCAGGTCTTTTAAATAAATGTATTGTTGCTAGCGGAAGCTAGTTATGATTTCTCTAATACATGTTTAGGTTGCATAAACCGCCATTCTTTTGTTGATCTTCAGGTTCATATCGAAAATCACCAATCTATCTTTGGTGGTGAGTTTTTCTCCAGGGATCACTTTACAAGGCTTACATAATTTTGGCTGTATTCGCCTTGTCAGAAAGTAATCAATTTGGCTAAAATGTGCCATACTCATGAAACTGATCAGATGTGGATCTATTTTCTTGAAATGACTGTTTGCTCTAACTATGTCATAGGCACATGTAAAATCAAGTATGGTCTCCATTCCTACTGCCGTATCCAAAACCATCACATACTCTCTCATAACTGACATTGTTGCTTCTCACGGCCATTCAAATCATTCCATAATGATCATATCCTCAAGTGGTATTCTTTGCATCAACTCATCCATATCTCAAAAATACCTTCTTAGCCTCCTCGTGAAGGCCAACTTTGGAGCTGTAAGCAATACCATCCATTGTTCAAAAGGTGATAAGTGGTGTACGAGTGGATGCTACATAAAGTATATGTGTTATGTGGGAGTATATGCGGATTTCATCCCCCCCCCCCCCCCCCCCCCCCAAACACACACACACAAACTTTTATTAAATATACTACTAGTGTAAACACACTTGTTTATGCAATAATATGCCAAACTCGATGTGGGGTGTCTCCTCATATTTGAGTGAAGGAAGCTGAACATTTTCGTTTTTATGAGAATTTCGATGTCAATTTCAATGGTGCAGTTAATGAAATAAGTCATCATAGTTAGCAAACGCAATATATAGACTTAAAGACACAAAATTGCACAAATACATTGCGGTCTAGGTAGTACATAGTAGATGAAAGAGTAAAAAGAAACCGATGGTCAATGTGGTTTGGTAGTGTGATTTGGTACCCAGTTGCTTTTAGTACATATATTGGTGAAACTTCAACCATTTTGTCAAAATTTTGAACATTGAACTAGAGTATATGGGGCTGTGCAAAATGATTTTCCGAACAATGATTACTTTAGCAATTATCCGCTCACGAATGAGCTTGATTGCTATGATTCTTCACCTCTTCCTGTAATCTTGACAACAATATCCTTTATTTATCTTATCAACTACAATTCCCACACCATCTCCAAGCTTATTAATACTTGTATAGCATATTGTGTACCTTGAGTATACAATCTCTCTACATCTTTCCCCTGTCCACTTCGTTCCTGCAACATGCTACATTTACTTTTCTTTTAATAACATATCCACTATCTCCAAAGACTATCCTGTAAAAGCCATTATTCTAGGACCGCTGCCTAATCTTTTTCTCCTACTAGTTTCTTGACCCACCTCCGCCCAAATTATTGCGAGCACACTTTCATAGTCTCTCTATATCAAGGAAGAAAATGTCCGATTTTGATGTCGTTTTGCTGGCCACAGAAACAAAAAATTATCAACATTTCGATGGAAATTTTGATAAATGCGTTCCTAACATTCGACTGCAAAATCAACGAATTAATTTATGAAATTTTATCAAAATTATCTACTAGTGTAGATCTACTCAAATATGCAATAATATTTCATACTGGTTATGTGGGGGTGGGGGTCTCTTCATGTGTGAGTGAAGGACCCTGAACTGTTTCAATGGGGATTTCGATGGAGAATTTTGTTGTCAATTTTCAATGGTGAAATCAATGAATAAGTCATTATAGTTTGCAAGCACAATGTATAGACTTAAAGACACAAAACTGTGCAGAAAAAATATGCTCTAGGCAGTCCATAGTACATTAAAAAGAAGAAATTTTTTGATAGACAGTGCGTTTGGACAGCGCATTTCGATGTCCGATGGCGATCGATATGGAAATATTGTGGAAAATTTGACAATTTCGTCAAAATTTTAAACTATGCTCCATATCATAAGAACTAAATCTCTGGTTTTGGCGCTATAACTGACGGGCCATAACAAAAAATTACAAAAATCTTGATTACAATTTCGATACTTACAGGCCTGATGTTTTTGACACCTAAATGAGCGAATTAATTCATGAAAATTACCAGGACGATCTAAACACCACGATACACTTAAATATGCAATAATGTTTCATAATGTCTATGTTGGGGGGGGGTCTCCCACATCAATGATATTGACATGGTACAAAAACGTTGCTGCGTAAGTGAGACATGGTACAAAACGTTTGAGAAGTGGTACAAAAACATTGCTGTGTAAGTGAGAAATTGACAATTAGACCTTGCTTCATGAGGTTAAGGATACTTTGATAGAAGACATGCCATTATAAGTTTGGGGGATGTGGTGAAATGGATAAAAACATATTCTTGATAAGTTTGGATTTTTCTGGTGCGTTTTGGAAGAGAGAATAATCAGTTAGTTGTCTTTACATTTTGAGGAAGATAAGTTCCTGTCACATGTTTTCTCCCAAAATACTGGAGAATATTGTAATCATGGATGTAACTCAGAAAGGGAGTACAAGCTACAACCTTTAGACTAACAAAAATACAAACTCCTTCAAGTATGCAACATCAGTTCATGTTTTTACAATTTTAGTATCCATCAGATAATATTCTCGTGAAAATTCATGTTGGGACTGTTTCCATGAAATAACAACCCTCTCAAAATTCAACATATTTTCAGAATCCCGTCGAATGAAATCAAAGTGTAATACTGTTGTTACACATTGCCATCAATGCTAATCAAATGGTTTTTTGCATCAATTTATTCATCTTTGTCTATTTTATAACTGAGTATGCGAAATATAATGTGCAGGTTTATGATTTTGATCGTGATTATAAGGATATTGGTATTGCTAAGTTCACTACCAAGTCCTTTGAAGTGAGAAACTGTCTTGTTAATGCTAAGTCTGATATGCTATTATCTCCTTGGAATCCTCCTCCAGAATGGGGCAAGTAAGTTCTCATTGGTTCATGGGACTCGTGGCTAGACTCATTTAGTTCCTGATTTTGTCATGTTTACATCTGCATCTTTTATTTGATCATTTTATATGTTACTCGGAAGAATACATTGAAAAATTAAGATTACGGTTACAAAGGGTTTACAGGGCAAACTCCCCTAGAACTCGTTAAATACAATCATCACATTATGATGCATTGGAAAGTTTCAAGGTTAACCTAGAATCTGATTACCATCTTGTATAGAAACTTGGTTTGCGAATTAACTATGTTAACAATAAGAGGTGAGTCTTTTACATTGTACCTACAGTAAATTAGTTTTTATATAATCGATTGCTTACTTGTGAACAATCATAGAAACACCTTATGTGTAGTCATTGCAAGTTTTTTCTTGGCCTTTTTTAGCTTCAGGCCGCAAGTTAGTACCAGGCTTATCTCATATCCTATTACTGCTGCAAGATGTCCTTTGTTTCCTTTTTAGCTTTATATACTTTCCTAAGTTTGATCGACTCTTAAAGTGTTTGGTTAGAGCATACTTGTCAAGGTGGCAATGTGCTAGTGTGGGCGCCTTATAACAATCATGATTTCAGACAATTTCCATGTATATATATTTTCTTTATAACTTTTAGAAACATTTCCACCTACATATACATATACTTTATACCTATATATGTAGGTATATACATATGTTTGTGTATATATATATTTGGTATGAAAAATAACCAAATAAAATTCTAGTAAATTCTAATTAACACGTCGTGTGGCACACTAACACGACGTGTGGGGTCAATGGCTGAAAATCACAGAAGTAGTGCACTATGCCGTGTAAGGGAGTGACACGCCGTGTCTGTCGGAGGAGTAAGATCTTGTTGATGTTGACACGCCGTGTCTCTGACTGACACACTGTGTAAAGCGTCGGGATGAGCAAATTGACGGGAATTTGCACCGTCAATTTGAGGGAATTCTCCGGGAAGACTCACTGGGGAATTGCTGAGATGAAAACTACCCAGGAAGATGCTCTAGGAGGTTGACAAGAATTAGCTCTGTCACCGTTGTCAATCAGATGATGTGAAACTGACGCGTCAACATCCCCGAAGACCTTTAGGCACTCATCCACATATGGGGATTACGTGGAGAGGAGAGAGATAGAGAAGGAAGACCTTCCTCCTCTTCTTCTGGATAGAACGAGCGATCCTCCTCTTCATCTTCAAGCATTCACGATGATGCGAGTAGGAGAAAGGAGAATCAACCAGCGGCGGCGAGCACCAAGACATGCGGCGGTGGGCGCTGAAACTGGCGGCGGTGATAACGCCTCTTGGCAGCACGGGAGAGAGAGGGAGGGGACGACAATTAGGGTTTCTAGCCCAGGGTTTGCTCTGATACCATGTGAAAGGTATTGGGCCAGAACTATACCCGACTGTGACGAGTTCCTCTTTGTTATATAGAGAAGGGATATTTATATACTAGACCCAACAAATAAAGAGAATAAGAATAAAGTACATAAATAAGAAGTTGTTTCTAACAGATGCCAAAAACAAAAAAAGGGTTATTCTAAACAATGTAAGAGACAGATTGGTATATGAATATATATCTAATTGTCATAGATCCAGATCTTCAGTGATGTAATGTCTCTCCTCTACAAAATGTCCACTAAATAGAAACTGAATTGAAGATGCAAAATAAGCAGTATTTATAAAAGTGCAGTAAGAGTATTAATTCCAAATAAAAAGATATATATGATGCAATTCATAGACAACTCTTAGAAAATAAGAGACGGCTAATTGTTGTATTAGATAAGAGAAACCCTGCTCCTATATATAGGAGGGCAGGGAAGCGTACAAACATAAGACCAACCCTAATGGGACAAAACACTTAGGCCCATATTACAAAATAATAATAAAAACAATAACTAAATAACTCTTAATACTCCCCCTCAAGCTGAAGTTGGGAGAATCCCAAATCAGCTTGGAAATAGATAGACACACTAGAAAAAAATGGATAAGCCAAGCACATACACAAAAGTTTTTCCCTCTCAGTATTACAATTAAGCACTCTAAACATTCAGGCACTCCCCCTCAAGTAGATACTCCATAGCAGGCAAGCAAGTCGTAGAAGTTTCATGATCATCTGGAGAAGAAGCAACAACACGATCATCTGGAGGGTAAATAAGCAGACACAATAGTGATTCATGGTCTCCATCACAGTCGCTAACATCGTAGCCCAGAGAGTGCTGGGTCACAACAACATCAGTAGTCAACGTACAAATAAAGTACGGACGCGTCAACGTGCGAAGCAGAGCACGGACGAGCCAGAGAGTGCTGGCACACAGAAGCAGAAAGTTGACGTGCAAAGAAGGCACAAACAAGTAAAAAAAGGTCAACATGCGCAAAGCATGGACAAGCCAGAGAGTGTTGGCGCACATGTGGCCAGAGTCCCAAGTGTTGGGTCACAACAGTCAACGTACAAATAATGCACAAATAGAGAGTCAACATGTCATAACACAGACACAACATCAAAGTAGATGACGTAGCCGGATTGAAGACCCTCAACACAAACAAGTAGGCAACAAAAATACATCTCTAGAAACCAGTCTCTTCTAGAAGCACGTAGTAATGGCAACAGAAATAAACTTCCTCTTCTCTGCTCATCTCTCTCCACTACTCATCTTCTCTTCCTCCTATTCTCCCCCTCACACCAAGCACGAAGGAATCAAAGAGTGGTTGGGGTGGATATAACACAAGTTCCATAGAAATCATACAGGGAAACAAACAAAATGGTGCAAGTGGAGTGGAAAAAAGAAATTCATATTGAACCAATAAGCGGAACAACCAGATGTGAGGAGAGATGAAAACAACAGATTTACAATCAATTTCAGATTAAAGAATGATATATAGGATGAAGAAGAGGCATGTTATTGTTTCATTGAACTGGACAAATGGGATGAACTACATTGGATAAAGAATATTAGACCAAAAGATATAGAAGCTAACATGAATTTCAGCAGCAAGGTAGAGAGTTGCAATGGCTTCTAAAAGAGGGAAAACATTATCAAATGTAGTATCCCGCGACTGTATAGAAATTATGTTTGAGGGGAGGAACAAATGATATTTGATGATGGAAGGAATTGATACAATAATGGTGGTCCTTAAGGCAAAACGTCACTGTAGCTGCTACAGTACCCCCGCGGCCGTAGATGTCTGGAATGTGTGGCCAAATCTCTTCCCCCCTTTCATATTAGAATTAAGGAAGATACTAGGGAGGAAGGAGAGATCTAGGGTGGTCCTTGGAAGAGGATTTCATGGGGAGGAGAACCCCTAATAGATGCAACAACCTTCAACTCAAACCTCTGTCAGAACAACCACCTGTGGGGGAGAAATAAGATGCTGCAACACCCTCTCTAAGGCATGATGAAGATTCTATCCCTTTCCTAGAAGCCGCTCAGGGGTCGAGGAAGAGAAGGGGGCTGCTGGAGGCATGCAGAAACCATGAAGGAGATGGTTGGAAGCTCCCAAAATCCCGTCATGCTACAGTAGCGTATTGTAGCAATACGCCAGAAGTGAAGGAATAGGAAACCATGTGCAACAACAAATGAAAGGGAGCATCAACAACAACAAAAAGGAGAGGAAAGAGTTGCAGATTCCATGAAATGAAAGAGTGGACAGGGCCTGCGGGCGGCCAAGAAAGAATAAGGGGTGGCCGCCCGCCGGCTGTGGCTCTCTCTTTTCTCCCTTTTACTTGACGACTAGGGTTTTGGATCTCTTCTCTGATACTGATACCATCTTAGAAAATAAGAGACGGCTAATTGTTATATTAGATAAGAGAAACCCTGCTCCTATATATAGGAGGGCAAGGAAGCATACAGACATAAGACCAACCCTAATGGGCTAAAACACTTAGGCCCATATTACAAATTAATAATAAAAACAATAACTAAATAACTCTCTACAACAACAATCTTTATTTTCAACATTGGGACAATCACATGGAACATGAATGACCATAGATATGCTTTAGGACCCATTCAGACAACTTAGGGCGACAATATAGGCAAGGCGCATGGCAAGGCACACCCCTTTTGGCACCTAGTATTGTATGCTCTCTCAGTTCCTTATGAGATTGAACCTTTTCATCCATACAAACTCTCAATAACAATTGGTCTTGAAACAACTTCTCCTTCCTAGCATGAACAAGTGCTAGGTAGCAGATGTAGGTGATCTTTTGTTGTAGTTGATCATCTTGCATTTAGGAAGAACAGATAGCTATAATCCTTGAGCAGGGCGCATAAACTTGAATAGCAGCTATTATTTCATGTAGTCAAACTGAAAAATGGCAGTTTTGATACCATGTAAATTTAAATAACTATTTCTGAATTGCTGCCAAACTAAAATATAGTCAGGACTCAGGATCTTGAGAGAAATGGATGTTAAACAAGACGCAGTTGCTACCATGGAGATCAAGGGTTTTCTGTGTCTGTTCATACTTCATAGTCTAGGACCTCTAGGTAACACAAATATATATTTATAACTATATATTTATGTATATATCATCAATGAGGGTTACATGACTCTGTAAATTCTTGAGAAATAAAGATAGTTGTTGACTTTTTCAAAGAAGGAAGGTATTGTACAATAGCAACTAGAGAATTTATTATATCTAATATCTTTAGTATATTTATTTTGATAAATATGCCAAAAATTGAGAAGGAATATTGAAACTGTTCTATGTCACGTTGTAGATTTGGTGGACATCACTTCTATCCAAACTTGTTCTCTTATTTTTAATAAAAAACTAATGCATTTGGTAGGTGCTGAAATTAGGTAGTCAATACTCAGGTGTAAATGTGAGATTAATGTTTCTACTGCGATTATAACTCTTGGTTTTCGTCACTTCCTCTAATTATCAACTCCAGTAAAAGTTTTACAATCATGAGTGGTGCTTCCAATTTAACTTCCATCAATTTGACCAACATCACAGCTGACACTTCTAATCTTACTGTCACCATCATCTTTGGATCTTACTGTTCCCATAATCCTGTTGTTTGAGATATCAGTGAAGATAGCATTTTCTAGCACCAAAGTTGAAGGCGATTTGTGGTGCACTTGTTGATGTGGAACACAACGTGAAGAAGAAGAATGAAGCGATTTTTGGTGCACTTGTTGATGTGGAACACATCGTGAAGAAGAGGAATGAAGCGATTTTTGGTGCACTTGTTGATGTGGAACACAAAACAAAGAAGATAAACCAAAATAATCTGAGTTTTTTTCCAAAAAGCCCCCCTCTCTAATCCAGTAATTCAGAAAACCCCCTCCCTTTTCCAAAATCCCGAAAACCCCCCTGCAGTTACTTCACACTTAACGGCCTTTTGTTTTTTCATTTTCCAGCCATTTCAGTCCCACATGAACTGATATTAGCTAGCATGAACATCATTAACTAGCGTGAACTGAATTTAAATACTTATAGTTTATTTAAATAAATCCTATAAAAATAATTTATTAATACATGGTATTTATATCTACTCTCCACTTTGAATTACTATTTCAGCTGCCTAGGATGACAAAATATTCAGCCCAATAATTAGACCGAGAATCGACTCTGATCTGGATTTTGATCAATCTGTCCAATTCAGAACTGGTCTAAATTCGTTAAATCTAGAATCTATAATCTAGATGTGTCAAAATTATAGTTCTGCATTACCAATATATTTTACTATTTTAACATTACTTTATTGGACCCAATTTGTCCAAATTTTAAATTGGATGCACTGGTGTGACATTAAATCTAGATCCGACCCTTGAACTAGTTTTGTATGTTGTATGAACCCAGGACCGACCCAAATCGTCAAAGTTGGAAGCTTTCGAGTCAAATGAATTGGAATCACGAGTTTAGAAGTACCATTGACAATCGGACTTCCAAATTTACATATACTCATACGATTATCATACCTTGAACCGATTTTTCACACCCCTAAGCATGACTATTATAGCAAAAAAAATGATATATTAGTATTTTAATTAAGATCCTATGAGCAATGATGGTTGTGTTAAGATCCATTTCGGAACCATCTTGGCCCGATATTAACAAAAATTAATTTGGACCTCCCTCAACTTGGAAGTCCGACTATCAATGATAAGTCTGAACCCACGAAATTTGATTTTGTTCGACCTGAAAAAAATGGTATTATGGTTCCACTTTTTGCCAACCCAGGTTGGTCCCGAGTTTGTACAAATGGACCGAAATTTGAGAAAGGGATAGCTCTGGATTCTGTTTTTCACAATCTTGGTCAATTTAGATTTGGAGAAATCCATCCTAGTCAGTTACATGTTGCTAGTATAAGACTAAGTTATGCAAAACTAGAATTCTGACATGCCTATTTTATATGTTATAATTTTGACAAATCTACTTCTTAGTTGGACAGAGTGATTAGAATCCGAGCCTCAGTCGGTTATGGGGTCTAATTATTAGACCTGAAATTTTGACAATCTACCTAACAATAATGTTAGTATAAAGTAGAGACTAGAGATAAGTACCATGTATTCATAAATTATTCGAATAGAAAATTTTAAATAAAACATTAATAATAAAATGGAAACATATTAGCTAATAACAGTTTCGCTGCATTACGATATGTTTTTTTTTTTGAGGCTTTTAAAAAGGCAGTGGGTATCTGGAATTACAGGTTACAGAGGGGGCTTTTCAGAAAAAAACTCATAATCTATTTCTCAAAAGTCAAAACATGTTCAACTGCCTAGACAAAGGCCCCAAGGCTGGCTTTTGTAACACTACATTAGGGGTGAGCAAATAATGGTCCAGACCGCAAAACCGGACCAGACTGCTCAATTCGGTCCGGTCCGGTCCGGTCCATTTTGTGTTCGGTCTGGTCCGCGGTCCGGGAATTTTGATGAGTTCGGTCTTCGGTCCGGTCCGGTCCGGACCGCAGATGGACTTTTATATAAAATTCATGTATATTTGAAGGTGTATTCTATAATAATTACAAATAAAGTACATATATAATCGCTACTAGTATAAATGTTTGATACTAAAGTTATATATATGTTAGAAGTGACTAAGATTATCAACTTTGTACAATTAAATAAGTTGTAAAACATGTAAAAAAGGCTGATTGCGGTCCAAACGGTCCGGTCCGGTCCAGTCCTAGCACAAAACGGTCCGGTCCCGGTCCGGTCCTACCTCGAAACGGTCCGGTCTGCGGTCCATATATTTGTTAAAATTCGGTCCGCGGTCCGGTCCGGTCCGGTTCTGGACCGATGCTTAGCCCTACACTACATGACTTGACCCACACGTAATGGGAATTGTGGGAAGATGGTATTGTGGGGAATTCTCCTTGTGTATAGTTCTTCTTTTTGATAGAAGGGCAACCCCCGTCTGCTATAAATAGGATAAGGAGGAAGCATACAAACTCAAGACAAACCCTAATAGGCCAAGACATAATTGGGCCCATATTACAGATTGACCACCAACTCGATTAACTAATTAAATACACTCTCTAATCAAGGAATAAGGTTTCGCCGAAACTGGCGAAATTTCGCCCCAAAATACCGATTTCGGTGGCATCTGGTAGGAAACCATGCAACCTTACCGCTATGTCGAAATCATCGAAATTCTTTGCCCAAAATTCGAAATTTTCTCAGGAAGTAGGAAAATCTCCTTTCCTCCCACATGAAGGACCCCCACCTATCCCCATATCAAATTTTATTGCATAAATCGATGCATTTAGGTGTAAAGATCATGCCTGTAAAATTTCATGGCTTAATTCATTGATTTTGGCGTCGAAACAGGAACTATTGCATTTATCGAAATTTTTGTCGAAATTTCAATAAATTTCGGTTTCCATGTTGTCGAAACGGCAACGTAAATCGGATACCTTATTCTTTGTCTCTAATACTCCCCCTCAAGAATCCCAAGTCAGCTTGCAAACAGACAGACAAACTAGAGAAAAATAATAAAAGATAAACCAAGCCCATACTAAAAATGTTTCTCCCCCTCTGTGTTACAATAGATCACTCAAATACTCCCCCTCAGGCGGATAATCTCAAAGTGGGTAAGCATGCAGGTAAAAGAAGCTTCTTGATCACTACGAAGTGGCATCTGGAACAAAAGGAAACATCAATAAGTGGGCATAATGGTCTTCATCTCAGACGCTATCGTCATGAAGTAGACCTGAGAGTGCTGGGACACATGAAGTAGTAATCAACGTGCATACAAAGCATGGACAAGAAAAGAGTCAACACACGCAAGACACAAACAAGTTAGAGAGTGTTGTCACACAGTAGCAGAAAGTAGACGATGTAGTCGGATAGATGACCAGTGCATGAAGTAGCAAGCAGATAAAGGGCCCCAAGGTCCAATGTAGATGGAACTCCATCATGTATATGTAAAATCACCAATAGAAATCTTCACCATCTTCTATCATCATGAAATTTCCATCATAGTAGTAGACATCACATTCCAGAGAGTGCTGGGTCACAGTAATAAAAGTGGTTGATGTGCTAGGGTGTGGACAAAGAGTCAACGTGCAAATAGAACACATATGGTAGAAAGTGTAAAATCACAAAGCAACCAATAAATATGCTAATCATAGCACAAGTAGCAAGAGTGACGTCGCCAGATAGAACAATCAATCAACAAATAGCATAAGTGAAGTGAATAACTTCATAGCAGCAGTCGAGATGATGATGAATAAGTTTCTCAAGCTCTTCATAAGGTAAACAGATCAATAATAGCAGTAGAAAACTCCACATAGCTAAAAAAGCAACACTACATAGTAGCAGCAAAATAGCATCAAGAGTTCACATAACAGTAAAGGGATCTACATAAAAGCAAAAGGAACACCACATAGTAGCAATAAAAAGCAGTTCCATGTAGAACCAGAACTAAATTCCTCTTCTTCTCTACATCTCATCTCTTCCCTCTACTCATCATCCTCTATTCTCCCCCTCACGCCAACAACGAAAAGAGTCATGAGAGTGGTGGGATGGAGGGTAAAAAAATAGTAGAGGTAGTGTTTATGTAGGCAAATATGTGGAGGAGGTAACCAACAACTTGAGTCAATGTACAACATGAACCAATTACATAGATCCGGGCAGAAAAATAAATGAATCTTTTTATGACATGAAAAGGAGATTTGTCTGGTCCTTAGGATCTGATAATCATTAGGTACAATATGTATATGAGAGGTAGTACAAATATTGATGAGGTAGGCAATATGTATGTAGGGCTGGAAAGGATGGGGGGACTATAGAACGAAAGAAATCTAAATTTGCAGGAAAAGAAAGGTAAGTGTTGTTGGTAAGAATAAATATGGGGACTCGCCATGTATAGACGCATCCGCCATGTAATAGAATATCCGTTGATGATGTAGTACACCAAGATGTATTAGCTAATAATAGTGTACCCTGCATTGAAATAGCAGAAAAAAACACAAAACGGTTGTTAGGTGAGAAGCAATGACAGGGTTTTTTTTAGGATTTTGAAAAAGGCAAGGGGTTTTCTAGAATTACGGGATAAGAGGGTGCATTTCGGTAAAAACTTATAATCTATTTCTCAAAAGTCAAAACACATTCAACTGCTGGGACAAAGGCCACAACACTTGCTTTTATAACACTACACGACTTGACCCACAAGTAATGGAAATAAACTCCTATTTTATAAAATTCGGAATTAAATAAAACCTAAAATAAATAAAAGCAAAAAATATTTACGACTAAGTACATTAATTGAAAAGTTTGCACATAAGCACCTGAATATAAAAAGCAAAAATACGTAGAATAAAGCCTAATATGTCCTACGTCACTTGTCCATCTGAGGTAGCCGTGGGGCTGGCATAGTGATGTATGGGTTAAGGTTGGTTGGCACTTTAAGATCATATGTTGGTATGAATTTATGCATACTAATAAAAAGGATACCTAGATTATCAAAATCAACGACTTTAATGGTTGAAATTTGAGAAATTAATTCAAATATTCCAAAAAAGGGTGTCTTGAAGTGTGTAAAGCGAAGTAATCGTGATTAAACCTAGATTATAGAAAATCTTCTTGCAGTGCTCTTTTTGGTTGGTAAGGAGCTCCACTTTTTCCATAATTTGACAGCTTTATAATTTTCCTTTTTGGAACAAGTGAGCGGAACAATAGGGAAGTTATTCCCCGCTATGCACCTATTTTGTCATTTCTATTTCAACCGAAAAGATAGAAGATTGAAAAACTTCCTTGAAAATATAATTCAACTTAATCCTGACAGTGGTATTTGTTATTGAGATAGTATTTTTCCTTTGATGGACATTCTTGCTAAGCTTCTCTCTTTCTAAAATTGATCGTGAAAAAAAAAGGAAAACCTTCTTTAAGAAAATGATTCGTAGAAGCAATCATTGTAATGAGGTTGTTTAAACTAAGAAGGTATCATTGTCGACATCATCATCATATTCCTTGTTCTCGTCGTTGTAGTTGTTCATTGTCGTCATCTAAGCCTCAGTCCTAACCAGGAGGTAAATCTGTAAGACTATAACTGTAGTAATACCATTGGGATCTTTATTATGTGCTCGAATGGAGTTGAGTAGTTTATTACATTTTATTTGCTCAAATGGCAAATGCGCACTACATTTCAAGAACGTCAAATCGATTCTAGACTCTTTTATTTGATGTAGGTTGTGAACCTCTATTGCATTCTTGTTGGGCTAACTTTCGTATGTGGTGTTAACATTTTTCCCATGTCTTTTCGTAGAAAGGTGATGCTTCGGGTTGATGCAAAGCAAGGCGCCCCAAAGGATGGAAATTCTATTCTTGAATTATTCCAGGTAGGAGTCTTATTTTGTTGTGTAAGCTTATAAAGTATTTTATGAAAATTTGTCATCTATATTATGCCTCACTTGCATATGTAATTTTTGCTGATTTACATATCTATTATAATGAAATATTCATGTTACAATATCCCGGCCAAGAAAATTGGTGAATTCCACTTTAGTTGTAGTTGTAGTTTTACTAAACGAGAATGCAATATGGAACTATAGATGCAGTGTAGTAACAAAATAAATATGAATGACTCCCTATTATAGCACCCTTGAAGATGGCTATGAAAATGTGTCAACTGCTCTTTAGTCCCCAATTGTGTTATTTTCCCCTTCTTGACCAATACTAAAGCTTGAAAGAAATGAAAACTAACTTTAGTATGCCAATGTTCTGAAAAGCAGCATGTGTTTTGCCATGGTACCATATAGAGTATATGTGGAATGCGGCCACATATGTGGAATATGGGATTCAAATCACAAGTTTATCCATCTGTGCAATGAGAAAATAATGAACAAGTCACAAAAGAATAAGAATGAATCCCTATTTTTAGCACCCCCGAAAATTGCTCCAAAAATATGTCAAGTGTTCTTCATCCTCACGTCTGTTATTTAAGATTTCTTGACCATGACTAAAACTTCAAAGAAATGAAATTAGCTTCCTGTCATTGCGCTAATTGCAATATGAATGGTTGCTTGATTGTCATACATCAGTTCAAAGAATTTGCATAGAAATTCTCCTCTTAGAAAGAATAATATGTGCCATTGCAATTTGTGACTCATAATAGGTATGGTAGTAGCTCCTACATTTTTGAGTGAATATACACAAAACTGTTTCAATCAGGTTTTTCGATGATGCAATGTATACATACATATATTCTTATGCAATAACATGTTAGATCTTATATTTTGGATTCAATTAACTCAGGAGGGTCTCCCACAGTTATTTAGGAAATAAATTTTTTAATGCAATTAAAAAATCCGAAATTTTGGCTTTTTGGATTGTTCATTTTGATGTCTGGTACCTCGAAACCGAAATTTCGACGGAAATTTGACCGAAAATTTAAACCATGTCCTCAACATTTATTTTAGCAAAAGGAAGAAAGTTCTAAAATAAATCCACACATATGTTCATGTATATCTTTTCTAAATCAAATGGATTTTAAGCTTATGAATAGGCCAATCAAGCTTATGTTTCACATTATAGACCCATCAAAATCAACCACACTCTTATTAGGATGTAAATCTACTAGCTCCTAGTCCTAGGTAACATTCTATTATGGAGCATCAGGAGATGTCCATATTCTGAGTCCATCCTCTATCTTGCAAGGCTTCACTATTTTATTTAGGAATTAAAAAAAAACCAAGTCCAAGAAATGAAGTGCTTGAGAAAAATTGGCGTGCAACAATGACTAGAAACGAGGTAGCATATAATACACAAATGTTTCTCATTGTGTTCGGCAATATGTCAAGATCATTGATGAAGTTAGAGAGAGAACTAGGTACCCTTAGGAATCAAATAAAGATGAGATGCTCGTTGGAATGACATCTACATTTCTCTTGTTCCTGTCTATTTCTCAATGGCTATTAATTCTTTAAAAGATTTCAGTAGAGTTTGAAGGTGGATATGTTGCCAATCTCCCTATATAAAGTTGTTTTTCTTATAATACATGCTAATGGTTTCTCCTCGCTAGTATATCCCCCATTTTTATGACAATTTACCGAGTTGTAACTGTTCTACTCTATCATCTTTTAGTTTTCAATTTATTGCCCATATTGTCAATAAATGGATTAGCATTAGAGTTAGGTGTTAGAGAGTCTATGTACTTAAGTTGTTTAGTCTATTTTGTAATATGGGTCCAAGTGTGTCTTGGCCCATTAAGGCTGGTCTTGAGTCTATATGATTCCCCCTTATCCTATATATAGGAGAGGGGGGCTTCCTTCTATCAATAATAAAAACCCTACACAAAAGGGGATTCCCCAAACATATTGTTTTCCACATGATACCAGAGCATTGATCTTGACGTAGAGAGGAAAAGAGAGAGCGTCCGCCTGCGGGTGGCCACAGTCTTTTCTTGGATTGGCCGCCCGACATGCATCATTATCCCGACCTCAGTGGTCGTCACCTTCTTCCTTCGTTAAGAAAAATCCAATCTTTTCATCTAGTCGGCGCTCTCCATCCTGGCCATCACCTAATTTTATGTGCCTCCCCTGAGTTCTATCTACCAAGTCACATCCTTCCTGCATCCTCCCGCCTACTGATCTCTCCCATATCAGGTCGTCTGCACCATAGTTTGAAATGAGATATTGTATTTTTTCCTGATACATCTGTATGTATCTCTGTCGTGGCCTGATCAAGGCACAAACAATGTTGAGTTCATCGCTTGTGAGAGGAATTACACCACTGTCCGCAAAGCATTGATCTCATCGATCTTAAGCTAGTCTCGATGTTTATCCATTCCTCACTGCCGCCTTACTTGCCATACAAGCACACTTGCCAATATATGCTGATTCATATATTGTTACAACACGACCAACCGAATGGGTAGCAACCTGTTGCCCCTGCATTCCGTTCCATGTCACGACAAAAGAATTGAAAATTATTGTCCGCTACCGTCAATCTTTAATGTCTAGAGCATGGCTAGTGGAGGTTTTTTTTCCAATGGTTGAATACATCTTCCTTGGATTCTGAAGACAACAACATCATGGATCAATAGAAAATTGATAATCTTCCATAAATCTTGCTGCTATCAAAAAATAACGCGAAGAACAATGACGAAACCGTTATTGTTGTGTTATTGAGATATTGGTAGTATTTTTTGATCCATTGGTCAAAGTGTTTGACCAACTTTTGACCAACGTTGAGTTCACTATTAATGACATTGTTCAATAAAGCACTCCCTAGCCAATAAATCACTCACTTTGACCAACCTTGGACCGACAAAGACTTGATTATGACAAAGCAAAAAGACCTCATGCTAGTTTATGAAGCACTTAAAATTTGAAGGGACACAATAATTTTTCTTCCTCTCCATGTGATTCTCCTAATTCACATTGTTGAGTGCTTTTCTTAAAATTGGGGATTTTATGTTCATCTATGCTACTGTGCTATTAATCTGGTAGTGCTTTCTGTTTTCTTGCCGAGATCCATTCTGGCAGTGCCACTCTTTCTATCGAGTTTTATACCGATAGTAGTGTTCTCTTCCTACCGAGTTACTACTATTTCTACCGAGTTTCCATTTCGGTAGTATCTCTGTTTTGTTATTTGTGCCGTGCTTATTCAGTAATGCTTTGTTCTTCCTACCATGCCTCGATACGGGTGGTGCTTTATTTTTGTGCCACCATTCCTCTACCACTATATTTGACTCCATCCCAACCACTCTCTTGACTCTTTTTGTGGTTGACGTGAGTGGGAGAATAGAGGATGGTGAGTAGAGGAGAGTAAAGACGAATTCAGTTATGTTGCTCCATATTTCTATGGATCTTTATGCTATTTTTGCTATGGATCTTCATGTTATTTTTGTTACTGCTATGGGGTGTTAATTTTGCTGCTATATGGATCCGTCTGCTGCTAATATTGACTTGTCTACCTTATAAAGATCATGAGAAAATTATTCTTCTTCATCATCTCTACTGTTGCTAAGGAGTTGTCTACTTCACTATGCTATTTGTTGAATGCTTTTCTATCTGACGACGTCATTGTTGCTACTTGTGCTATGATTAGCACATTATACTTGCTGCTTTGTGCGTTTGTAGTACTGTTGTCCGTACTCTGTTTGCACATTGACTCTTTGTAATTGCCTTGCACTCCTCTGCTGCGACTATGACCCATCACTCTCTGGACTTTGACGTCTACTACAAGGATGGAAAATATATGATGAGATGATGATGGTACCTTTTGTGACTTACATGCGTATGATGAAGCTTTATGTTTTTATGCTATTGTTGCTCATCTTGGAGTCTTTTTACTACATTCTACTTCAGACACCGCTCTTTTATCCGGCTACATTATGTATTTTTAGCTACTGTGTTGCAACACTCTCTGGCTTGTTTGTGGCTAGACATGTCAAACGGGTGGGTGGGTTGGGTCGTTGCGGGTTTGGGTCTCGTGGGTGCGGGTAAAAAAGATGCAATTCTAAACGGGTTGAAGAAAGACAAATCCAAACCCGACCCAGCGGGTTGCGGGTCACCCGCGGGTGTCCATATAATATGTGTTCAATAAATAATTATTTATTAAGTTGCTACTGCAACGGTAAAAGAAAACCAATTTCTAGTGTTTTTACATGAAATATAGAACAAGAACAACCGACTACTCTACATTGTCACTATCAAATAAAAAGTATGTTATATTTTTACAACCATTCAAATACATACATATCGTTAGGTAAAATTCTCTAATGTACAATAAAAATCTTCTATATAATGATTATGATCTATAAACTAGAGTTAGTAGCTTGTACTATGATCAATGTTTTAAAAAACGTTAAGCGGTAACCGTGCGGAAAACACCTTGTAACTGGTTAAGCGGTAAGCGGCCGATTTTTGAAAAAAATGGATTTTAATTTCCTATATAATTTTATACAAAATTACATATATATGTATATAAATACTAATACTCTTTGGAACTTTTATATATATCTAAAGATTCTAACACTCTACCCAACAATACAAAACACCCAAATAGTTTATAAGATAGCTATAAGACAATAATTATAGCCATAATATAATGAACAATAGATTTGACATAGATAGAATACCCTACATACATGATTCAGAAATATTTTTGTATCACGTGTTTACATAGTTAAGCAGTAAACAATAGACTAATTATTGAATACCTTTCTAACTTATTGTTATATGTGCATATCATCAATTAGTCATACATTACAGCAGTACAATTAACTAAAGTATGCATTTTAAATTTAGATAATAGTTACATATATTTTACTTGTATAAATTACACTTTACAACAGTACCCTATTATTCCAACTTGCATACAAGTATGCATTCTATTAGAACTAGGCTTATCATAGGATATTTAATGTATATAAGTTTAATATATTATAGTCAATAATACTTGGGACCATATAGTTTATATAAAGTTACAGGTGTACAGCAAAATAAAAAAAACGGACAAAAAACGGCCAAAAAGCGGGAAAAAGGGCAAAAAAAAACGGAAAAAACTGGTGAAAAGCGGGAAAAACGGCCGATTAATCACAAAAACGTTCACCGGCGATTTTGGCAAAAATCGAACGGCTTGGGCATTGGGCCGATTAAGCGGCCGTTTAATCGGGCGCTCAACCCGTTTTTCATTTCACTGACTATGATCTATATTAAGTTTGATAGAACAATTTGATAATGTTAGTAGATGTTGAATTTCCCCAATCTCTCTCTCATATCAAATCTTGTTGGACAAGTTCAGAGTTTGTACTGGAACTTCTTAACAATTAATGGCTAGTAGTAGATCATTTTATTTATTCTAAGTACTGGTTTATGATTATATTTATTTTTATATAAATAATTTAGTTAAGCGGGTCACCCGCGCTTGCCCGTGGGTCACCCGCGAAACCCGCTAAATAAACAGGTGGGTATGGGTTTGAGTAATTTCTAGCGGGTGGCAAATTTCATCACCCAAACCCGACTTAAACGAGTAGACTCATGGGTGCCTGCGGATTTTGACCCAGTTTGACAAGTGTATTTGTGCCTTGTGCATGTTGACTCTTTTCTTGTCCATGCCTTGTATGCACGTTATCCGTTGCTTGTGTTCCAACACTCTCTGGTCTATTTGATGATGACAACTACTGCAATGAAGACCATGATGCCTGGCTGTTGATGTTTAATCTACTCTAGGTGCTACTTCATATTGATCAAGAAGCTCATGCTACTTGGCTTTGTACCCATTTTTGGATTATCTTCTTGAGGGGGAGTATTGGAACATTTGAGTGATTTACTGTAACATTGAGGGGGAGAAACATTCTTGTATGATCTTGATTTATACTTTGTTATTTTATCCTAGCTTGTCTGTTTACAAGCTGACTTGGGATTCTCCCAACCTCCAGCTTGAAGGGGAGTGTTAGAGAGTCTATTTACTTGGGTAGTTTAGTTTGTTGTGTAATATGGGCCCAAGTGTGTCTTGTCCCATTAGGGTTTGTCTTGAATCTGTATGCTCCTCCCTTATCCTATATATAGGAGAGCGAGGCTGCCTTCTATCAACAAGAAAAATTCTACACAAAAGGGGATTCCCCCATCATATTGTTTTCCACATTAGCCCCACGTACAACACGTCGTGCAACTGTTGTTATCAAGGCTGCTTCCTAAGTGGGCTGCGTTAAACTGGTACCTAGGCTTTCAAATAACTAAAACGGACACCGAAGGCCTTTTAGACCCAAATTAATACACTTAAAGACAAAATTAGTATGGATTAGGTCTGAATTTGGTAGAATTTGGTCAAATTACATCAAATTTAGTTATTTTAGCGAAGAAATATGTCTAGTTTAGGTCAAATCAGATCTAGTTTGGGCATATTAGGTTTACATGACACTCAGTGAAACATAAACATATCTCTATACGATTTATATATGGGTGTACTGCGCCTAAAATTTAAACCCATATTTTATTAGGGTCGTGTACGGGTTGAGGTAAACCCTAGCCTGAAAACTCGAATGCCAGATTAGATTTTATGTACATTGTATACGGATACATCTATGTTTCTCATGCAAGAAAAATATACAGATTTCTTGATGTAATATGTAGTATGTATCCAACCAATGGCAACATGGATAATCCGTAATCAATCAACATGATTAGTGAACTGATACTAGTAAGATAACCATCATTGACATGGATAGACGTACTTGATTTCTTTGTTTTGATCTCACTCTGTCATTCAATTAGAATCTTTTGTTGTTTAGCTATGTATATTTTAACAACTGAATAAAATATGCCATCCATGCTTTGATTTGCAATGTATATAACACTCAGAAAAGTCATGTCGTTAGCTCACTAAAGAAAAATAAAGAAGCAACTAACTCAGTGCATAGTAGATTTTACTCATTCTTTTGCTCATATGCCCACATGTAGGAGACAAATGATATTTTTCCCTTCCTACACCCATTTCAATGTATATACATAATATACGATGAGGAAGCAAAAAACCACAACATTGTAGAATCCACTTTTTTTTGTCTCATACATTCACATGTACGAGAAAATGATTTGTTTTTTTTTTCAATATCTGCTTCATTTCATATGGGGGATCACACAACTAAGGTATACATATTCCACTGCATAGATCACAAAGTATGTATACAGTGAAATGAAAAACGTTCTGTGCGGCCGCTTAATCGGTTCAGCAGTCCAACCGTTTAAAATACCCCCTAAGCGCCCGATTAATTTTTTTCAAAAAAATGGGCGTTTTTTTCCCGCTTAACCCGCTTAATCAGCCGCTTAATCCACTTAATCGGCCGCTCAGACCCGTTTTTTTAAGAAAACTGCTGCAAGCCTATAACATTAAGTAAATTTTGAAAGTAAAATAATTATTGACTGTAATATATTGAACTTATATACAATACATGTTCTATGATAAGCCTTAGTTAATTTAATATGCATACTTTGTATGTAAGACATAGTAATCGGGTGCTGCTGTATATCCAAGTAAATTACATGTAACTAATCATGACATAGATTTTAGAATGCATACTTTGGTTAAATGTACTGCTGTAATTTTTGATCAAGTGATGATATGTAAATGTAGCAATAAGTTAGTAAGGTATCAATGATAAGTCTGCTGTAATGTGATGCAAAATAGTTATTGTATCATGCATATATACCTAATACTTTTTTGTTTTATAGTTGTATAGGGTGTTTTATGTGTGACAAGTCTATTGTTTAATAGTTTGGCTATAATCATTGTTTTATAGTTGTGTTATAAAGTATTTGGGTGTTTAGTATGGTTATTTAGGGTGTTCTGATATGTATAAAGGTTCCAAGAAGTATAGTATATATATGCATACATGTGCATTTTTTTATAAAATTGTATAGAAAATCAAAACCCGTTTTTTCAAAAATCGGCCGCTTACCGCTTAACCAGTTACAAGGTGTTGTCCGCACGCTTACCGCTTAACGTTTTTTAAAACATTGTATGTATATATATATTTTAAAGGTTGGTCACAAAGTATATATCATACTAATTTAGTTTTCATGTTAGGAAGTTAGATATAGCAAAATATGATATGCTCATTAGATGTTACATGGGCAAACCCGAACCCGGCCCGAAACCCATAATTCTTATATGGGCCAGGTACGGGATGGCATTTTTCAGTTTTATCTGGGCCCGAACTCGGCCCGAGACCCGCTTTAAAATGTGGCTTTGGGTTTGGGACATACAAAAGCCAGTATAACCCGACCCGATGCTCCTCCTAAGTTAGATATAGCAAATTTGGTATGCTCATATACGACGAGGAAGCAAAAAGCCACAACATTGTAGATTCCGCTGCTTTTAGTCTCATACATTCACATGTACGAGAAAATGATTTGTTGCTCTTTCAATATCCGTTTCATTTCATATAGAGGGTCACACAACTAAGGTATACATTTTCCACTTCATAGATCACAAAGTATGTATATATATATATATATTATTGGGGGACACGTATGGTTAGGTTCCATTTGTATATTTGGTGGAATTTGGCATATCTTAACCAAACCCTTTGCATGGGCTCGTCGGGCATTGGTATGGTACAAATAAATTTTTAATAATTTATCATGTTTTTTATCCAAATCCAAATTGGATTTGGATAAAAAATAAATCAAAGTTTTTGCGTGTACCTGATTAAAATTATTAAAATTAGAGGTATTATTAGAGACATTATTAAATATATATTATTAAAATTAAATTCATTATTATTATATTTATTATTCCTGATCGGTAAATTTAAATTAAAAAATATATATATATATATTAAATTAAAAAATATATAATATAACTTTTAACTTTCTTTGGCTGAACCTATTGACGGTAGATGTGAAATTGTAGCTTCTGAATCTCGCTTAATTGAATCACCTTCTCCAGGTATTATTTCAAGACGTTCCGTATATGATCCTCTTTAAACGGGTCTTATTGCTATTGATGCGATGATTCCTATAGGGCGCGGTCAGCGAGAATTACAAAAAGGATTCATTAGTAATTAGTAAAAAAAAAGAAAAGAATTTCATTTGACCTTATTATGTCTTAATTTTCTTATGTCTATAATAATTCATAATATAAAAAATTCATATAAGAATTTTTTATATTATAAAAATATTTTCTTTAGTCACATTTTTCTTTATTAAAATTGGAATTTCATATGATTTTCGAATATTTTATTTATATATTATTATTTATCTATTTTATTTACTATTTTTTTAATAAAACGAAATAATCGAATACTAAAATGAAATAGAATACTAATATAAATAATGAAAAGAATAGATAAAGAATCATAGAACTAGAAAAAAATTCATAAAATAATTAATTAAATAATTATTGAAATAATTAAGCAATATGTAAATCTAGATATACAAATGAAATAAATTCAATCAATAATGAATATAGAATAATCAATATAGAAGAAATAAAAATGATAAATCAGACTCCGTAGTGAATGAGTTTATCATTGAATATCCGATTCTTCCTTCATACTAGGTAGTATAGATATCATTATGGGGGAGGTTGATCGTTGAAATGATAATTGACACGACGGAAGTACAAGCTATTAATTATTTTTCTGGATCCGAACTTTTAAAAGAGGTCTATGAACTCATATGGGTCTTTATCCCTATTTTGATTCTGATATTTGGAATTACTATAGGTGTACTAGTAATTGTTTGGTTAGAAAGAAAAATATCCGCAGGAATACAACAACGTATCGGGCCTGAATATGCTGGGCCATTATATATATATATATATATATATATATATATATATATATATATATATATATATATATATATATATATATATATATAGAGTCAGGCTAGAATACACTCGAGTGTACGGATCGCACAAATACACTCGTGTGTTTGCATATCAAGACTATTTTTTGCAAAATGTAAACCATTGATCTTCACCGTCATACTATAATTAGGCTACATACAAATTTTGAGCCCATTTGGATGAGTGTAAGTCACTCATCCAAGGGCAGCAAAATCGACGTGCGAAACTAATTTGAAATGTATAATTTTTGCGGTCTTCATAACATGAGCTATACATATCCAAATGTGCTCAAATTTTGCGTATGAGTTGTTCACGAGATGTTTAAGAAGATCAACGGATTAGATTTTCAAAAAAATATTGCATCATGAAAAACTACTTGAGTGTATTCCGCTTCGAATACACTCGAGTGTATTCTAGCCTGACTCTCTCTCTCTCTCTCTCTCTATATATATATATATAGTGGCTATCTACTGTGGACGCCCATTCGTTACCTGCAATTCCCGGTTTCTCTTAACGCGTATGTCTTCCCCTTCGGTTCTGGATTTTCGACACTTGTCTGTGTACATCATATCCATTCAAACACCGATAATCAATTGCTTTATTCTTCTATGTCCGCTTTCCTTTCATATACTTTCCTAGTTTGCGTTCACCGTCCACTATAGTCGTCACTCTACTTTAGCGCTCACCTGCAACTACAACTTAACATGACTCATCAAAAACCATACTCATCCGTCATCAACAACCATCAAATATACCAAAGTCCAATTGTTTTCCTTCATCTGCAAAGTTCTTCGGATCTTCCATGGACATGTTTGTTGGCGTACTCAATTGTGTTGTGGCCATAGTCTCCGGAACACAAAAAAGAAATTTGCTTCTTGAACAACGACTTACAAGTACATACTGTTATGCATAGTAAAACTGTCACACAAATGAACACACGGGAAAGACACGAATTATTTAGCAGTGAGCCTACGTTATCAACTTGGATTATCTAGTGGTGGCTTTGTATTACTCTGGTAGTGGTAGGTAGGTGCATGCCTTTTATTCGTGACAACAATTGCACTGTTGGTGTAACTTAGAAACTATAAGTTGTTAGGATTTAGCTGGTGGATTGATAGTGTGTTTTGTAGATTGCCTCTCTCGCTGATTATGGATCCCTATGGAAAAGACGCACTACGATAGTGGTTTCGTGCATTTGGTTTCAGTCAATGTCCAGATGTATCACTTATACATACACCATTCTTCTTGTTGATCTGGAGAATACTTGCAATAGATCATAAATGTGCGATGATGACAGATTTTGAGTTGTACGGTGATGATGGACACCCAGGAGGTCATAGCATCTAAAGAGCATGAGTCCGCAGTGCATGCTAGCTCTTTCAATCCTTCTCTTACTCGTGTTGGCATTGTTGCGTGCTCTTGCTGAGAAACACTACATTAACTTCCACTTGAGAATCCATGTCACTGAACCACACTTCCTTTTCCAGTCTTTCTCCTTAATTACACGCTCGTTGTTGTTTGCTTATATCTATGAATCCACCTTCACCATCTTTATCCTCTAGCACTGAACTATGTGCCAACGGGATCCAATGATCTGCTCTTGCTGTACTTGTCTGCTTGGTTGAAGAACACAAACATAACAGAGAAAATCACGGGCAAATGCAAAAGGAGTAGAAAGTATTCCAATGAGATCCAATGATCTGGTAGACTGCCAAAGTGAAATGATGGTTGTGATGGGGAAGAATGTAGATATAAAACAGTTTGAGCAGGAGAGTGGATGTGAAAGAAGAAAAGTATAAACGATCATCGAGAAACTAGAAGCATCAGAGGAATGGATTGAGCACGAGAGTGGATGCAGAATTGTAGAAAAGTTCATATAAGTAAATGAGTAGTGGGACGTTCTACACAGACAACTATCAAGAAACCGAAGCAGTGCAAAAGAATGTATACAAACACGGTTCCGGATAAACCAGGAGCAGCAGGTGGAAGGATATACACAAACATGCGTTTGGAGAAACCGGGAGGAGTAGGTAACGAATGGGCATCTGCAATCCGTACGTCCGCAACAGACTATCTCCCTATATATATATATATATACATTTTTTAAAGGTTGCTCACAAAGTATGTGTCATACTAATTTAGTTTTCATGTTAGCAAGTTAGATATAGCAAAATTTGGTATGCTCATTAGATGTTATATGGGAAGACCCAAACCCGGCCCGAAACCCATAAATCTTATATGGGCCGAGTATGGGATGACATTTTTCAGTTTTATCTGGGCCCGAACCCGGCCCGGGACCCGCTTTAAAACGTGGCTTTGGGTTTTGGACAGAAAAAAGCTGGTATAGCCCGACTTGATGCTCATCCTAATCTTTGGTCCATTGAGCGTCGACTGGTTTGACTTTTTCATCGGTCGAGGCAATAACTGATAATTGAGTAGATACATATAGTCTCCAATATTTTAGAAAGCGGGAAGCGGGAGGTGTGCGAACACCACCTTGTGGCCGCTTGAGCGCCAGGCGGGCGCTCAAGCGGCCGCTTTTTGAAAAAGTGGATTCTTAATTTTCTATATGATTGTATACAAAAATACACACATTTGTGTATATATATATATATATATATATATATATATATATATATATATATATATATATATATATATATATATATATATGGAGTCAGGCTAGAATACACTCGAGTGTATCCGGAGCGGAATACACTCAAGTAGTTTTTCATGATGCAATATTTTTTTTGAAAATCTAATCCGTTGATCTTATTAAACATCACGTGAACAACTCATACACAAAATTTGAGCACATTTGGATATGTATAGCTCATGTTATGAAGACCGCAAAATTATGCATTTCAAATTAGTTTCGCGCGTCGATTTTGTTGCCCTTGGATGAGTGACTTACACTCATCCAAATGGGCTCAACATTTGTATGTAACCTAGTTATAGTATGACGGTGAAGATCAACGGTTTACATTTTGCAAAAAATAGTCTTGATATGCAAACACACTTGAGTGTATTCGTGCGATCCGTACACTCGAGTGTATTCGTGCGATCCGGACATTATATATATATATATATATATATATATATATATATATATAATGTTTTTTTAAAAAACTTGTATACATAACCAAACCCTTGTGGCAGTGTAAAATTCACCCTACACAACAATATTGCTACTTAATAGTTGATTATGTATAGATGAAGCATTAAGATACATTTCTTATATATAACAGTATACTAGTATCATACTATCATGTAATAATGTGATCTACTTAATAGTTAGTACAATTTATAGATAAATTTATCACATAGTCGTATACTAGTATCAAGCCATGATACAATGCACTTAGTAGTTAGTAGTTAGTGTAATATAATAGTACTATTAGTATACTTCACAGAAATATGCATTGATTTTGTATTACATTTACACACTGGTTGTTTCTTAAATTAATGTTCTATAGTTAGTAATTAGTACTATACAGCAGTACAATATTACTGAGTTTTGACAATTACATAGTTTTATGTTACATATACATGGTAAGTTTTATGTTAGTATTACTTGCTATAACAGACTTAATAGGTACATAGTCGTCACTACTGTATATAGCAACAGAATCAGTGTAGTATTACACACTGATTAACTACTATACAGTATTTAGATACATACATAGCTACTTAATACAATAATATCATATTAACATGTTATATAATGTTATACAATATCAATAGTGTAATATTACATAATGAAAATATCATTACATTTCACTTTTGGGCCTAGGAAGTGGGTCTAGGTCCTGCTTTTCACTTAAGCGGACTCAGGCGGGTGCTCAGAATCAGTGTCCAGGCGGGCGCTTGAGCGGGCATGAAGCGACCGCTTAATGCAAAACCGCCTGACCAGCCGCCTAAGGCCTATTTGGGGCTGCCAAGGGTCTCATCCGCCTGAGCGGCCGCCTGGGCCGCTTTTTAAAACACTGATAGTCTCTATATGAAAATCGGTCGCATGTGCTCTGCATATGGTCGCATATATGGATGACCACATAATGAATTGCATAGACATATGCGGTTCAGAGAGGTGGCCAAAACGCATATGCGGGTGCTTGTGCGGCCTCTTGTGGGGCATATGAGAACACTGACTACAGTAATTGTTCTTGAGCTTCACACATGAAAAATACGTATACCTTTCTTAATTGCCACCCCTCAAGTATTAAAGCTCTTCTAGAGAGTTCTTGACCTAGAGGAGTTCACTAATAGCATGGACTACAGATTTATACTTATTGTGAACTAGATCTCGCAACAACTATTTGCTTCTTGCTTTACCTAGAGATAATGTATTAAAAAACGGGAAGCGGGAGGCGTGCGGACGGGACCTTGTAGCCGCTCAAGCGGCAGGCGGGCGCTTAAGCAGGCAATTTTTGAAAAAGCGGATGCTTAAACTCTTGTATATTTATATACAAAATTACATGTATGTGTATATAAAAATATATTTCTAAGGAAATCAGTAATACTAACCAGTAGTATCAATTACTAATGAATGAAATCTGCAAGAATATCAATAAAATCAGTAAAACCATTAGAAGTATAATAGAGTAATATGATATTTACTTGGATGTATTACAACAACACCCTATTATATACAACTTACATACAAAGTTTGCGTTCTAAAGTAGGACTAGGTATATCATAGAACATTTAATGTATACAAGCTTCATATATTATACTCAATACTACTTGGATTATATAATTAATTAACATTACATGCTTACAACAACATTTAAAAAAAAAACGGGAAAAAAACAGGCATTTTTGAAAACCCGCTCAAGCGGGCGCTTAAGGGCGATATTAGGCGGATGGGCTTTGCTGCCCGCTTAAGCGGCCAGGCGGCCGTTTTTTAATTCACTGCCTAGAGACAAGATTGCCTCTTACTAAAGCACAAGATCTAGTAATAGGTTGGGTCGGAGCCGCATAAGAGATATGGGAATAACATCATTGGGCTTTAACATAGAGCTTGAATGACGCAACTCAAAGGTTATAATTTGATCCATTAAGTTCACGGTTGTAACATAAAGAAGTCGAGGATGATCCGCAGTCGCCATTAGAGGCAGGATAATGACTTGCATAGAGTTAAAATAGTAAGCAATATATCCATATCAACAGATCAAAGAAGTCCGCATAGGGGCAGCAGACACCCCCAATGGTGTGAGATTTACTCCACTATGTGGCATAGGCAGAGAAAATATGGCACCTTTGAAAACTTCAACTTGCTATTGTAGTAGAAGGGAGAGAGGAGAGAACAAGTGGTGATGGAAGGGAACAGTGGTAGATCTAGGCAATGGGGGTGGTAATGGTAGTGGAGGTTGGTGGTTAGGCAATGAACAGAGTTGCTACGGGTTGAGAGTGGGGGATAGGGTGACGGGCGTGAGGGGGGATGGTTGCGGCAATAGGGAAGGAAGAGGGGAGGGAGATGAGCGGCGACGACGGTGGGTTGGGTAGGGGGTAGGACAACGGTGAGAAAGGGAGGAGAGGTGACAAGTGGCTACGATGGGGAAAGGAGGGAAGGGGAGAGGTGGTTGTGGCGGGGAAGGAAAAGGAGGGGGTGGCGGCAGGAGATGGAGGGTGGGGAGGTGGTGACGGGCTGGGGCAGGGGGTGGTGGCTAGGGTGAGAATAGGGTGGACATCATTAGGGTTGGGGAGGGGAAAGATTATGGTGGATTGTAACCTTCTAATACCATATAGAATAAGAAAACCTTTATTTGATGTGTTTAAAATAAATACATGGCACTCTATTTTAGAGGATAAGAGAGTTAGAGAGAAAGAAAATTAGGCGATATGGGATAAAAGAAAAAAAGACAAGACAAGCCTAAAGCACACAAATAAACATAAAGCGTAAAGCATATATACTAATAATATGCATATAAAATGTCTTTTCCAGTGGTTCTTTTCAGATAATGATTAATGTTAGAGGTAATAGCCATATCATAAATGGGATAGAGTCTGTAGGCCCATATAGAGTCTAGTCAGATCTTGATTTCTCTTGAGTCATGTCCACCTTCTCCTATACAAAGGAGAGAGGTTCTCGTGTATTCATCGTAATTGTCAATACATTATCAATACATCATCCATATCATTCCCCTTCTACAAATAATTTGCATGAGAAATAATCAACCTATTGATATTGGAAGACCAAAAAGATTCTTCCAATGTCTCATTTCTGGGTCCAATGGAATTCATAGTCAATTCCAAATTGAAATTGTCAATTCGATTTTTTGTATCAGTTTTTTTTCTTTCTAAATAGAAAGAAAATAAAAAAATAAATAAAAAAACAATTCCTTATTTTTATTTTATTCACGAATTGGATGAATGGACTCACTGCACACATAGAAAAGGAGATATCAACGTTGATAAATGTTAGACATTTAAATTTATTTACGAGTCTTATGTATCTTCACGGGTCTTTAAGTAACTCCTTCAGGTCTTTATGAGGTTTGAACCATGTCCATGGAGACCGCTGAGACCATAGAGACTGATGAGCCTACAATTTGGTTAGCACTCCCCATGAGCACCACTAGGAGTCATCAAGGAATGAGGTATTCAATTTTGATTCCGTTTCGACGGCATGGAAATGAAAATTTATGGAAAGATAACTGCAATCATGCCTGTTTCAACGCCAAAGTGAACGAATTAAGCCATGAAAATTTGCAGGTGTGATCTTTACACCTGAATGCATCGTTTTCTTCAATAAAATTTTATATGGGGGTAGGTCCGTAGTGTTGACCTAGAGGTTATACATTACCTATATTTTGATAATGACTTAACCATTCCACTCATATGTATCTAATATGTGTGTTTAAGATTGTTTGCAGGCATTAGGTACATGAAAAAGACCTAATATACAAAGCCCTAGAATGGGTCAAGTTCAAGTAAAAATGACTACAAGTGTGCATTTTGGGTTTTCTATGTAAACGACATTAGAACATCTATGTAATCACTTGTAATGATGAATTGACTTGTAACTTAGAGGAGAAAAATGTTTGGGACAAAATTCTCCAAGTGCTAATCACTTTTAAATGCAAATTAGAAAATTGATTACAGGCACTTGGTCGGTCGAGTTTCCCTGGCTTGAAACTCGACCGATCAGTCCTTGGTCGATTTTCTAGAAGATTGCATCGGTCGAGTTGTGCTTGCACAGAACTCGACCGATCAAGTCACTGACCATTTCGAGTTTAAATGGTCGGTCGAGTTTTGTCAGGAATCACTTGTAATGATGAATTGACTTGTAACTTAGAGGAGAAAAATGTTTGGGACAAAATTCTCCAAGTGCTAATTACTTTTAAATGCAAATTAGAAAATTGATTACAGGCACTTGGTCGGTCGAGTTTCCCTGGCTTGAAACTCGACCGATCAGTCCTTGGTCGATTTTCTGAAGATTGCATCGGTCGAGTTGTGCTTGCACAGAACTCGACCGATCAAGTCACTGACCATTTCGAGTTTAAATGGTCGGTCGAGTTTTGTCAGGACAAACTCGACCGATCATTTGAATATCGGTTTTGTCTTTTACTTGATCGGTCGAGTTACCCCCATTGAAACTCGACCGATTGCACTGTACGGAATTTGCAGAAAAAGTGATGTGACCGTTGGTGAAGTGTTTTGGGCAAAAATAGAGTCGTTTACTTGAACAAAAAACAACTATTTTTGTATCCAAGTGTCCCACAACTTAAAGGAACACCCTCAACTATAAATAGAACCTCTTGGAGTTCATTCCAAGCTGCTCTTCCATTGCAAACTTGGTTCTAGCCTAGTTGAGAGTGTTCCAAGCCCTTGAGCCCCTTTCTCTCTCTGCCTTCAAGATAAATTCGTGAGTTATGAGTGAGTTAGGTCCATGTGTATGAGAGCTATCCCTTGTATTATGTACAACTCTCCTTTCTCTCTTCCTACCTCCTATTCCATATGAAGATTGATTGAAGCTGCTTCTCCAAGTGAAAGAGAGGTTGCTGCTGGTCTTCCCCGAGTGAAGGTGAAGATGATGGCTGTTCTTCAAGAGTGAAGATAGCTTGCTGCTCCAGATCCCTTGGTGAAGGTGAAACGTGGAGAAGCTCTCCAAGAGAAGGAGAGGTGCAAGGCAAAGCTCAAGTGAGATAGGTAAATCCTGCAAGGCTGAAGACTAAGGTAAGATTGGGTAAGTCCTTTGAAGAAGGCTGAAGAATCTTGCTTCGTGGGTAAGTCCTTGGAAAGGTAGAAGATCTTAGCTTGAGAAATTAAGTCCTTGGTTGTGTGGTTTATGTACCTTGTAATCTTATTGTGATATATAAGAGAACCAAGTTGCAAATCCTAGAGTCTAACCAACTCTATGTAGTACATTGACATCGTTCCTAAGTTTAGGACGTGGAACCACTCTAACCACCTGTCAAAGTGCTTGCTATTCATTGTCTCTTATCCTTGCTTTGAATGCTAGATTAGGACATCAAATTGCTGCTTGGTTTAGTTTCTGCACTAAGTTTAAATTGGTGGTCTAATTGTTTTTGTGAAGTGTGTGTAGCTCTATTCACCCCCCCTCTAGAGCCCTTTGATCCAACAAGTGGTGTCAGAGCAGGTCTTCTCCAAGCTACTTCAACAAGTAGGAGAAGATGGACGATTCAGCTCTTGGGTCACTCAACCTTGAAGGAAGCTTCTCCATGAGACCTCCAGTCTTCGACGGTACAAACTTTCTGTATTGGAAGAGGAGAATGCAATTCTACCTCCAAGGTGTGAGCTACGAAATGTGGAAGATTGTCCACCTCAAATATGAAGATCCAAAAGGGGACATCACCACATGGACTGAAGCTGAGATGAAGCGGGCTCAACTCAACGCCAAAGTTGTGAGCATCATCTACGCCGCTCTTACTCCATCCGAGTTCAACCAGATCTCTTCTTGGGACACGGCGCATGAGATATGGTACAAATTGTGTGTCACCTATGAAGGAACCGAGCAAGTGAAGGAGGCCAAAGTCTACATGCTTGGTGGTCTTCTAGAGAATTTCAAGATGGGTAAGAATGAGAGAGTGGCGGATATGTACACTAGGCTAAATGTCATCTTGAATAGCTTGGCAACCCTTGGAAGTGTAATGGATAGAGGTACTATCAATGCCAAGATCTTGAGATCTCTTCCCAAGAGATGGGAGCCTAAAGTTACTTCAATTGAAGAGGTGTACAAGCTGAGTGAGTTGTCAACCGAGGAGCTGGTTGGTAACCTCCAAGCCCATGAACCTAGGCTTGACAAGCAAGAAGAGGAAGAGAAGAGAGAAGAAAAAGAGTCTAAGAAGATAAAAGACACAACCTTCAAAGCACAAGTTGAAGAAATGGTCCGTCAACAACAACTTGCCTTGAAGTCTCCCAGCTCTTCCTCAAGTGAAGATGAAGGTTCCAATGAGCATGAAGCAAACTACTCAAAGGGGAAACACTTCAAGAGCAAGCCCTCCTCCTCAACTCCAAGATGCTATGAGTGTGGTCAAAAAGGCCACTACAAGAGTGACTGTCCAAAGGCCAAGAAGAGCCATCACAAGAGCAGCCACAAGAAAGATAACAAGTACAAGAGAGAAGCTAAGTACAAGAGGAAAGACAAGAAGGAGAGAAGATCCAAAGATGCAGCTCATGCAGCGTGAGAGGAGTCTTCTTCAAGCTCCTCAAGCTCCGAAGATGGAGACTGCCATCTTGCCCTCATGGCCTCCACTAGTGAAGATGTAAATGAGGTAACTGAGGTAAGTGAGGTAAGCAATGTTAATTTGCATGAGCTATCTAAGGAAACTCTCATTGATATGCTAAATGAATGCCAATCATCTTTTGCTAAATGTAAATCTAAGAGGAAAAGATTAGGCGAGATAATTGACGATCTTTATGCTAAAATTGATATTCTTGATAAAAATGAAAAAGTGCATCTTGAGAGCATAGATTCCTTGCAAGGGCAATTTCTTGACCTTGAACTTCAATACAATGGAGTAGAGGTTGAGAATGATGTATATCTTAAAAATATTGAAAATCTTAAGATAGAAAACCAAAAGTGTCTAGATGAGCTTGATACTCTTAAAACTGAAAATGTAGAACTCAAGCTTATTGATGATGCTAGGAGAGATGAAGTCTATGCTTATCAAAGAGAGATTGTTGTGCTTAAATCTGAAAATGCAAAGTTGCTTGCTCAAGTTAATGATTTATCCTCTAGGCCTGTTTTGCCAAGAAAATGAAGTTTCTAGCTTAACTTTAGAAAAGGATTCCCTTCTTACTAAAGCCCTCTGTCTTGAGGCCGACCTTTTGCATGCTAGAGAAGATCTTGCTAGTCTTTCTACTACTGTTATAAATCTTAGTGATGATAATGCTAAGTTAAGATCTACTTTGCAAAGGTTTCTCTCGGGAAAGAAATCCCTCAATGATGTCCTAGAACACTCTACCAAACATGTTGGTACTAGTGGTTTGGGATATGATGGGACTGCTCCCAAAGGTAAGAAGAAGAAGGGTAAGAAGAAGAGTGGAACCTCCCATTTTCCATGGAGAGACTTCCGGCTCTAAGAACCCTATGGTTTGTATTCATTGCAAATGTGATGACCATTATTCCACTTATTGTCCTTACAAGCCAAAGGGACCAACCCAAAGATGAAATGGGTCCCCAAGCTAACCCCGGATCCCAAAGTTTGAGTTGGGTTCCGACATCCTCTTTTCTTGCAGGTCAAAAAGAAATGGATTGTTGATAGTGGCTGCTCTAAGTATATGACTGGAGAAATCAACCATTTCAACAAGTTTGTGAAAAAGAAAGGAGGATCGGTAACCTTCGGGGACAACAAGAAGGGTAAGGTTATAGGTGAGGGTGATGTAGGCAATGAGCTATGTATTAAAAATGTGTTGCTTGTTGATGGCCTACATCACAATTTAATTAGTGTTAGTCAACTATGTGACAATGGATATCTTGTATTATTTACTGGTTTAGAATGCTTGCTTCTAGATTCCCTCTCCTACAATGTTATATATAAGGGAACTAGAAATGGTAATCTTTATGTTATTGTTCTTGATGCTCTTAATCCCATACTAAATAGATGCTTGGTTGTGGATAAAAACGATCTTTCTCTTTGGCATCGTCGTTTGGGTCATGTGAATTTGCACCAAATGAAAAAGTTGAACAAAAAGGATTTGGTTCGAGGACTTCCTAAATTGGATTTTGATAAGGATGATGAATGCCAACCTTGTACACAAGGGAAACAAACCAAATCCTCCTTCAAATCCAAAGGAGTCATGAGTACCAAGAGAGTTCTTGAACTTCTTCATATTGATCTATTCGGACCAATGAGAACACAAACGCTTCGTGGTTCCAAGTATTGTCTTGTTATTGTTGATGATTTCTCTCGATATACTTGGACCTTCTTTCTCGTTTCTAAAAGCGATACTCATGATGTTTTCTCGAGCTTTTGTAAACGGGTTGAAAACGAAGCTTCTTGCCGAATCGTTTCTATCCGTAGTGATCATGAGGGAGAATTTGAAAATGATATTTTTGAGCGTTTTTGTGAAAAACTTGATTATTCGCACAATTTCTCTTCTCCTCGTACGCCTCAACAGAATGGGGTTGTAGAGAGGAAGAACAGGTCGCTACAAGAGATGGCTAGGACCATGCTTCTTGAGTATGACACTCCTAAGAAGTTTTGGGCTGAAGTTGTTAGCACGTCATGTTTTGTGCAAAACTGCGTTTTCACTCATCCTTCTTTAAAGAAAACCCCCTATGAACTATGACGTGGTAGGAAGTCGTCTATTGATTTCTTTCATGTTTTCAGATGTCCTTGTTTTGTTTTAAACACGAAGGATTCTCTCGACAAGTTTGATTCGAAATCCTATAAGGCTTTCTTCCTAGGCTATAGCACTACTAGCAGGGCATATAGAGTATTCAACATTGAATTGTCTAAAATTGAAGAATCTATCAATGTTAAGTTTATTGAAACTAACCCTGTTATTGGCAAGCATATTGGTGATGATGATGTTGCAGATGAATTGATTCCCATTTTAAAAGACCTCGACATAAAAAATAAAGGTAAGCAGGTGATAGAAGAAGAAGTAGAAGAAAAGAAGGATCCCACTCCCCGCTTTGCAAAGAATCACCCCAAGGAGTTGATCATTGGCAACCCGTTCGAGAGAGTGAGGACACGAGCTGCTCACAACAAAGAACAAGCAGATAGTGCCTTCATCTTCCAACTAGAGCCAAAGAACATCAAAGAAGCCCTTGATGATGATGAGTGGATCCTTGCCATGCAAGAAGAGCTTGAGCAATTCGAGAAGAATCGTGTGTGGACCCTAGTGCCAAGACCAAGTGATAGAAAAATCATTGACACCAAATGGGTCTACCGCAACAAGCTAGATGAGCAAGGAAAAGTGGTAAGAAACAAAGCGAGGTTAGTTGCACAAGGTTACAACCAACAGGAAGGTATTGACTTTGATGAAACTTATGCTCCTGTTGCTAGATTAAAATCTATTCGTATGCTACTTGCCTTTGCTAGTTACAAAAATTTCTTGTTATATCAAATGGATGTTAAAAGTGCGTTTTTGAATGGTACAATCGAGGAGGAAGTATTTGTTGCTCAACCTCCGGGCTTTGAAAATGACAAGTTACTCAATCATGTTTATTTGTTGCAAAAAGCTCTCTATGGACTCAAACAAGCACCTCGAGCTTGGTATGAGAAACTAAAGAACTTTTTGTTAGATAACGGGTATGTCATGGGCAAAGTTGATTCTACCTTGTTTCTAAAACACACTTCTAACCATTTTCTTATAATTCAAATATATGTTGATGATATCATTTTTGGCGGGACTGATCTTGATCTTTGCAAGGAGTTTAGTTCTCTTATGCAGAGTGAGTTTGAAATGAGCATGATGGGTGAGTTGACCTTCCTCGGATTTCAAATCAAGCAAACAAAGGAAGGAAACTTCATCAACTAAGGCAAGTACACAAGTGAACTACTCAAGCGCTTTGGGATGGAGAACATGAAGCCGATGGATACACCCATGTCAAACACCGCCAAACCTGACAAAGATGAAGAATACCCTTCAAGAACACAGTGCCCATTCTTTTTCAAATGAAGTCCCTTGCCAGGCGACTTTTTAAAGTATCTCAGGACTTGACATACAGCATCCCAATGACACTGTTTGGGTTTGTCAAGGTACCTGCTAAGAAGACCCACTGCAGTAGCAATATCAGGACGAGTAACAGTTAAATAAATCAATTTACCAATCAACCTCCTGAATTTTTTATGATCAACAAACACAGAAGAGGAATCATCATCCCAATTCACATTGGGATCAAGAGGAGTATCCGCAGGTCTTGCTCCAAGCATACCAGTCTCCTGCAGAATATCAAGAACATACTTTCTCTGAGAAAGCACCAGGGCATTAGAGGTTCTAGAGACCTCTATGCCAAGAAAATACCGAAGTCTGCCTAAATCTTTTATAGCAAAGTGCTTGCCCAGATGATCTTTGGTAGCCTGAATACCAAGAGAGTCGTTGCCAAAAATAATAATGTCATCAACATATACAATCAGAACAGTAATACCTGCTGAAGTTTTTTTTGTGAACACAGAGTGGTCAACCTGTGACCTCAGAAAACCAAAATCAATCATGATCATGCTCAACTTATCAAACCAAGCACGAGGACTCTGCTTGATCCCTTAGATAGACTTCTTAAGCCTGCATACTTTGTGAGACTCCCCCTGAGCAACAAACCCAGGAGGTTGCTCCATATACATTTCTTCCTGCAAGCAAGGAATTAAATGACCGATACCGATGCCGTTTCGACAGCTTGGGTATAGATATTTACAGGTATACCGACAGAATTATTGACAGATGCAATCCTGGCCATACCGACGCCAAAATGAACGAATTAAATCATGAAATTTTACAGGCATGGTCTCAACACCTAGATGCAACATTTTATGCAATAAAATTCTATATTGGGTATGTGGGGGGGGGGGTTGTCCATCATGTGGGAGGTAGGGAACCTGTCCTGTTTTCTGCAGATTTCGATGAAGGATTTCGATGACAAAATATTGGAATTAAGATTTGGAAATTTACTAGCACAATCCATAAACATAAACACTCATACTTATGCAATAATATCCAATTTACAACACATGAATAACATAGTAACTTACTAACTCATATCAGTTGTATGTCGAGTTACACACTGATTATCCATACAAGATTGAGTTGATATGGTTGACTTATTGCTCCCCTGACATGTACATTATGTAAGGTTGGTGATATGAAGTTACATGTTGCTCAGACACGTGTACAATTAAGATTTGGAATTTTACTAGCACAATCCATAAACATAAACACACACACTTATGCAATAATATCCAATTTACAACACATGAATAACATGGTAACTTACTAACTCATATCAATTGTATGTCGAGTTACACACTGATTATCCATACAAGATTGAGTTGATATGGTTGACATATTGCTCCCATGACATGTACATTATGTAAGTTTGTTGATATGAAGTTACGTGTTACTCAGACACGTCATGTACAATACTATATAAGTGTATAATACTCATTCGTATTATGTAATTAAACACGATATGTTTTAGAATTTTACAGTACTATGTCTCCATATGAATCATATTAGATTCTGAAAGAAAATATACACAAGGGCTTTCTATTGCTCTTCTTCAATGTGTGACTTTGACAATTAACTTCATGATTGTCAAGGAAGTTAAGCACCATCACTATTGTGACACCTTTTCTCCACTGTTGTTTGTACCACATGATCTTGATGTGCGGTAGTGAGATTCTCCATGGATTATGCACAATAGAGGGATAAGTATAAAAGCCATTATTACCATGCCCATTATATGCATATCGTGGGGATGCGATAATATAAAAGTGTAGTTAATATGTCAACCATGTCCATGTTGTGTGATATATGTAGCAAGTGTCATATATCAACAAATATAAGACTAGAAAATTACAAAATCTATATTTTTTACAATATTTGTTTGTTATGTTGCGAAGTAGTACATTTTCTTACTTTGTATGATAAAAATACTAGTAAGAAGAACATATGTATACAAATTAGCTTATTACTAAAAATGATAGCAAATTATACTGATATTTTGTGAATTATTTAGGTATATAACTATGATTATAATGTAGATTATGAGAAAGTGTTGTGGATCTAAGAACACATACAATCAGGAGGACATAAAAAAGCAGATGGTGAGATCTTTGCCAATTTAAGGCATTTTGGTATGAATTTACATTTAATTGAGATGGACGGTGTAAATGAGAGAAATGGTAGAAAACATAAAGGCATACCTTAGATTAGACTTATCTGAGCCCTAGTTGTCGAGATCCCTTTGCTCCAACATTTCCTCCTCTCAAACAACAAAAACTGACTCAAGCACACAAAAAATCGGTATTTCTGTCGGTATATCAGTACATTTCGTCGAAATTTGGCGATATTTGGCGGTATTTGGCGATATTTGTCGATATTTGGCGGTATTTGGCGGTATACCATCGGTATACCGATATTTGCAATCCCAGCGATACGTTTGTGTGAACCGATGACCGATGCCGTCGATATCGGTATATCGGTCGATATATCGACGATATCATCGATATCTCTTTCATTGCCTGCAAGTCACCATACAGAAAAGCATTTTTCACATCAAGCTGCAGAAGAGGCCAGTTCAGATTCACAACAACAGATAGGAGAATCCTGACAGAGTTAAGGCGAGCAACAGGAGAAAAAGTCTCAAAGTAATCAATGCCATATGTCTGAGTATAGCCCTTTGCAACTAACCGTGCTTTCAACCTCTCAACCGTACCATTACGGCATATACCCACCTGCAGCCCACAAGCTTACACTGAGGAGGTGGATCCACCAGCTCCCAAGTGTCTCTGTCAGTAAGAGCAATCATTTCTTCTTTCATAGCAGATGTCCAAGCAGTACTTTTCAATGCATCCTGAACATTCTTAGGTACAACCACAACAGATAAAGCATATATAAAATTGCTAGAATGAGTATTCAGATGAGCAGTAGATACAAACTGAGCAATGCTATGAGAAGTGCAGGAACGAGTACCCTTTCTGAGTGCAATAGGTATGTCAAGGTCAGAGTGTACCTCATGTGCAGGAGAACCTTCTGGAGGAGAAGATTGGTTGCCTTGGGGGGGTACTTGCGTAGAAGGTGCTCTATTCCTGCGCTGATAAACAATAAGAGGAGGATCTTGAGTTTCAGTAGTCACAGTGTCAGTACTGTCAGGCACACAGTCAGAAATAACAGGCAAAGGAGAGGCAAGAATGTCTGTCTGCAAACTATCTCCTGCTGAAGAATAATACGATGTATCTTCAAAAAAGACAACATCACTACTAGTAAACCATTTCCTTGTACTGGGATTATAACACTTGTAACCCTTCTGAGTTCTAGAATAGCCCAGAAAAATGCATTTAGCAGCTCGAGGAGACAATTTATCAGAAGCAGGTCCAAGTAATCTGACAAAGCAGGTACACCCAAAAATTCTAGGTGGCACATCAAACAAAGAAGTCTCAGGTTGCAGAACCTGTATAGGAATCTTATTTCCAATAACAGACGATGGCATCCTATTAATCAGAAAACACGCAGTCAAAATAGCCTCAGGCCAATAGGAGCGGGGCACATGAGAATGCATCATGATAGTCCTGGTAACTTCTAATAAGTGTCTATTTTTCCGCTCAGCGACACCATTTTGTTGTGGGGTATAGGCACATGAAGTCTGGTGGAGCGTACCAACAGATTTACAGAAAACCGTCACTTCTTGCTTAACAAACTCTAAAGCATTATCGGTGCGGAAAACTTTAACAGGAAAACCAAACTGCGTTTTTATTTCAGCAAAAAAGTATTTGATAGTAGACAACACTTCAGACCTACTTTTTAATAGAAACAACCAAGTAGTCCTAGAAAAGTCATCAATAAATAGAATGAAATATTTGTAACCAGACAAACTCGGTACATGACATGGACCCCATACATTAGAGTGAACTAAATCAAAAATATCTTTACTGCTCACAGTACTACGTCTAGGATACACAGTACAAGTCTGTTTTCCCAGCTGACAAGATTCACACTGAAAATTACAACTGCCAATATCAGAAACTAAATGACACAACTTCTCTGACGATGGATGTCCCAGCCTGTAGTGTCACTGCAGTGCAGAAACAGAAGCCGATAAAGCAGATACCATAGCAGCTTTCTCTGATCGCGGTAACTGGTCCAAGTAGTAGAGTCCATCAACACCTTCATACCCCCCACCAATCTTCGTCCTCGTGCGAAGGTCCTGAAAAACACATGAACTAGGAACAAAAGTCAGGCTACAGTTCAAACTTTGTAAAATTTTGCTGACTGATAATAAGTTCAGAGGAAATCTAGGCACATATAAGGCAGACTTGAGCCAAAACTGAGAAACAATATCACCGACTCCAAAGACCGAAGACTTTGAGCCATCAGCTAGCATAACAAAAGAGTTACGGACAGGTTTAGATAGAGTTTTAAACAGAGATCTATTGCCAGATATATGTGCAGAGGCACCAGAATCTATCACCCATTTGGTATTACTAGAAGTAGAAGGTGAGGAGGAACTCAGGAATGCAGTATCATAACCAGAGTATGCAGCATGTGCTCCACTAGTAGAAGTAGCAGTCGAAGAGCCAGCACTCTCAAGGAGGCGTTCCACCTCAGCACGAATGTAGTCTGCAGTTGCTCCCGCAGTCGTTGGCTCAGGCGTCAGAGTAACAGCCTCAGAAGCAGTAGACGATGAATCTGCAGCAGCATTGGCCCAAGCCGGTTTACCGTACTTTTCCCAACACTTTTCTTCAATATGGTTAGACCGGCCACAGCAGGTACACACATCCTGTCCTTGCTGAGGACGCGCAGCAGCAGGAGGTGAGGCAGCAGGAGGGGCTCCTCGTCCAGCACCAGGTCCACGTCTCCGTCCTGCACCCAGGGGAGGACGACCATCAGTGGAACGGCCACGGCCACGATCATGGCCACGCCCGACCCAAGCAGCCAGGGCAGTAGAATCTCCAGTCTCAGGAGACGGTGTCGATGAAGAAAGGCGCTGGAGACGCTGGTAGACACTCTGCAAAGTAGGGAGCGGATCACTCGCCAAGATCTGATCCACAACGCCAGTATAAGATTCTGGCAAGCCACTCAGAAACTGTATCAGCTGTAGTTCCGCCCGCTGTTTCTGCATAGTCGCCAGATCAGTAGACAGCAGGTGGTAAGTCTCCAACTCACCCCACCGGCCGGTGAAGGTGGAGAAGTAGTCGGAGATGTCAGATCCCGTGAATTGGAGTCGCCCTAGTTGCTTGGTTGTGTCGAAGACCTTCTTGGGATTCTGACTGTGAGAGTAGGTACTGGCGAGCTGATCCCACATCTGCTTCGCCGTAGGTAGCCTAAGTAAAGTAACACTGATCTTCTCAAGGGCACTGTTGAGAATCCATGTCATCACAGTCGAGTCTTCACGGACCAAATCATCAAAAGTTTTGACGTCTTTTTCATCCGCGTTCGCTGCAGGCTGAGGCGGACCAGTGCGAATCAGATGAGAGTACCTCCCTTGTGATTTGGCATATATCACAAAGGAGCACACCCAAAGCTGGTAATTGCGCCCGTCAAGTTTAACAGTGGTAACTTGAAGGCGCGAGTCTTTCCGGAAGTCATCTCCAGAAGACGCCATGAGAACAGGCAGGAAGGCAGACACAGGCAAGCAGGCACATGCAGGAGTAGTCAGCAGTCAGAGGCAGAAGTCCAACACATGGACTAGTAGTAGAAGGTAGAAGATCCACGCATGGATCTTAAAAAAAAACCCACGTAGGGGCAGCAGATGAAGAGAAAAAATCTACGCCAACATGGAGGATCAATCACTCCACCATGAGGCGCAGACAGACAGAGAGGATGAAGCCCGTTACGCCGTCAACGTGCCAGAACTGGAAAGTTACCGAGGCTGTCCGGAGATTTCGGAAAGAAAAACAGAGCTAGACAGAGGGTCCTGTGGTGGATTAGGCCACAAGGATGGAGTTTATTTGGGGATTAGAGGTGGATGGAGGGTTGCGGAGGGGTGGACGACGATTGGTAGCGGCGGTGGTACTGTAGCGGCAAAAAAAAGGAGATTTCGGAGTGTGGTGGCGGCTAGGGTTGGTGGAGATAGGGATTAGGTTTAAGGTGGATCGTCCCGCTCTGATACCATGTGAATAACAATGAGATTTGGAGAGCTTAGGGTTGCACAATGTGCACCCTCATATATATAATACTGAAAGAATTACAGAGAGGTCCATATATAAAAGAGAAATAACAAAACAAATAGCAGGCTATGTAAAACAAGAAATATATAATGTAACAACTAGTAACTAGTAATTAATGAGTAATAACCAACAAGTATTATTGCTTTGCTTGGAAAAGTGGTGATGATTGCTCGGGCAGCTATGGACAATCACATGCAGTGAGACAACCACTACCAATCGCTTTGCCAACCGCTCTTATTTTACACTCTTTTTTCTATCCGCGGTGATCTGCAATCTCTACCAATCGCTCAATTCTAATCATAAGAAATTGTTGCGATGACTTATCGGCGATGGGTAATTGGCGACGAATTCAATCACTTTTCCAAACTCTACATAAGTTTTTTTATTTGTTTGTAGATCATGTGATTTTCAAAAGATCTAGCACTTAGAACATTGTTATTTGCAAAATATTTCTTTAGATCTCTTTAGACGAGCTTGGGATTAGAAGGTGTATCTGAGCGAGGGATACAGGAAACATAAAAATAGCCTCTAGAAGCAACATATTCAAAGAAACTTGCCAAAATACCCAAGTTGTAGTAGTAATATCCCTAGGAACGCATTTCTTGAAATGCAAGTTGTGTTTATGTGCCATTTTGAGATACTCAGCTAAACTAGGCCTTTTACTGCAAAATTTCTTTGTTTTCCAAAATTTCACACCTAGATGTGATTTTTTTGCAAAATTATGTCAAATTCCTTGCATTTGTGTGTTATCATCTCTGATTCTATGTTTAGATGTCCGATTGGAAAAAGCCGAAATTTCGCAATTTCAATCTAAATTTGTTTCCATGACTTGGGAAAATCTGAAATAGGAATGGTAATGTACGCACAATGAGGACAACAAAAAGAAATAGGAGGGAGATAGGTGATCATGTGAAACAAAATATGAATTTGAGGTGAGAAGTCAAGGCCACTTGCCTTTCCTTAGATGGCAGGCATATAATCAGGATTGCTTGTTACCGAGTGGCTATGTAGCAGTAGCAGGGTGACATACTAGATTGATGATTGCTTGTTTCATCGGATCATTAGACGACAAGCAAGTCATCATGATTGACCATGCCCTCCTTGAGCCGGAGGGTGGCATACTAGGTTGATGCTAAGACATAAAGGTGGCTCCTGTGCTAATGCTCATGCCTGAGCGTAATGTGCTGGTATGTTTAGTCAGCAACAGTGACTTTGGCGGCCCTCCTTATTCCGACCAACTTAAGAAACGATTGTGTTAAAAAGATGGGGCAGAGCAGCAGCATCAGAATATAGAATGGTGTTTGGATATGAAGGAGAAGCAAGGTACAGTGGAACCAAAATCTCTGACACAAAATTGACAGAGACTTATCTATTGTCCCTAATAAGAACACAACTTATCGGTGAACTAGATGTTGGCTTACTTTGTGGGAGTTCTCACCTGGGCAACACTTTTAAACTTAAAAGTTCAAACACTGAGATAATTGTTTAAATATCAAGCTCCTCGCTTGGGTGACTGTGATAGGGGATCATAGCTGTTTTCTGCAACTGTATAACATTAACGCTTAAAATAATAAAGTTAGATGAAAGGTCAAATTCTAATTTTGCATTCCTGTGTTGCCAAATTTGTAAAAGTTGCTTGACATTTACATGGAGAGGGTAAATTGTTCTCCTGTCTTATAGACTGCTTAACCATTATTTCCTGACAACGAACTTCTTTTGTTTTAGATATATCTAATTTATAAATCTAATAATAGACTCTAATATAAACTTCCAAATCTTAGATGTCTTTGCTATTAACTAGCTATGGTGTTTGTAATCACACATAAGCTATTGATGATTCTTCATATCTGGAAAAGCTTAAGCTAATGAGCAGGTGATTACAGATAGTTATAAAAACGGGAATAAGAAATGGGCTCTTATGTTTTGTTCTTGCTTAATGTATTTCTTAACACATGCCAATATTTTTATCAAATGCTCTGTGATGCAGTGCTATCACATAAATGTTTTATGTTGTACTGTGCTATCACACATGTCTTTATGAAGTCTTTCTTTCACAATCACAGGTAGAGATATATCCCTTGAGGATACATTTAACTGAAGCTATGTACCGAATGATGTGGGAATACTTCTTTCCAGATGATGAACAAGATTCACAGAGACGGCAGGCATGCTGCTCTATGTTTTGATTGAAAATGATGTATTTCTGCTTCCATATGTTGACATATTTTCTGTCAAAAATCTTAGGAAGTTTGGAAAGTTTCCACGACAAACAGGAGGGGTAGGAAAAGTCTTTCAGGCCTTGAGTTACTTCCTAATAATCAACCAGCCAAAGAATATGAGGTTCCTTCAAGACAGAGCACCATAATGGCATCTTCTTCTACACTCACAGGTGGAGCAGTTCAATCTTCTGCTCATCCCGACAGTGGCGCTGTGAGTATTAATTAGTGCTTGAACTTTGGTTCTCTTTATTATGCCCTGCATAAATTTGATGGACAAGCCGAACTTTGATTTCTTTTAATTGACCAAAGTGCAGTCACATATGATTCTTTTATTCTTTTCTGCAGGGTTCGAAGTTTTCCAACACGAAACCAAGTATTGCATGTGGTTCCAGTGGTGGTCTTCGTAGGACATCTTCTTTTGATAGAACATGGGAAGAAACTGTTGCTGAATCTGTGGCTAATGAAATTGTATTGCAAGTTCAATCTTCCACAAAAAGTGGTCCTCTTAATTTGGCAGCTGAACCTAAAGATTCTAAGTCAATTAAATCTGGTCGTTTGTCTCATGAGGAGAAAAAGGTTGCAAAACCCCAGGATGAAAAGAAAACCAGGGAACGGAAGATGATGGAGTTTCATAATATTAAGATAAGCCAGGTTGATGTCTTGAGAATTTTATTGTTGTTTAGGTTTATCTGTGAGATTAACTGCCCTCTTTGTTTGTATATAGGTTGAACTGCTTGTCACATACGAAGGATCAAGGTTTGCTGTCAATGATTTAAGGCTGTTGATGGATACATTTCATAGAGTTGATTTCACTGGTACCTGGAGAAGGTTGTTCTCCAGGGTTAAGAAACATATTATTTGGGGAGTTCTGAAATCAGTAACTGGAATGCAGGCAAGTATTTTTAATTTCTACAGCTTGATGGGTTTGCAAGTTTTACAACATAACTATATTGACTTGTTTCTCGGTTTCATGAATGTAGCAATAGGAAGCCTATGCAAGAGAACCTAAAACAAAATCCAACAATCTTATCGTGCTAGTGTTACTTTTTGTTTTATTTAGAATAATTAGCTTAAATTTTTCTTGTACTTCCTGAATTGACTGTTCTTTTTAATTTGGTAGGGAAAGAAATTTAAAGACAAAGCCCAGAGCCAAAAAGAGATCAATGTACCTGTTGTCCCTGACATTGATCTAAATTTCAGTGATAGTGATGGTGACCAACCTGGAAACCCTGATGCTTTTCCTATAACATGGCCCAAGCGTCCCAATGATGGTGCCGGTGATGGATTTGTTACTTCTATCCGGGGGTTGTTCAATTCTCAACGACGCCGAGCAAAGGCATTTGTTTTGCGTACCATGAGAGGAGACCCTGAAAGTGAATTGCATGCTGAGTGGAGTGAGAGTGAGGCTGAATTTTCTCCCTTTGCTAGACAGTTGACGATAACAAAAGCTAAGAAACTCATAAGGCGCCATACGAAAAAGTTTCGCTCTAAAGGCCAAAAAAATTCTGGTAATTGCTCGTATATCTACACAGTTGCAGTACCTTCGACTTCGTATTCCTTTTTGGGTACTTGAATATGAATGGACGTATGTTTGTTTCTCCTTTTGTAGGGGCATCTCAGACCAGAGGATCGTTACCAAATTCACCAAAGGAGACACCATATCAAAGTGATTCATCAATTGAATCTTCTTATGAAGAATCACACGAGTAGATGTTTGTATATGTGGCATTCACAAGTCGTTTTAGTGGCAAGTGACAGAAATTAGGTGGTTACTTGTTGTATATAGTTATTGAGTTGTTAATTTGTTGTAATTAATGAACTCGACAATTCCAAAAAAGGTGGAATTGTTGAGCAGTTGATGTTCCTGGGCATGATGTAACAAATTAATATAGCTTATGGTGTCGAATTCCCAGTTTAAGCGGACAGGCAACCCTTCAAGTTGTCAATTGGAAAACAATTTTTTGATTCTCTGGAACAATAAATTCTTTCGTCCATGGTGATACTAATGATGGTGGCGGCGTATGGTAAACCATTTATTGGCTGATAATCTTGGTAAGGCCAGTGTATGATTGAATACAGTGTTTGTCATTTGCTTGTGGATGCAGGGTAGTTGAAGAGGTATGTTAATGGGCTGTGCGATGGCTCCTTCATAGTGAACAGTTGTACCCCTTCCTGTTCTGTTTCCACTTATATCCTCTAGTACACTCAAAGATACATGGATGAGAGGAAGATGGAAGAAAGAGGTGGTTGTAGTTGAACAATTACTTGGGAAATTTAAACATTTTGGATGCGGAAAATGCCTAGTAGCAGTCTGCAAAAAAAGGGAGGGTGCCCCTCGGTAGCAGAGGTAAACTAGTGGTGATGATTGTGTGGGAGATTAGTGATCAAACCAGCTGAGCATTGTTTTATCTACCTCACAAAAGAAGATCATTCATTTTCAATAGTTGCTCATTTACTTTAGTTTTCTTTGCTATATCTATGTCGTTTCTCCTCTCTTATTTGATTCATGTAGAGTCAACCCCTCTTCTCATTTAAGTGGCTTTTACCTTCTCACTCACATTATCTTTACTTTGAACCAGTTTTCATATCAACAAACCTAAAGTCTACAACAGAGGCTCTATATATGCCACTCAACCGAGAGCTATTCTGTCCTAACTGGAGCTATTCAGTCCTAACTGTAGACTTACGATATTACCGTATGTCTGTAGTGTCTGCTGGATCATCATTCTGTAGTTGTGGAATAGGAGGGTGGTATATGGGTCAACTTGTAGTGTATAAATTATATCTAATCTTTATAATGTTCATAATAAGGTTGTACAACCATTTCACGAAGTGTTAGGCCTTCATTGTACCCTCAACCCTTATTTGTGAACCCATGGATTACCATGCTGTGAAAACTTGTAAATATACCTAAGGGGTCAATATGCCACCTCCCACCTTATCCTCCTCATGCATCTTTGATTGAGTTACTGTCATTGTATTGCTGCATCTCCTTGTGCTTCTCCACCACCTTATAATTTGTGCTTAGGGCTATTATAGGGTGTGTACCCAGTACAAACCGTTGTCAGAACACATTTCTTTTTTACAGAACAATGCGTCTATTTACCAGCGAAGCTGTAAATTTATTGTTATGACCGCATCTGAGCTTAATTGGTAAACTAGGGTTTACCTGGATGATTACATATTTAATTGGATTGATCATTGCTTAAATCTAATTAATGATGATATCTCAATTATAATATGTTAAACCTAATGAGAACCCCAAGCATGCTATCTCTTTGTATAATTAGGGTTTGAGATATATAATCTCTAGTCGGTTGAATTAGGGTTTTCAACAAATAAGCTCATTTGGGAAGGAATGATAGAGTTAGGCATAGAAAAATAGAAATGATAGTTGGATACTTGGGTAGCACAACCATGGTGGGTAGCACGGTCGTGCTAGGTCATTGGTGGCACGGGCATGCAAGGCCACACGGTCGTTTTGAAAGAATTGAACTATTAACCAACTTTTATACTCAAATCTGCTGAAAACAATGCACCACAGCCGTGGTAGGTAGCACGGCCGTGCTGGGTCCATCTTGCACGGTCGTGGCAGCTAGCACGACCGTTCTGAGGCATTTTTGCTTCAAATGACATTTCTGCAGATTTTTGGATAGCAGTGCACTGTTCTATTTTTGATTATTTATTGGTAACTTCAAATGATCTCAAATTTTAACCGAAGCTTTATAGATCAATTATAAACAACGTGCTAAATTCCCATAATTTTTGGAGAAGGTTTGATCTCTGAAATAAACGAATTACAGTAACTTTTGTATAACTGAATATTCAGCCAATATAATAAAAGTTGAGTGTAGGGTCAATATGCAATCGACCCAAGCAGCTCAATTGCTCTATATGTTCGAACACACACACTAGCAACTCTCATAATTCACAATTCATTCCAGAGAAACGAGCTCCTAGAGAGAGAGGAAGAGTTAGGGTTTGAGAGGAGAAAGTGGTGGAATTGCTGAATTAGGGTTTTGCGGTCCGAGGAATGGTTAAATCAAGTAAGTTTAGCTTCTTTGTATAGCCTTTCATGGTGAATCGTCTCTCACATGTCAAGATTCCGTCCCTCCCCTGATTTGATCCGAAATGGTATCAAAGCTTCCCCTTTTCTCACTCTTTCTTCATAATCCCTCATTTACAAGGTTTCCGAGTTGAATGGAAGAAGAATTGGGAGATTTGCTAGGGATTTGATATGAGTTCGAGATTCCCTGAGTTGAGCTGCAGTTTTGAGGTGTTTTCACACCTTAGGGTGAGTGGGTTCTTCCTTCAAACAGTGTAATGCACGAAATTTGATTATAGCATCCAAATCCCTAATTGCTTAGTATGTGACTATAAACCCTGAAATGTCCGTTTGATTTAAATTGTTGCAAATTGATATGATATGGATTCCTTCTCTGTTTGAATGACTCTTTGATGGTATATTTACATCAGAAACGTATACAACACATCCTAGTAAGAATGTTTTTCAGATTTATACCATATGATGTAATTAGGGTTTAACCTAATTGAGATATCACTAGAGTTTCAACCTTAGTGAAGAGACATTTAGTCTTGAACTGAGTCTAGATCTTAATGCTCCTAATAAAGTGCATATCTAACATATTTCAATATCCAAGCCCATTTGGATTCACCATTAAGTCTATGACTTTTGATTTCGCTAAGTTGAAGTTCAATCGAGCTGTGGCACGACCGTGGTGGGTGACCACGACCGTGGTGAAGGGTCTGTGCCACGGGCGTGCTAGGTAGCATGGCTGTACTGAATGCTTTTGAAACTCTGATCTCTATACACCACGACCGTGGGGGAGAGCCATGACCGTGGTGAGGTAACTGTGCCACGGCCGTGGGGTGACACCACGACCGTGTTGAAGCAAACCCTAAATGAATACTTAAAGGTCAAAGTTAAATGAAGAGGACTAGTAATCTTATAAGTGGTTAGGATGTACCTCATGGGTTACCTTATTTGAATTTTATTCTTGGTGCATGATATCTCAGTGAATAGCATGGAAACCTAAATTTAGTTCAATTTCCATGGTTTCATACATATATCGATTGTATATGATTTGTTGAAAACAATCTTTATTTAGTGAATGCTTATATCCTATGAAATCCTTATGAGAGCCATGTGACAAGTGAATGAGGTAAATGAAAAGGTGAATGAGGCGAATGAAACCCTAAGAGTAGGGTGTTGGCATGTGATGAATGAATAAGGCAAATGAAACCCTAAGGATAGGGTGTTCAATGAATCATGTTATGGTGACATGAAAGGTCTCGATATGAGATGTGGTGATACTTAACTGTTGAATTGTATGTTTCTAGTGCATTTAACTTTATATGCTTGTTCTCTCTGAGTTGATATTTACATACTGTAGGGCTTCTTATATTTCAATACATATCTCGTAAATTGCAGGTGATGAGATATGACATGCCCTAGAAAGGGATGTTACCGAGACATGGTATATGTTGAATACATGAGCTATGATGTTTTATATGATATGATATGGCAGGCCGTGTGAGCCTTGTGAGAAATGTAAAATGAGTTATGATTTCTGTTTTACATGTATCTATAATATTAATGTTAGACTTAGGTGCCCTGAACACCGTAGAACCCCTTCGAGAGGTCTGCTTCTTAGGGGTGAAACTCGTGTTGCAACAATAACCGTGCGGAGTCACGGTGGCACGAGGACAGAGAGGCAGTGTTCAACAATAATCCGTGCGGAGTCACGGTGGCACTGGAGAAAATAGGGGTTATTCAACATTAATCCGTGCGGAGTCACGGTGGTAACCCAGTGAGACTCTCCGCCTGTGTACTCATGTTAGAGGAGGAGTCTAGAGCACTCGGAGTTAGTGCATTGAGGCCGGAGAGCATGTGGTCCTGTAGCAGAACAGGGCTGGCGGTCAGACTTAGCATTTCCCGGGTGTGTCGCTAAGTCTTGTACGGTGTGGCCGTAGTGCACTGCGAGTCTCTATGCAGAGTACACTGCATAGATCAGGGTATAAGTTAAAATATGATCATATAGGTTCACAAAGTTCCTTATAAATGAAAGAGTTAAGGAAGACTAGAGCATAGTCTTCTAGTAGTTATTCTTTGGATGCAATATTTACATTCCTTGTTATTTCAATTATATTGTTTTAGAACTGTTCAGTGTAGTATTTATTGTTGTTAAATTTCATACCGTTTACTCAAAGTTATATCTGTAATCACATTAGTGCCTTAGACTGTTTCTTTGAAGTACTCATTCACTGAGCGAGTAGGCTCACCCCTCTACTCAAACATTTTAGGGTTAACCGCATGGACTTGAAGATGGTCAGAGCATCAACGTAGATCTTCCACAAGAGTTAAGTACAAGATTAGTTGAGTCAGTCGGTCCTTGTCACTCTAGGTCCTCAGTAAGAGATAAGAGAGAGAGTTGTAATTACGATGTGTAATATTATTCCTCTTTTGAAATTGTATGCTGTTAGTAGGTCTTATGTGCATAAGGTGTGAGAGACATCATAAATGTTTATACATGTATCTTTTCTATTAAAGTTTGATTAGTAAAAGAAATGTTCAGATTCCCTTGTTAAAATGATTTATGTGGTTCAATGCGAAGAAACAAGAGTTTGAAAGAAATAAAAGAAAAAGAAAAAAAAAGTTAAGGGTGTTCTTTGTATTACATATAAATCATATCTTATGCCCTAATCTCATGATTTGAGGAAACTGTGAGATCGGGGTGTAACAACTTGGTATCAGAGCTTAGGGTGAGTTGTCAAGGACCATTAAGTTAGTAAGTTAGCGTCATATGTGTGGCAGATAGGAGATGTTTTGATGTTAGCCTTGGGGATTTGAGTATTTGGATATCCTGGCACGATATCTGAGTACTTGGATCAACCAGTACAAGCTACTCTGTCTATTCTCTCACGTATACCCTGGCCAGGTATACAGTGGAAGAATGGGCTAGAGAGGAACCCTAGAAAGGTTAGGGTTAGATAACGAGAAAAGAAACAAGAATTAAGAGCATAAATGTAAAAGGAGATAGAACTTACATTTCATAATGTTGTTTTTGTTGGAAATGTATAGAAATGCTCTTATATGTTTGAATTGAAATATTCAGTACTTTGATATATATATGGGTCTTTAAGATTTGTTGCACACTATGCAGTTGTAGCATTTATTGATTTCATTCTTTGTAACATGTAGATTAGAAATCATCTTTGAATGATCTTTCCTTAGTGGATAAGTTTTCTTCCACACTTCTGAGATGAATAGGAGTTGAGTAATCCTTTGTAGTTCTTGGCTTCAGGACTTCAGGTTTGGCCTGGTCCGGTTGGCATGATGCGTTACTAGGATCTAATGAATCCTATCAATAGTATAATAAGAATAGAATTTGAATAATTAGACCCACATCAGAGTAAGAATGTACATACAGTAAGATGTTGAAACATATGGGCAAGATCAGAACAACTAAGAATTAGTTGAAACTGGTATCTGAGGTTCAATTTTGGGGTCTCAAATGTGAAACCCTTACTTGGGAATAATAGAACCTGCTATGAAGTTCATGATCAGTTTATTGATTAATATTATATGAACTATACATATGAAATATAGAAAAGATATGTGAAATGTATGTATGGTTCTAGATAGCAAGAATCGATCATGAAGAATGGATCATATAATCGAGTATAATGCTTTTATGAACTCTAAAGCAAAGGCTGAGTAGAAGAATAGAGTTGAGCATTCAATAGGTCCATAGAAGTGAAGAGTTTTCAAAAGAGTAAAAGTAAAGAGAATCGTATGAACATGTAATTCATAAGACTAGAACAACAAACTAGTTCCTAAGTGAAGAACATAGGTGTAGTTTAACGAATGAATAAGTCATACAAAGGTACACTGTATTCAGGAGAGAAAAACTAGATTGAAAGAGAAACTATGTTTGACCCATGCATGATCCACTTGAATTAAAAAAAAAAGATGAAGAATATGTAATGTATTCAACATGAGGAAAAACGAATAGAAGGACTATTAATTTAGAACGTTAACTTCACAATAGTATAAAGATAAAGGAGGAAATATGTGCAACATGGTATACATGACCATACATATGAATAAGCAACATGGTCATAAGAGAAAAATTTAGAATTAAAGATGACGGGTTAAAGAGTAGTATATGGTAAGAGGACTATGAAATGTAAGAAAGGGTTTGAAATATGATGGAGAAGTTATAAAATAAAGAGGTTGTGAGATTCAAGCAAGTGCTAATCAATCAAATATCTCTGTTGATAACTAAGTAAATCTACATACGAGAATGTATTAAGGGAATGTTTGAATACAAGTATTCCAAGTCTTAAAATCATCTTCTCTCTCATATATTCCTTAACAATAGCAAGGTGGGAATGAAATGATAAGAAAATGAATCATATATGATGCATAACTACCTTGGTAGGGTCATCTAGTGAATGTAATAGTGACATACATTACGATGAAGTGCGATAAGAAATAAATTCTTGTGTGATAGCAAGAATGATGAATAATCTATTCTTACCTTGAATGTTTTAATATTAGGGATGTTTTTTTTGTATATGATCAAAATGAGAAGGAGAGGTAGAAAAACATAAGTAATAAGAAATGAGGAGAGAGATAAAGGAAAATACTAGCTTTGTGTAATATGTGAACTCATTTTTAGAAGTATGCTTTGTTGAAGGCATACTAAGGTATGTAAGTTGGTTCTATGTATGATTTCAGTGTAGTTGTGCAAGCTATATGTTAATTAAAGGTGTATGATAGTTGTAGTAATTCATACTAGATATGCATCCTAGTATTGTGTAGTTGTGATATGGTGATACGGTTTGGATGATGACGGAAGACATGGAGGGATATCCTGAATAAGGTAGTTATACCTACTCACTCATATTAATAGAAGGGATGTTAATCAAATTGTGTGGATAAGTAACCCTAATGAGGTATATCTTGTTATACCTAGCTTTAATCTAACTAAGTGATGGTATCTGGGTCTGAACAAAGCTTGAATGACTGATACAATTGTGGATTACCTTATTACTGTTGATGAAACCCTAGTATGATATAACCTGATGGTTGCACCTTGACTTATGTGTGGGTTCATACTGAGGATAGTATGGAATGAGGTGGTAATGCTTCACCTCATGCATCCATGACCCAATGGGGATGCCAAGAGTAGTATTGTGCAATTGATTGTTGAATCTAGCCTTTTAATTCAAGACTGTTTTGCTATTTGAATAGCACTTTATTAAAGTTTAAAACAACATGGTGAACTCGCTTTTGTCACTTAAAGGTGATACAGAACAATAGAACTTTCTGAGCCGCATAAGTTGAGATAGTTGTATCAGAGTATCAGAGTTGCGCAGTGAAAGCGTGGTGGTTTATCTTTGCATTCTATGTTTGACTGCGGCATAAAGAATTTGCTTGATATCATTGAGAACTATTTGAAATATGTTGTGATTTAGTAAAGAATTAAAAGATCTAATGTTGAAAACTACATTCAGGTATGAAATACAAGAATATAATGACATGGAAGGCTTTAGAAGCTTAGAATAACCTTGAGTGTATCTTTCTTGTAGGTTTATGTTTCGAGGATGAAACATTCTAAGAGGGGAAGAGTTGTTATGACCGCATCTGAGCTTAATTGGTAAACTAGGGTTTACCTAGATGATTACATATTTAATTGGATTGATCATTGCTTAAATCTAATTAATGATGATATCTCAATTATAATATGTTAAACCTAATGAGAACTCCAAGCATGCTATCTATTTGTATAATTAGGGTTTGAGATATATAATCTCTAGTCGATTGAATTAGGGTTTTCAACAAATAAGCTCATTTGGGAAGGAATGATAGAGTTAGGCATAGAAAAATAGAAATGATAGTTGGATGCTTGGGTAGCACGGCCATTGTGGGTAGCACGGTCGTGCTAGGTCATTGGTGGCACGGGCATGCAAGGCCACACGGTCGTTTTGAAAGAATTGAACTATTAACCAACTTTTATACTCAAATCTGCTGAAAACAATGCACCACGGCCGTGGTAGGTAGCACGGCCGTGCTGGGTCCATCTTGCACGGCCGTGGCAGCTAGCACGGCCGTTCTGAGGCATTTTTGCTTCAAATGACATTTCTGCAGATTTCTGGATAGCAGTGCACTGTTCTATTTTTAATTATTTATTGGTAACTTCAAATGATCTCAAATTTAACGAGTATAGTTAACTGTTAGTCCCAACAGTCACTGTTAACGGCAGAAAGCAAAGGGTTTAATGTGAGACCCTCCCGTATATTTGTATGATATTCGGGCGTATAAGACATTTAGAACTTATAAAGCAAGGATATCGTTACGCTTCAAACACCGAGCACTCGGGACTTTACAGGTCGCCCCTCTCCGTCTTGGTAATTAAATGGCAGCAACAAAGTAAATCGACTTTCCACGACAGTATAAAGGCTGTCCACATCAGCTTATCCATAACAGCAAAAAAAGGCTGTAACTTTTTAGATCCGAAAATCTGCAGAAATGACGGAGAGGGTCCATCTTGCACGGCCGTGGCAGCTAGCACGGCCGTTCTGAGGCATTTTTGCTTCAAATGACATTTCTGCAGATTTCTGGATAGCAGTTCACTGTTCTATTTTTAATTATTTATTGATAACTTCAAATGATCTCAAATTTTAACTGAAACTTTATAGATCAATTATAAACAACGTGCTAAATTCCCATAATTTTTGGAGAAGGTTTGATCTCTGAAATAAACGAATTACAGTAGCTTTTGTATAACTGAATATTCAGCCAATATAATAAAAGTTGAGTGTAGGGTCAATATGCAATTGACCCAAGCAGCTCAATTGCTCTATATGTTCGAACACACACACTAGCAGCTCTCATAATTCGCAATTCATTCCAGAGAAATGAGCTCCTAGAGAGAGAGGGAGAGTTAGGGTTTGAGAGGAGAAAGTGGTGGAATTGCTGAATTAGGGTTTTGCGGTCCGAGGAATGGTGAAATCAAGTAAGTTTAGCTTCTTTGTATAGCCTTTCATGGTGAATCTTCTCTCACATGTCAAGATTCCGTCCCTCCCCTGATTTGATCCGAAATGGTATCAAAGCTTCCCCTTTTCTCACTCTTTCTTCATAATCCCTCATTTTCAAGGTTTCCGAGTTGAATGGAAGAAGAATTGGGAGATTTGCTAGGGATTTGATATGAGTTCGAGATTCCCTGAGTTGAGCTGCAGTTTTGAGGTGTTTTCACACCTTAGGGTGAGTGGGTTCTTCCTTCAAACAGTGTAATGCACAAAATTTGATTATAGCATCCAAATCCCTAATTGCTTAGTATGTGACTCTAAACCCTGAAATGTCCGTTTGATTTAAGTTGTTGCAAATTGATATGATATAGATTCCTTCTCTGTTTGAATGACTCTTTGATGGTATATTTACATCAGAAACGTATACAACACATCCTAGTAAGAATATTTTTTAGATTTATACCATATGATGTAATTAGGGTTTAACCTAATTGAGATATCACTAGAGTTTCAACCTTAGTGAAGAGACATTTAGTCTTGAACTAAGTCTAGATCTTAATGCTCCTAATAAAGCACATGTCTAACATATTTCAATATCCAAGCCCATTTGGATTCACCATTAAGTCTATGACTTTTGATTTCGCTAAGTTGAAGTTCAATCGAGCTGTGGCACGGCCGTGGTGGGTGACCACGACCGTGGTGAAGGGTCTGTGCCACGGGCGTGCTAGGTAGCACGGCCGTACTGAATGCTTTTGAAACTCTGATCTCTATACACCACGACCGTGGGGGAGAGCCATGACCGTGGTGAGGTAACTGTGCCACGGCCGTGGGGTGACACCACGACCGTGTTGAAGCAAACCCTAAATGAATACTTAAAGGTCAAAGTTAAATGAAGAGGACTAGTAATCTTATAAGTGGTTAGGATGTACCTCATGGGTTACCTTATTTGAATTTTATTCTTGGTGCATGATATCTCAGTGAATAGCATGGAAACCTAAATTTAGTTCAATTTCTATGGTTTCATACATATATCGATTGTATATGATTTGTTGAAAACAATCTTTATTTAGTGAATGCTTATATCCTATGAAATCCTTATGAGAGCCATGTGACAAGTGAATGAGGTAAATGAAAAGGTGAATGAGGCGAATGAAACCCTAAGAGTAGGGTGTTGGCATGTGATGAATGAATAAGGCAAATGAAACCCTAAGGATAGGGTGTTCAATGAATCATGTTATGGTGACATGAAAGGTCTCGATATGAGATGTGGTGATACTTAACTGTTGAATTGTATGTTTCTAGTGCATTTAACTTTATATGTTTGTTCTCTCTGAGTTGATATCTACATACTGTAGGGCTTCTTATATTTCAATACATATCTCGTAAATTGCAGGTGATGAGATATGACATGCCCTAGAAAGGGATGTTACCGAGACATGGTATATGTTGAATACATGAGCTATGATGTTTTATATGATATGATATGGCAGGCCGTGTGAGCCTTGTGAGAAATGTAAAATGAGTTATGATTTCTGTTTTACATGTATCTATAATATTAATGTTAGACTTAGGTGCCCTGAACACCGTAGAACCCCTTCGAGAGGTCTGCTTCTTAGGGGTGAAACTCGTGTTGCAACAATAACCGTGCGGAGTCACAGTGGCACGAGGACAGAGAGGCAGTGTTCAACAATAATCCGTGCGGAGTCACGATGGCACTGGAGAAAATAGGGGTTATTCAACATTAATCCGTGCGGAGTCACGGTGGTAACCCAGTGAGACTCTCCGCCTGTGTACTCAGGTTAGAGGAGGAGTCTAGAGCACTCGGAGTTAGTGCATTGAGGCCGGAGAGTCTATGGTCCTGTAGCAGAACAGGGCTGGCAGTCAGACTTAGCATTTCCCGGGTGTGTCGCTAAGTCTTGTACGGTGTGGCCGTAGTGCACTGCGAGTCTCTATGCAGAGTACACTACATAGATTAGGGCATAAGTTAAAATATGATCATATAGGTTCACAGAGTTCCTTATAAATGAAAGAGTTAAGGAAGACTAGAGCATAGTCTTCTAGTAGTTATTCTTTGGATGCAATATTTACATTCCTTGTTATTTCAATTATATTGTTTTAGAACTGTTCAGTGTAGTATTTATTGTTGTTAAATTTCATACCGTTTACTCAAAGTTATATCTGTAATCACATTAGTTCCTTAGACTGTTTCTTTGAAGTACTCATTCACTGAGCGAGTAGGCTCACCCCTCTACTCAAACATTTTAGGGTTAACCGCATGGACTTGAAGATGGTTAGAGCATCAGCGTAGATCTTCCACAAGAGTTAAGTACAAGATTAGTTGAGTTAGTCGGTCCTTGTCACTCTAGGTCCTCAGTAAGAGATAAGAGAGAGAGTTGTAATTACGATGTGTAATATTAGTCCTCTTTTGAAATTGTATGCTGTTAGTAGGTCTTATGTGCATAAGGTGTGAGAGACATCATAAATGTTTATACATGTATCTTTTCTATTAAAGTCTGATTAGTAAAAGAAATGTTCAGATTCCCTTGTTAAAATGATTTATGTGGTTCAATGCGAAGAAACAAGAGTTTGAAAGAAAGAAAAGAAAAAGAAAAAAAAAGTTAAGGGTGTTCTTTGTATTACATATAAATCCTATATTATGCCATAATCTCATGATTTGAGGAAATTGTGAGATCGGGGTGTAACACTTATATTCTAGTCGGATTATTAACCATTCGTATCATGTCTGTACCAGTTATACTGAGTTACCTATTGTACCCCATTTATAGTAATATATAGTGTTAGTACTTTTTTTGTTAAAGTCATGTAATCTTGCTACACACGGCAGGTACTGTGGATTTTTGTGATTTTGTAAGTTGACTATATTAATCTTAAGTGTAAAGTGACAGTATAACCATTGTATTATATAGTTCAATACCTATTTGCTACTCTACTCTGCATGTTGCAACACGCGTAGGGGGTACTTGTCGTATATAATGTACTACTTTTATGTTATTTCAAAGTACTATTACATAAAAGTGAGGTAATTTTCAAGCACTCCTGTTTTATAAAACTTTGGTTATTTACAAACATTTTGTCTATACACTAAAAGTAACACTGTGCAAAAGAAAATCATGGCATTATGTTTTTTTGTTTCAATAGTAATTTGTGAAGTATTATTTTGATTGGGACTAAATTATCAAAGGAATATAGTTTAATGTATATATACTTGTCTTATTAATACTCATGTAGTCCCGGTGGACATGATGTGAGAGTTTAAATTATCCAAAGACTATTCAGTTATATAGACACTACTTTTTTCATTTGGGTACTTCTGATTTGACGCAAGTTAGTCTTGGTTGTATATCAGATATTTTTGGTACAACGTGACACAATGATATGTGTTTTATGTCTCTTCTCTAATTTTTTGGTGTATATTTATTATTATTTGCTGCTTCTCTCCCTTCATTTTCGTAGAGTACGTCATTTCATCTTCACTAAGGAATACCATGTCCTTAAGTGGCTGAAGTACCTCATGTGTAATAAGTAATATATGATTTACATAAATGTACATTTCTTATGAAAACAACACTCCAGATCAGACAAAAAGTACTTGTAAAACTTACTAATATTTACTTGAAAGTAAAATTCTACAAGCTAATAATACCTTTTAAAATGTGTACAATTAAATTATGTCAAATGCTAACAATAATATATATATATATATATATATATATATATATATATATATATATATATCCAATAAATAAAGTATGCCAACATCGATAAAAAAATATCATCATAATTAACATATATGGTACGAGATAGATGTGTACATGTGTCATAAAATATTTTGGAGATAACTAAAAGATAGGAGCAGTTTGTAAGTGTGCCACAAAAAGTACTTGCCATTAGATTATCAAAATTAGCCTAGCACTGACAGATCGACATGTTTAACCCAGTTTAGGTGAGAAATTTGCCATCCTTTTATAACTACCTAAACTCATTTTCACATATTTATTTAGTAGACTTTGTAGATGACTTAATTGAAGTTAATATATTAATCTACCTGCAACACATGTATATCAGACTATATTTTTTAACAATTAGATAAACAACTAGCCATTTTTTTAATTAAAAATGCTTATATGTGCACCTAGAGGTGGACTCTCAACCGACATGATTTAATCCGGTTGTGTTTTTGTTCCATTCATTTAAAATGGAGACTTTTTGATCCTCACATGCGAGACACCACATTGATCCAACCAAATCTAAACTACCTACCCATTTGACAAATATAAAAGCGTACCCCAAATAATTACAACAGTGTTTCAAATGACTAGAATAATAATTCACAATGATGAGAAAGGATGCATATGTATTCTGGTATTAAATTAAAAAATGAGTGTCTCACGCGTCTAGGGGATCACGCGCGGTTCAACCGCCCCTGGGACCAGTTTTGCAAACGTGGGGTCTGGGGTAGGGTTATTTTGGGTGGGGGCGGGTGGCTTTAGAGGGGTGAGGTGGCATTGGTAGGTCCTTGGAGAGAATGAGAGGAAAAAGGGAGACAAATTTATCACATACAACTTTCAATTCGTAGTATATTTTTTGACGAAATAAAACTCATTAGATTCGTTACAAAATATACAATCCTACAAGACTAATATCGATATATTTTGAAAAAAATAATATGATGCATACAATTTATATCCTCGTTACAAATTAGTGCAATACATGTAAAATATGGTGAATGTGTATTGATACAACACAAACTGGGTACAATCACGTTCGAACTGAGCGCATTCAAGTTGAAATTAGGCGCATTGAAGTACAAATTGAGCACAATCAAATCTGAATACTAAATTGGGCGCAATCATGCCCAAGCTGGGTGCATTCAAGTTGAAACTGGGCACATTCAAGTATAAACTAGGCACAATCAAGTCTGAAATGGGCGTTCAAGTCCAAACAGGGGGCAATCATGTCCAAAGTGGGCGCATTCAAGTCGAAATTTGACGCATTCAAGTCCAAATAGGGCGCAATCAAGTCTAACATGGCATTCAAGTCCAAATAGGGTGCAATGAAGTCCAAATTGGGTGCAATCAAGTCCGAGTTGGGTACATTCAAGTCCAAATTGATCATATGGTCCAAACTGAGCGCAATCAAATCCAAACTGGGTGCAATCAAATTCAAATTAGCGCAATCAAATCCAAACTGATCAAATGGTGCAATCAAGAAGAAGAAGAAGATGGTGATGATGATGCACTCACAAGTAGGCACATTACAACACGAATTAGGCGCAATCATGTCCGAACTCAGGACATTCAAGTCCAAATTGGGCACATTCGAGTTCGAATTAGACTCAAGGACGAATCCGGCACATTCAAAATCAAACTGGACGCATTGGATTGATAATGAGCGCAATAAATGTCAAAATCCATCTATTTTTATTATTTTTCAAAATTTACTAATATCAGCCTCGTTGGAAAGTACTTTTGTAAGGATTCTAATGATTTTATTTGGTGAAAAAACCTCAGATCAAAAGCTATAAGTAAAACAAAAAATAAATATAAGAAAATGGCTATTTAAGGAGAGAGAATGAGTGAGGGAGAGTAAAGAGAGGGGGTGTGGACCACGGCTGGTAGGGGTGGTTTCCCTGTGTGTGAAACGCGATTAACCCCAGCGCGAGTGGGGGTAAATTAAACTCTATTAAAATTTTCGGATCTAAAAAGTTACAGCCTTTTTTTGCTGTTATGGATAAGCTGATGTGGACAGCCTTTATACTGTCGTGGAAAGTCGATTTACTTTGTTGCTGCCATTTAATTACCAAGACGGAGAGGGGCGACCTGTAAAGTCCCGAGTGGTCGGTGTTTGAAGCGTAACGATATCCTTGCTTTATAAGTTCTAAATGTCTTATACGCCCGAATATCATACAAATATACGGGAGGGTCTCACATTAAACCCTCTGCTTTCTGCCGTTAACAGTGACTGTTGGGACTAACAGTTAACTATACTCGTAACGATGACAGTATGCATAAAATCATATAGCTGTCTACCTGGTCGAGAATGGGAATGACATGGTTTAAAATTTTGGTTATGCGGTTATGTATTGAACTCATACATGTTAAACTAAGTGATAGATGTTTGGGTTAGATCATACCTATATCATTTGTAATCTTATCAGCGTCTAGTAACCCCTTTCATTATTAATTGTAAAATATCGTGGACTTATCCCTCTAGTAGGGGTGAGCAGAATTTGGTTAATAACCAATTAACCGAACGGTTAATTCCGAATGGTTAATTTTATTGGGTCAATTTGGTTAATTTGGTTAATTTATTTCGGTTAATCGGTTAAATGGTTAATTTGACGGTTAAAGATATTTTTGGTTTGATTAACCGAATTAACCGAATAGTCAGAATTTATTCATAAATAATATCCTACACATGCATATATACATATATAGTTGTACTTTATTTCAAAATACTTCCCCATATATATAGTAATCAAGTTTTTACGAGCCATACAAAATTAAATTTACAACAATACCACCATAATATAACAATATTGTCCCAAATTCTATGACTATTTCAAATAATATTATTACACGAGTGTTATTTGGTTAACCAAATCAACCGACTGAATTAACCATTAACTGATTGGACAATAACCAAATTAACCGACTCAATTTGATTAGGTTAATGGTTAAAATCTCAAACCACAAATTAACCGTTTAACCGAACCGAATTAACCGTAACCGACCGAATTAACCGAATGCTCACCCCTACCCTCTAGAATCTACCAGACTATCATTATTTGGTAGTGGGTGAGGACACCTAAAGGATGGCATTGGGTTATATTAATAATGTGAAGGATGGGCTTCCATTAGGTTTCTTAATTCTGTATAGGGGTATGTGTTTACCTAGCAAGGTAATTTGCGCAGATCACAAATTGTATGTCCTTTATGTTACAAGGGACGATTTAGTTTGCACCTAAAAGTTGTAAGTTGAATTACTCCATTGGCTAAAAATTTGAAACTTAACCAAGTTGTTAACTCACTTAACACGAGGATATTTTTTGGTCCGGTCTGGTTTGGACCAAAACCATCGTAAGATCGTGTGACTAATCTCATAATTATTGTATATGCAATCTATTTAGAAGGATAAGTACAAAACATATGCTTATTTTAAAACACTTTTGTGGACCAATCTTTTTTCTCATTCCTCCTACGTGACTAATTAAATTATTTTTTGGGAAAAATAATAGAAAAAATGTCCATAAGTATTCTTGCAACATGTATTACATTCAAGGGCTAGAAAATATGGAAGATCTCAAATATTATGATAGCTAGACTTCAACTAGTTCATCACTTAATGAAGAGTTTGCACAAATGAAAAACATGTTTCCAAACAAATAATGCATTCAGTTAAAATTGAGGCTCAAATCCCGCAATAGATGCACTTCTACTTTTATAAGCTTACCATTAGTTCTCTCCATTGATAAAAAAATGCACATGTATGTGAATACCTATAAAGGATAGGGTTTATGAATCTCTAGGTTTGGTTCAACAATTCTAGGAAGAATCTAGTGACTAATAAAATGATCTTGTTGTGATTTTGCTTCCATCTCCTTGATAGTTTAACATTGACATACACATTCAACAACACTTCCATCAATTCCAATGGTAACGGTAATAGTCATTAACAATTCACATTGTGAGTACAAAACCTAGTCATGTGATGCCACCACAACGAGCATAGCCAACTACACCATAAATTATCAATTTGTTGTCCAAACATTTTTTGAACATACATGACATTTTCCATTCCAACATATAGTGCAACTGTTATAACCCCAATTTTTGGGTTCAATTAGTGAGAAATGTAATTTCTCATATTAAAGATAATTGAACAAATAATGATATGATTTGTTTTGAATAAATGGATTCCTTTCACAATAGCCTTGATTGGTTGCTTTGTGGGCTTTATTGGCTATTGGGCCCAATAACAAGGAAATTCAAATAGTAAATGTATAATTGAATTTTTAAGAAAAGAAATATGTAGAAACCTCTAGAAGGCAAATCCAAAGAGGATTTCGTGACTCTTGGGTTCCTTGGGTACCAAGGAGTCCAAGGTTGCAAAAAGAAAGCAATAAGAAAAGAAAAGATTAATTAAGTATTTCTTTATGAAGAAAGAAATTGGAAAAATAATGATAAAATGTGGAAAATGAGTGGAAAGTGGCATAAATAAGATTTCTTGGGGAAATTTCGTATCTATGAGGTTGCTAATATTAAAAGGAATGCCAATGAGGAAAATAAAAGAGAAATAAAGATAAATCCTCAAAAAGAGATATTTTAATGAGAAATAAGCAAGATAATGTGAAATAATGCATTTAGATGCATCTAGAAGGATAATAAGTATCCTTAAAAAGTAATTTCGAAATCATAAAGTTTCTTGGGGTACGAGGAGCCCCAATAAAGGGAGAGGAAAGAGAAAATACCAATTTGCAGAATAAAAGATAATATGATTTAAGGTTTTGGAGGCATTATGAAAAGGGAAGTAATTTCTATTAAAAGAAAATAGAATTTCATTTTAATGGATTAAACAGTAACAATAAAGAGGATAAGAAGGAGGAAATTCGAATTCCTAAATAGCCATGCAATAAGGAATATCAAGGAAATAAAGGTTAATGAAGAGAGAGAGAGAGAGAGAGTTGGATGCTTCACAACCAAGGAAAGAGTGTTTCCTTTTGAGTTTGGGACTTGAGTCCTCATGAGGCACTCCTTAGGGCTTTGTACCTCACCCTATATAACGGGGTAAAGCCCTGGTTCGAGCTCAAGAGAGAGAGAGAAACATCTCACGTTCTCTTCCTTGTCTCTTACGTATAAACCCTAGTCGAGGGTATAGCTTTATCTCTGGGATGTTTGAGGGTTCTGGGTTGATCTGGTTGGAGGATCGAAGTTCCCACGAAGCCAGAGGGGAACTTGGCGATCGGTTCTTCGCTGTATCTTGGACGCAAATGCACTGGATGTGCTGCTTGGTCGGCTGCATAGACGGACCTGGCCCGCGCAGGATGGCGGCTTGGGCCACACGTTTTGGGTATCCAGAGGAGCGCCATGGAGCGCCGGAGGTGTAGGGACCGTTTCCGGTGGTCCTCGGAGTCCAGGAGAGGGTGGAGAAGGGCCGCAAGCCGCAGCTAGGGCTGCTGCGGCGGCCGTTCTCAAGCTTGAAGATGAAGGGCGAGCATTGGATGACTCTGCCCTCTGCGACCCAAGGGAATCGATCACTTAACCCGGGGGCATTTTGGTCAATTCAAAATATTTCCAAAGCAGCGCAGCTCCTTGCATGGTCATGGGGCGACGTGGCCTCTTCCAATTGGTCAAGTAAGTGAATTTTTTGTGAAAATCATATCTAGCAAACTGTAACTCGGATTGAGACGAAACTTATATGAAAATTGATCCTCTGAACGAGAGGAACCCAAATAAATTATGTTTGAAGTTTGATTCTAATTGCAATCCGAAAAATTAATGGAAATAATCATCTTTAATAGTTTAAAGATTAAGAAACCCTAATCTGATATGATTAATGTGTTTAATAGGGTTTAATGGATCATTAGAGTTGATGTTAACCTGTTAAATGTAAAAACGTACATTATGTTAAAAAAGGAAGAACTTTGCACATGATTAGTCTAATTTAGAGTTTAAGTACATAAATATGCTTGAAATGTGAAAGTACATAAAGTTATCATCTTTAATGATTTAATTAAGGTAAAACCCTTAGATTGGATGATAAATGGATTTAATATTGTTCAATGGATAATTCAAGTTGATATTAACCTGTTGTTAATAAAAGTGAAGATAGGATATAAAAAGATGATCTTTTTATATAATTGGCTTAATTTAGGGTTTCGTGCATGAATATGCATTAATGAGCTTGAACACCCTAATTTAAGAGAATATGTCTTTTAATTGTTTTATTTGTTCGAATCCATAAACAAATAGGGATATGATGATCCTAAGTCAATTGGGGTATGAAAGACTATTAAATAAATAGTTTGAGCAATTAGGGTTTATATAAATGGAAAAGAATATTTTAGGGTTTGTTAACCTAAAAGGGATTAAGTTTGAGAAATTGATCTAAGAAACCCTAATGAATATCAATGAAACCTTAATGCATATTAGAAACTCTAGAAAGAGAATCCAAGTCAGTAAAGTAGATTCTTGATGAAGTGTTTAATAAATAGAGTACATATTCTTTTCAGGAATTATGTGATGATTGAATTACTTGCTTGGACCTGTTGATTGGCTTGATTGTATATACATGAAGTATATGTTGAATAATCTGCATGACTCATCAAATCAGGTATGTGGTTAATTATGAATAACCACTTAGGTTTTCCGATGGATTCCCGGATGTTTAATCGCATTGAATGCAACAAAACTGTTTGGATGTTCATATTGCAATTATAAAGTGACTATGACTATCATATAATGTATACACCTTCTAGCTCAGATCCTGGTCCCCTCTGTGTCGTAATGGCTGACCTAGTATATGGCTACCTAGAGGGTAGGTCCATCCGGTCATGAATGACTTAGTATATGGCTTCCTAGAGGGTAGGTCCATCAAGTCACAGTGAGTCAGATATTGGGCTACCTTTGGGTGGTGCCATGCGACTCTACCTTTACAGAGGTATCATATAAGTCCTTACAGGGACAACACAAAGTAGTGGATAGGTATGGATTGAGTAGTATGGCTTAAAACGTAATCTTGGTTGTTAATTGATTAATTGAATGATTACATTGTAAACATACTTGCATGATTATTGTTTCCCCCACATACCATCTTCGGCTGACCGACGTTTTGTTTGTCGGCGTTTTAGGTAAAAGCCAAAAGGACAAACAGTAAATCGTCATATTGTGAAATACATGAAGTAAAATACAAGGAGGATTAATTAGAATAGAATCCTTAAGTGGATAGAAGTTTAGAGATCTAAGTTTTCAAAAAGGTATGCAAAAATTTATTTTCTTACAGCTTTCACTATAGTATGTTAAAATTTGATAATTATTCTTGGTTAATTGCCGAACCTTTGATCCGGAAGTCATGGGTGTGGCTTCGACTTCTCAGTCTCCCTTAATTGGGGGTTATCGGGAGGTGGGGTCGTAACATTTGGTATCAGAGCTTAGGTTCCTCAGTTAACCATTTATAATTATTAAAATTTTCAAACTCCATAGAACCCAAGGGAGTTATTAGAGGATTATCCAAAAGACAAAGGTGTCTAGAAAAGGATCATGAATGGGGGCTGGCAATATTTTCCTCCGCATCGCTAGTCAGAATACGAGGACTCCCAGATCCGTGTGACTGCCTGGCCAAAGTCTTAGGGTATGAATCGAAATAAGATACCTTTAGGACTTTCTCATCTTATTCATCCTTTCTCATCACAAATTCTGTTAAGGACCTTAAGGTTAGGGTTTTCTCTCCTTTCCTCACCCTCTTGTGGTATGGGTAAGGTTAATAAGGTCTAAGGAATCCTCCATCAAATTAATGAAAAGCATGTAAATAAGATGTCATGGACAGAAAGCTTAATGGATTAAGCACAAATTAAATAATAGATACATGCTTAGGTCGTATGACATAAGTTGCCATGTCCTCAGAAGAAACCTGAGGCTAGACCTTCTTATCAGGAGGATAAGTCAGTCATGGAGATAGAGATCTCCATTTCTAGTAGAGACCTGACACATTCACTGAGGATGATGCTAACCCTAACCCTAAGTGATGGTTAGAGAGAGATGAGTTGGACCAGGTGTTTGAAGGGACATGCCTTTGGGATGCCATATGATCCATGGGTGACCTAGCACCTTTGGCAACCCAACCCTGGGAAGGGTTGTGCATGTTAGGGTAAAGGATAGATCCTTAGATGGTGATGTTAGTGAAGGACCTTAGAAACTCTATGAGCCTATGTGTGTAGGGCATAGAATGCACCCAGGGTACATGAGTAGTGTGAGCAAAGGGATGGAACCCGTACCAGGAGAGTAGGAAGGATGGTCTATGAGATAAGCATAAAGAACTATGGATAACCTTGAGCAAACATAAGTTGAACAAAGGCTTCATGCTTTGAAGGTTGACCCTTCACGAAGATGGGACCTCTAATGGTGAGGTTAGTTATAGGGTTAGCTCTAGAGAGAGAGCAGGAAACCCAGCAAGAAGGTTGGAATCCTAGACTCTGAGATATGAGGAGAAGTTGGGAGTCGAGGATGATGCAACCTAAGAGGATGATAGTGGTCACCACATGCTTGATCCCTAGATGTTGATGATGTCTTGGTTGCCATGGGAGGGACCAAAACCTAGAGGAAGGATGAGGTTTCTGGCACCTATGTGCCTATGGTATAAGTGGTTACCTCCTGAGAAAGGAAGAAGATGTTCTGTATACCCTGAGGTGGTTTTGTAACAGGTTATGAGGCCTTGTATCTTATGGTTTGTCCTTGAGGAGGATCCAACTCTAATTGTTGATCGAGTTGAAGTTTAAAGGATGACAGGAAGTGCACGTTATGCCTTTTGCAAGCTAGATTCATGGTTAAGAGATAGAGTGTGCAGCTGGACATCAAGAACATGAACCTAGGGTTCTTGATATAAGAGGGGAAGTGGTATACCTAATGCTCATGAAGAGAATTAAGTTGCTATAGTTTCGAACATGGTACACCTCATGTATAAGGGAAAAGGGAAGTCCCTTAAGTTTAAGGTATGCTTGATGAACCCCTCACAGCTAGGTTGATGATGAAGGAAGGTATGATCTTGTTTTAGCATTGAGGAAAGAGGACAAGTATGACCTAGCATGGTATAGTAGGCGATCTGCTTGTGCCTTAATAGCTTGCTAGGGTTAAGTAGGATCATATGGATGTAAACCCTAGACCTAAGAGCTTTTGTGACCTTACTGTCAAGAGATAGTTTTCCTCCCATCCTGGGAGAGAGACACCTTTGGTAGGGTGTATATCAGTTTTGGTTAGTTTAAGGTAATTTAAAGAGGTCTCTTAGGATCTTGAGAAGTTAAGTGAAAATACATGGTATGAGAATGAACCCTTAGGCCCATAGATATCCATCTCTAAGTGCATGCAGTTGTGTTACCATGGAGGTAACCGGTTTGGGGATTGACCAAGGTAGGAAGGTTGCCATGATTCTGATGAAAGGATGAAGGCCAACCCTTGAATGAAGAAAGAGAGATGATGAAGACTTGGGTAAGGATCTAAGTGAACATGTACTATGATGGAGAATCCTAAGTCTATCCTAGGGTCAGGTAGGGATAAGACCAATGAAAGTAGGAGTTACCTAATTCCCCAGTTGCACATGACCGTAGGGTCGGGAGGTAACAACTATCATTGTCTGAGGGCCATGGGTTAGGAGATGGATCACCTTCATGAACTCATGGGACCCAAAGGGCAGATGAGTAGGGCACTCTCTTGATGCATGAGGGAAGAGGGATGACCCCAAAAGAGTCAGTACCCTATAGACCTAGAGGAGATGACCAAGGATATAAATCTCAGTAGGTTTAAGATTAGTTCGATATCATGATGTCTGTGATGTAGAGACATATGTGGCACGTTGCAACTTAGATGTAAAAGGTGTATTGGCAAGGTGGGATGTACCATCTCTACTCTTGGAACAGGAAGAACTATGTATTTGGACTGCAGCCAAATGCTTATTTCCTCTTGTTATGGGGGTGAGATATAGGACATTACGCATGCCATACACCAAGGATAAGAGATGATGTAGGTTGGAACGTTGCCACGAGAAATGGGGGCAGAGAAGATAACCTACATTGGTAAAGTGAATAATACATGGATGGTTTGCAAATACTAAAAGGAATGAGGTAGTCACCTTATGAGGATGTTTTTAGCATGAGCTATGTGGAACTTACAAGTTATACCAGGTTGAGTTTGATCACCATGATGATGAAATCATAGAGTGTTCTTAATGAAGATAGACATAGAGTTTGAGGTGAGATGATAGGTGAAATACATGAAAGTGTACGTCTTCAATGTTACCTAATACCTAAGGATATGAAGTAGTAATGGATGCTCTGGTTGAGATACATCTGACTTGTTTTGACTAGAAGCTAGAAGAGGTTGTCTGGCTAACCCTAAGTTTGAAAAGGAGAGGTGTTTGGATAACACTCAGATGTAACAAGATACGTTGAAAAGTAATTAAGGGTTGTTTGGTTAGCCAGTCTAGTGCTTGATGCAATGAGAGGATGGTGGTAGAATCTCAGATGCACCTCTTTGGAAAAGAAGGTGATGAAACCTCGACTAGAGTGGTTTAGGGTTTCAGAGGAATCAATCTTGAAGAATCACGACATACATGAAATCATGATTGAAGATCATCATACCCTGTGGAAAATGGCAATAGCACTTTGGATGCTTACGATAAAGTTGCATATGTCCATGCAAGCCGAGGGTGAAGGACGAACACCAGTAACCCAGTGCATTGATATAAAGGATAAAGAGTCCCCGAAAGAGAAAGGGAGTTCATCACTATGGATGTTGTAAGTCTTCCCTGGGCCTAGGAAGGTCGAAATGCAATATGGGTTATGGAAGGTCGCCTTACCTAGATAACATGAGAAAGAAAGAGTTCTGTTAAGGGACAGATCTAGTTGAACTACCCATGAGAGAGATGGTTTAACTACACCATGAAGCGAGTTCAAAGGTTCTTGAGTTTGACTTAAAGGTTTCCTTCCAAAAGATGGAAGTAGGTGCATGAAGAACTCAATGTTAGTATAGTTTATCACCCCTAACTATGGGTATTATGATCCAGACTAAAGGGTCTGATGAGAGCATGTGTGCTCGTTCAGGGTGATATCTAGAGACAGTTCTTGTCCTATGAAAGATGTGACAATGACCACCATAGCCAGTATCAGGTTTTATAAGAAGCTCTGTAAAGGAGGTTATGTCGGTCACCACTTCAGTAAGGTGATGTTGGTGAAAGGACCACATGATGGTTAGAAAAGGGCCACAGTGCGTGTAGATGAATTTGCTTTGATCGTGCAATGGCTGAAAAGAGCCTAGAGACGACGGGAGTCGTGAGCAGATGCAAAGTAGACTGACATGCAGTTCACTGTGGGAAGATATGTGACATGAAAATCCAACACCTCTAAGTTATGGCTAAGAGAGCTGAGTCCCCGATTCATGGGTTCTTTTGACATGGTTTGGTGGAGAAGGATAAGTTTGACCTTACCCCTCAGGATAAAGTAATGTGGGATGTTTTCCATATGTCCAATTTAGAGCACTATGTGAGGTACCCCGACCATGTGCTGAGCAATGAACCTAGTGAGCCCCAAGGGAGGCTGAAATGGCCTGAGTCACCTGTGTAGTTTATAGACACCAGGATGCAAGAACTCAGAGAAAAGAATATGTGATGATAAGGTTCTTTGGATGCACCATGAGTACGGTAAAGCCACATAGGGGCCAATGATGGACATGGAAAGGTCTTATCTTGAATTGTTTGTTTGCTTGATAGAATTTTGAGGACAAAATTCCTATAAGAGGGGAAGGATGTTATAACCCCAATTTTTGGGTTCAATTAGTGAGAAATGTAATTTCTCATATTAAAGATAATTGAACAAATAATGATATGATTTGTTTTGAATAAATGGATTCCTTTCACAATAGCCTTGATTGGTTGCTTTGTGGGCTTTATTGGCTATTGGGCCCAATAACAAGGAAATTCAAATAGTAAATGGATAATTGAATTTTCAAGAAAAGAAATATGTAGAAACCTCTAGAAGGCAAATCCAAAGAGGATTTCGTGCCTCTTGGGTTCCTTGGGTACCAAGGAGTCCAAGGTTGCAAAAAGAAAGCAATAAGAAAAGAAAAGATTAATTAAGTATTTCTTTATGAAGAAAGAAATTGGAAAAATAATGATAAAATGTGGAAAATGAGTGGAAAGTGGCATAAATAAGATTTCTTGGGGAAATTTCGTATCTACGAGGTTGCTAATATTAAAAGGAATGCCAATGAGGAAAATAAAAGAGAAATAAAGATAAATCCTCAAAAAGAGATATTTTAATGAGAAATAAGCAAGATAATGTGAAATAATGCATTTAGATGCATCTATAAGGATAATAAGTATCCTTAAAAAGTAATTTCGAAATCATAAAGTTTCTTGGGGTACAAGGAGACCCAATAAAGGGAGAGGAAAGAGAAAATACCAATTTGCAGAATAAAAGATAATATGATTTAAGGTTTTGGTGGCATTATGAAAAGGGAAGTAATTTCTATTAAAAGAAAATAGAAATTTGTTTTAATGGATTAAAGAGTAAGAATAAAGAGGATAAGAAGGAGGAAATTCGAATTCCTAAATAGCCATGCAATAAGGAATATCAAGGAAATAAAGGTTAATGAAGAGAGAGAGAGAGAGAGTCGGTTGCTTCACAACCAAGGAAAGAGTGTTTCCTTTTGAGTTTGGGACTTGAGTCCTCATGAGGCACGCCTTAGGGCTTCGTACCTCACCCTATATAATGGGGTAAAGCCCTGGTTTGAGCTCAAGAGAGAGAGAGAAACATCTCACATTCTCTTCCTTATTTCTTACGTATAAACCCTAGTCGAGGGTATATCTTTATCCCTGGGACGTTTGAGGGTTCTGGGTTGATCTGGTTGGAGGATCGAAGTTCCCACGAAGCCAGAGGGGAACTTGGCGATCAGTTCTTCGCTGTATCTTGGACGCAAACGCACTGGATGTGCTGCTTGGTCGGCTGCATAGACAGACCTAGCCCGCGCAGGATGGCAGCTTGGGCCGCACGTTTTGGGTATCCAGAGGAGAGCCATGGAGCGCCGGAGGTGTAGGGACCGTTTCCGGTGGTCCTCGGAGTCCAGGAGAGGGTGGAGAAGGGCCGCAAGCCACAGCTAGGGCTGCTTCGGCGACCGTTCTCAAGCTTGAAGATGAAGGGTGAGCGCTGGATGACTCTGCCCTCCGCGAGCCAAAAGAATCGATCACTTAACCCGGGGGCATTTTGGTCAATTCAAAATATTTCCAAAGCAGCGCAGTGCCTTGCATGGGCATGGGGCGACGTGGCCTCTTCCAATTGGTCAAGTAAGTGAATTTTTTTGTGAAAATCATATCTAGCAAACCGTAACTCGGATTGAGACGAAACTTATATGAAAATTGATCCTCAGAATGAGAGGAACCCAAATAAATTATGTTTGAAGTTTGATTCTGATTACAATCCGAAAAATTAATGGAAGTAATCATCTTTAATACTTTAAAGATTAAGAAATCCTAATCTGATATGATTAATGTGTTTAATAGGGTTTAATGGATCATTAGAGTTGATGTTAACCTGTTAAATGTAAAAACTTACATTATGTTCAAAAAGGAAGAACTTTGCACATGATTAGTCTAATTTATAGTTTAAATGCATAAATATGCTTGAAATGTGAAAAGTACATATAGTTATCATCTTTAATGATTTAATTAAGGTAAAACCCTTAGATTGGATGATAAATGGATTTAATATTGTTCAATGGATAATTCAATCTGATATTAACCTGTTGTTAATAAAAGTGAAGATAGGATCTAAAAAGATGATCTTTTTATATAATTGGCTTAATTTAGGGTTTCATGCATGAATATGCATTAATGAGCTTGAAGACCCTAATTTAAGAGAATATGTCTTTTAATTGTTTTATTTGTTTGAATCCATAAACAAATAGGGATATGATGATCCAAAGTCAATCGGGGTATGAAAGACTATTAAATAAACAGTTTGAGCAATTAGGGTTTATATAAATGGAAAAGAATATTTTAAGGTTTGTTAACCTAAAAGGGATTAAGTTTGAGAAATTGATCTAAGAAACACTAATGAATATCAATGAAACCTTAATGCATATTAGAAACTCTAGAAAGAGAATCCAAGTCAGTAAAGTAGATTCTTGATGAAGTGTTTAATAAATAGAGTACATATTCTTTTCAGGAATTATGTGATGATTGAATTACTTCCTTGGACCTGTTGATTGGCTTGATTGTATATACATGAAGTATATGTTGAATAATCTGCATGACTCATCAAATCAGGTATGTGGTTAATTATGAATAACCTCTTAGGTTTTCTGATGGATTCTCGGATGTTTAATCACATTAAATGCAACAAAACTGTTTGGATGTTCATATTGCAATTATAAAGTGACTATGACTATCATATAATGTATACGCCTTCTAGCTCAGATCCTGGTCCCCTCTGTGTCGTAATGGCTGACCTAGTATATGGCTACCTAGAGGGTAGGTCCATCCGGTCATGAATGACTTAGTATATGGCTGCCTAGAGGGTAGGTCCATCAAGTCACAGCGAGTCAGATATTGGGCTACCTTTGGGTGGTGCCATGCGACTCTACCTTTACAGAGGTATCATATAAGTCCTTATAGGGACAACACAGAGTAGTGGATAGGTATGGATTGAGTAGTATGTCTTAAAACGTAATCTTGGTTGTTAAATGATTAATTGAATGATTACATTGTTAACATACTTGCATGATTATTGTTTCCCCCACATACCAGCTTTGGCTGACCGACGTTTTGTTTGTCGGCGTTTTAGGTACAAGCCAAAAGGACAAACAGTAAATCGTCATATTGTGAAATACATGAAGTAAAATACAAGGAGGATTAATTAGAATAGAATCCTTAAGTGGATAGAAGTTTAGAGATCTAAGTTTTCAAAAAGGTATGCAAAAATTTATTTTCTTACATCTTTCAGTATAGTATGTTAAAATTTGATAATTATTCTTGGTTAATTGCCGAACCTTTGATCCGGAAGTCATGGGTGCGGCTTCGACCTCTCGGTCTCCCTTAATTGGGGGTTATCGGGAGGTCGGGTCGTAACAACAACAACCACGAGCACAATTATCTGAAGGAAACCATCTAGTCATGTAAGGAACTCAAAAGGATATAACAATTGAGAAAAGGAGCTCCACAATGCTTGAAGACTCAACGGACATCATATTCCAAATAATGAATCCATTTAAGAAGCTACCATAAAAATGTTGAACGTTGGGCCCTCAAATAAGTAAGTATGGCATCATTACATATTGCATGTGTATACTAGCACATTGTATGAATTCATTTGAGCATGAGGCCCAATACATAATAGAAAATACCAAGACCATTGTATAACAATCCATTGATGTACCATAAAAATGACAAAATGGAGTTGATCTATTAGGAAACTCCATGAAAAACTTCTTGCCACCAACAATGTCATATGTTTTAATAATTGGGAATCGCCATGTGAATTTTTTAGCCCTCATAGCCTGTGATTTTAACTTCATGAGACCTACAATAAATATAAAATATTATCATTGCAAAGTATCAAAGAAGTTTCAAATACAAATTTATTATCGAACCAAGATTTAGGTTTCACTGAAGTATGCATCATCCTATTTTAAACCGACCTTTTAAATTAATACAAAAGTAAGTATTTATTATATTGCCAGTAGATACAAAATTAGTCATCAAAAGTGGCTTGCTAGTGATGCCTTGTGTCCCATAAATATCTACAATATTGACAACATTAATAATGTAATCAAGAACAAAAACAACATTAATAATAACAATATCTTTTTTGTCATGCCAAGCAAGCTAACAACCTCAATGTTATTAGCCTCTAGAGACTCAATCCCAATAACAATTATATCATTATTAACATAAAAGGCTATATACTCTCGTATCACATTGGTGTCAAAAAATTTCAATGCTTTTACTTTTATTAGTAATCCTGGTGAGAAAACCATCTAATTCAAGAATGCTATTTTAAAAATTTCAGTATTCATATATTTTAGATGTGTTTTCATGGGACAAATTTCCATATATATGATACAATGTTCCTTGTGTAGTCAAGAAAACCTATATTACCTAACTAATTCTTGGTATTATTTTCTTATCAATTTTGTTACTTTTATTATTTGCTTAACATGTTGTGACCTAATGTGCTTTATTATTATCGATTGTCCTTAAACATGGGTCAAAAGTGTAACCATAGTTGCCTGGTTGAAAGGTGTCAGACTTTAAATTTGTACTCGAGTTCAAGAGATGTCCACAACTCAATATGTTGTTAATTGTAATAATACAGGTCTGAACTCATATTTAAGGGAAGGAAACTACGTAAGAAACTAAAAGTGTTAACTTATCTTAGTCAGTCAAAAGTTTAAATTTGGTGTTCTAGTCAAGGAATGAACTAATCTACTTAAAAGCAAGAAACTTAAATTATAAAAATAAAATGAGATAAGGGTGATAGTTATTATGATAAAGGGAACTAGGATTGAGTTTCACTGATCAAACCAACTTCAACCATGTAATACCTTGTGTTTTATGTTATATAACACCTTCCTTCTCTCGATATCTAGGTAGATTTATATAAAGGTACTCCTCTCTCTTGATGGTAACTAGAGGATGGTGAATAAATGGTTGACTTCTAATATGGTGATTCCCCACTCTCATGGATCATCACTATTCCAAACTCTAGATCTTCTTGAACTCATTCCTTCAATCTGTCCAAATCAAATGTCACAAGAAGGTAGCTAAGCAAACAAGTGATGCATTTAAATAGGAGTATGGAAACAAAACTGTAAGAATATATGCATTAAATAGAAGAAGGCAAGAATACATGGTTGGGAGGGCATGACGGCTACTTCCAACCCAAGTTTATGGATCTAGACATTCATGGTGTAATATTGAATCAAATTAGAAATTGAACAAGCCATTACTCTCAAAAGACAACAATGAAACAATTTGAGGAGGGAAAGAGGTAAATTTCCAAGGTGAATTGAGTTGGGAGGTCGATCTACCCATCTTTCAGCTGAATCTAACTTGAGTGGTCGATCGAGGTGATCAATGGTTTTTGAGGTTGATTGAGATGTCCAATCTACGTAGGGGGTCAATTGTCTTGACTTCTCTTACTGGTGGAACTTGTAGAAACCTAGATGTTGATCAAGCTAGCGAGTTGGTGGACATAGGGAAAGTCAAGGAATATGATCTCTCTCAAGATTGATCACTTTAACCTTTGTATGTGTGCTCTACAACAACATTTCCTCCTTTTTGCAAAAGATAAGATGCCCTGGGAGTGACACCATGGGATCCTACTTATAGGGTATTGTCAGCTTTGTGCCGAGCTCTAATTGGTCCACATGGCATCAACCCCAAAGCTCCAGATGGTCGAGATAGGAAGCTCAATTGGTCTTCTACTTGATAGCATTTGTCATTTTAGTTCTTAGTAGATGATCGAGATTCTATTTTATTGATGGTCTTTGTAGGAGATGTCGATTGCCATAGTTGAATGAGCTTGATTGACTTCCTTTGGGGCAGTTTGTATGTAACATCTTTATAGGTCATGCTCAAACATCTTTAATTGTTGAGCTTCAGAGCTCAGTTGCTATTTCCTTACTTTATTAAGCTTTAAGATTGCGTGAGCTTCTTCATCTATCAATCTCATATCTTGATTGATTTCTATGGTGGAGTCTAGCTTCCTTGCTTCTTGAGCTTGGTGTTGTTTTAATCAAGCCTTGTTCTTAATTGAGTTTGATAGATTATGATCCACCTAGAGGTGGATTGGTGTTGTTCTTGGTTTGGTAGCTCAACAAGTTACATATCAAGCTTTGTGCTTGATCTCCCTTGATCGGTCTTAGAGCTCTACTAAACTATTTACTCTCTTAATCGCCATCTCTTGTACTCTGAGAATGATCAAACTCAAGGTCGATATTTTTTCAATCGGGCTTATGATTTGGAGTGATTTTTTTCTACAATTTTCAAAGATAGTTTTATTAGAAGAGAATCTAGAAAATATCCACAAAATGAAGGATTTTATGAGAATGATGTGCCTATGAAGATTGATTTATAGAACAATAGAAGTATGAAATGTTCATAAAAGTTGATGTTATCAACTCCCCCAAACTTGCATTTAGCTTGTCCTCAAGCTAGAAATATAATATCATCATGTAAGGATGAATAAGAAGGATGGCATGGTTGATAATTGATAGAAAATTTTATGCCAACCTCTAATAAAAACTATTACCAATTCTTGAAATGATTTCATTTCTTAGAACATCATGTTCCAAAGACCTTAATTACCAGTTTCCATCGATAATTATTACTCATGTATTTCCTCTGATGCACATTTCTCTTAATACGCAACTTTATTTATCATCTTTATTGTATGGGAGGCGGAGGATAAATTAGTAAGATAAAAGTCTTATGGATATCCTTTTTCCCTTCTTTGGGTCATTCAACTATAGGTCTGTTTAGCGGGCTAGTAGTCTGTGCATTCCAAACCAACTATTTTAGAGAAGTGATTGCACATCTTACATGCCATCACTTTAGATTCGTATACCTTTAATGAGCACCATCAAAAGTGGGGGTGTGTATTAATGAATTATTAGAGGTTGCCAAAATAGAAAAATATGTGTTTAAATGTGATTGTAGAATGGGAGACTGGTAGCTCTTTCCTTTTCACGAGTATGCATCTTTGATCAAAACATGTGAGTCTATCTTTTCATATTTGTATGGCATAAGCAATAATATTTTTATGGCATTCTAGGGTTATAGTCAAATTAGCAGAATTAGCAACATTTTGCTGAGAGAATGATATAAAAGAAGTATCATTATTGAATGGAATGTAAAAATATGTCTTGACCTATTATATCTTTTCATAAGATTCATACATAAGTTTCTTTAAGGAACATACATACTATGTCCTTGGGAGAGTGGATGATCATTCTTTTTATGTACATAATTTTTTTAAAGAAAATTGAGAAAAATTGAATCAAAAGAGAATGAAATCTATGTGATACTATTAATACCTATTTCCTTGGATTACACCACCAAAAATTTATTACACCACTCGATCTCCATAGTAGAAAAGTAAGAAAGAAATAGAATCAGGTGAGATTATCTTTAATTATGTCAGTAATGGTCTTCATCTACATACTCAGGCCGTAGAAGCTTGATCACATAAATTCCACACAAGTCATGGTAATCCTCCACTTGACATTCTTCTACATTGCTGTGATGAACATAGAGTGTAACACTATGGCCCAATTTCCAAGGCTCTAGTAGAGTTTTAGGGATGACGACTTGCCCCACAAACCACCACTAACCTTACATGCATTTTTTCCTCACTCACGAGCAAGATGGGATCAACTTCCTAATTGATCCCCCATTCTACTACTACTCTGGGCTGAGCATGCTTAGCTATAGAATTCTTAGTGATGGGCTTCCTGAAAAGGAGGTTCACTTTGGTGATATGGGTAGTCCAATGATTCCTTTTTATATCATTTTGTAAGAGGCCTCAAATCTTGGGATGTTATAATCTCCCCCACTTAGACTCGACATCCTCCTCGAGGCTCAACTATATGGCCTCACAATATTTTCCTATTTCAGTGAAGACCCAGAACGGCCCATGGCCCCCGGCTCTCGATCATAGATACTAGATTAAGGGTGGCTACATGACCATAGAAAACTCTTTTCAACATGCCCAGATTGCACAACTCAAAACTAGTATGCCACATGCCCATGTGAGTCCCATCTATTGGAGGGGTTTTGGATCTAATACTATTTTTAAAACCCGCGCCCAGTTTCCAAGACTCTACTAGAATTTTAGGAATGGCGGTTGGACCCACAAACCACTAATATCCTTAACTGCAGACTTTGTCTTAACTCACATGCAAGTTGTGATCAACTTCCCTACTGGTCACACATCCTAGTACTACTCTGGGATGAGTATGCTTAACCAAAAAGTTCTCAGTGATGGGATCCCTAAAAGGAGGTGCACCTTAGTTATATAGCATTCCAATCACTCCTTTTAAGATCATTTTATTGTAGGCCTCAAATCTTAAGACATTACAGAGAGGGAATACATCCAATAAAGGATGTAAACATCATAGTCATTTGATAAAGGTCATTATTGAGGACTGAGGTGACATAATTTGGGATTGCTCCATTTCTTCTTGACTTGAAAGTCATATCCATTATCGTGTTTGCAAATAAGAAATAATACTCTCTCTGGTGCAAATTTCATCTTGGTGCTCGATTACACTACTGACTTGGGTGAAATTCTTGGGACCCACAAGATTACAAATATGATTTGAGATATTCTAGAAAATATCTCTACGACATCGACTAAAAATTGTAAGAAGTATCCATTTATTGCCATGGGGTAGAGGTAAGAAAATACATCTCATAATATCCAATTGTAAATGCTAGACTAGAAGCTCCATCTTTGGCATACATATGATTCATTAGAACTTGACCACGCATATAGAAAACTTCCAAGTCTTGATCAAGAAATTATTGATATGCGACAATGAAGCCAAGCGACGGATAATCACTAGGTTTAAGAGTAACATTAATATCATCGTTTGTAATAATAAGGTCATTGTGGTGGAATATGACACAATTATCTTCATCATCTTTGAGATGCAACATAAGGATATTTTAATCATCCTCTAAGAGTTCAATGCATGCTCTCCTATCAACTTTTTTTAAGCTGGGCACCACAATTACAGCTGGACCATGAATGGTAGATGAGGGGCTTGAGTCTCATCCATCATATCTTCAATTTCTACAACTTCTTGGGTAGTTCTCATAAGCAGTAGAGACTTAAGCATTTGGGAATTCCATTTTGGCACATCGCTCAACTCAGGATGATTTTACTCTTCTTCAGGGTGTTGAGCCATCCCTGCATCTTGTAGAATATACCTTAATGGGAATTTGGAGGGCCTAAGACTAAGGGGATAAAGTTCCCTTAGATTTTGAGGGAATTCTTGGTCTTGAAAGAATCGAAGATCATAGATCACCTCATTATAATTTGGGCTTTCCCGTTTTTTAATATATTTATTTGCAAATAACACAATATAAAGGACACATTAGAAAGGTGGTTCTATATGTGTCTTGTTTGGAAATTTGTGGATTGTAAGTGAAAATACTCCATATGGGATGGATTTCGTGTAGTTCACTATTTTCAATAAATCATAAATAGATTTTGGACAAAGAAAGAGAGGAAATCCAAATAATAAAGAAATTACTAAAGGATGTAATTATGTGGAATACTCTAGAAAAGCGAGTTCTTGTGCATGAATGAAAGATAATTACTTTATGAATTGTTGAATAATAGAATTATGGAATAGTGGACAAATTTTCCAAAAGAAAATAAGATATGGGATATTTGAGATAATTAAAAGACTAATTATCTAGCCAGTTTGGCCACACATGTTTTGGGACATCAATTAATATTAATTTGACATGACTTTGGGTATACTTGAAAATAATAAGAAAAGGATGGGAATTCTATATTTTGAGAGTAAATGGATGGTTATCAAATAATGGAAATTGTTTTAAAGAATGGAGAAAGATGTGTTTAGGACAGAGAGATTTCAATAATAAGTTACAAAAAATATTGACAGTTGTTCCTTTACATCACATGTTTCCCAAGTTTCCTTCTTGTAATATGGGGTTTTGTAAAAGAAAATTAAGGAGTTTATATAAAGGAATATATTCCTTCCTCATACCGTGCTCTTCCTCTTAGTTGATATTAAATTTGTTGAACAAAAGAGGAATCTATTAATGGCTATGGGAAATGTAGTGATGGAGTATTTATAGCATGTCATAAAAGTGCCTTGCCATATTGGACATCACCATTGTATGCCATGAGAAGGAGAGGGATTAGCAGAAGGGAAGTGGAAAGGAATATTGGATTAAACCAAGTAATCATATACATGGCAAGATTGCAATGAAGTAGGAAAGTATTTAAGTTTGGGTTTGGAAACAAGCCTGAAGAGGCAAGTTCTGAGGAAGGGTCCAATGAGCATCATATATAGGGGGTGGGATGATAAACCTTCTCATTGGTCATCCTATTCTCTTCTTAGTCATCATCTCCTTCTTCCTAACACATATCATTTTTCGTAGAACCAAGGAAAGTTCTTCCAATCAACTCAATGACAACCAACTCTAACAACAATTAATGCTCTTAAGGGGAGGAAACTCTCCCTAATTTTCCCCTAGATCACTACAACCTGGTGGCATAATTCCATCAGACCTGCTAGCTTTCCCTTCCCTCTTCCATCTACTGCCGCTAGGCTTGCAGAGGAGAGTGCCTCCTCCCATCACCCTGCCTTGACGGTAAAGTAAGGTTCAGAAGTAACCACCAGGAACCGATGTGCCAAAATGATGCCAAAGGAGTGGGCTTTCTCATAGTGTCATGGACTAGGCACCTTGGGTAGGACATCGAATGCTTCTAAGAAGAACCATTCTTCTCTAGTCGAAGAGCAAGGCTGAGAGAGGAGAGGGGACGACGGAGGTCCTGGAGGGGAGAGACCGTGACACGTCAACAAAAATGGAGGTCAAGCTGGTGGATGTCAGACTCGAATGCTGAGGGAAGGGCGTTAGACACCGACATTGGTGTGGTGCTGAGCGTCACGTAGACCCGTTCCTTGAGGTTGACGGAGGCTCATGAGCATTAGACCTATATGCCCCTTCCTATATGCTTAAGACACAAGGGTAAATGAGTTTTTCTACTCTAAATCCCAGTCAGGTTGTCAACTTGGATAATAACAAGTAAGTTGATGATGTGTCAATCTTTGATTGGCCATTTGATGATTATCTCACAAAAATTATAGAAATTGATAGGACTCTCCAATAAAAATAAGTTATATAAGAAGGTTTCTTAGAAAAAAAGAGGAATGCAAATAAAATATGCTTGAGACCTAAATATGATTCCAATTCTGAAAGTTTTGCCAACATGTGGTAAAGTGATGATTAATGTATGAAAACCCTAGATCGGTGTTTAACATGTTAAAACATAAAAACCTCTCTTTTATGCTATTATCTGATAATGTGGAATATAATGATGATGTAACATGCTCATGATCATAATAATGCGGAATTATTGTTCTAATGTGAATAACCATGTATAAGGAGAAATAGGGTTAAACATCCTAACTTTCTATGTTGTTAATTATGACCTTAATATGATCTAAGTGATCATAATGAAACGATATGTTGCATATAGTGATTAGGGATACTGTCATGCCCCAATCTCACATTAACCACAAACCACGAGATTAAGACGCGACAGGATGGGATTAACACATAACCAATCATTCGTCACTTTTTAAAACAATTCAAGGCATTTGAATGATAACCAAGTTTAAACTGTAAACAGAAAACTGAGCAAACTGCAGGAACTTTTCTATTTTACTGAATAAAGATACAAGCAAGGTCTACAACATAATACATTGATTAACATAAAGAAAGCATAACATTAATTTACATCTTTGTACACATTCTCTCTCTCACTCATACCTTGTCCCGAGGATCGAGGGGAATGGACTAAGAGACCTCTAACTAGACTAACAAAAAACCTTCTATCGACTAAGCGTTAGGGTGAAACGATCCTTCTGATTCCTGATGCTGATGCTGACCTGAAAATGTTTGAGTAGAGGGATGAGCCTACTCGCTCAGTGAATAACATTTCACTTAGCTATCACTAAACAACTCGTCAGGTTTATAAACTGAAATTAACATATATACAGTTTAAACAGGGCAGTTCTATTGACATAGCAGATATACAGATAATAATCACATTTCTAAGCATCAACAGATATTTCAGGTAAATAAACAGTTATATAAATTTACTGTGGACCTACTTGATCATTTATCCATTTTATTATCATGCCCTAAATATATGCAGTGTACCCTGCATATAAAGATCCGCAACAAGTTCATGCTACGGTCCCACCGTACAAGACTTAGCGACACACCCGGGAAATGCTAAGTCTGACTGCTGTCTTGGTCTGCTACAGGACTCTCAGGCTCACACGGCCTCACTGCACTCTCAAAAGAGTGTACTCTAGACTCCTCCTTTAACCTGAGCACACAGGCGGAGAGTCTCACAGGGTTACCTTCGCGACACACGCACGAATGGTGTTAGATAACCAAGTTTTCTTTCTTTTCCCAGTGCCACCGTGACACACGCACAGATTATTGTTGAACACTGCTTTTCTGCCCTCGTGCCACCGCGACACACGCACAGATTATTGTTGAACACGAGTCACCGACCATCTAGACACACGCTAGGTAGGTCGTTTCACCCCAAGGTGCAGACCTCACGAGGGGTTCTACGGTGTTAGGGCACCTATGTCTATTAATTAGTTAACAGATATACAGTTTAACAGAAATATCACATTACGACTGCAAAATATGTAATTTCCTCTTTTTCATCATTCATATCATGCATTTCAAGTTCCAATGAACTTAACATACTTTAATGTACATGCTACACTGTTTAAGAGTCATATCAACTGATACTGAAGCAAATAAGCATTTAAAATGAGTTAAATAATGATTTCTAAATAAACTACTACTCACCCACTTCGGTGCGTTCGTATACACCGAAAAACGTCCACAAACACGCCTAATTCTGCCCTTTACAGCAGCGTGCACGCCGTGCACCTAGGCTGCACGCCGTGCACCTTCAGTGCACTTCTGTTCTACTTTTCTGCACCTTTGCACGCAGTGCAAACTGACTTGCACGCCGTGCAAACTGGCTTGCACGCCGTGCAAACTGATTTGCATGCCGTGCACCTGGGCTGAAACTCGTTCCGCTATCTGTAACTTTGCACGCCGTGCAATCTGACTTTGCACGCCGTGCAACCTGCACAGAAACGGAAATTGCAGAAATAAAAGAGGAGATTGGGGTCGATTCGGTGGACGATTCTTACCCGAATCACTCCTATAGCTTCGGAATGACCTAGCAAGCAGTTGGCAAGAAGAAAGAACGGAGGGGAAAGCACCGTTCGCTCCCTAGACCATCTCCATGGTCGTCTTCTTCATGGCTGCAGGAGGAAGAAGAAGGTGAAGAAGAAGAAGATGATGCAGCCGGTTGGTTTGGCTGGAGAAGATGAAGAAATCGAAGAAGAACGGAGAAGGAAGGAGCTTGGTTGCCTAGCTTCTCCTCTAGCTTGCTCTCTCTCCCTTTCTCCTTCTCTGTTTTTCCCAAGCGGCAACCGAAGGAAATGAACTATCGTTCATTCCAAAGTCAGTTAATAGAGTTAAAAAGGAAAAACTGAAGGAAAGGATAAGGAAGGGCGCCCAGGGGGCCGGATGTAAATTGCCCAAAAACTTTCTGAAATTACACATAGGTCCCTGCACACTAAAAAGCTTATATCTTTTTACTCGTAGATCGGTTTCGCATGATTTCTTCGGAAACGGATTAAGCACAAACTTGTCCCCAACCTCAGGACAAGAAAACAAGCTAATGATACATTAACACTAGCTCAAAGCTCAAAACACTATTAACAAAAGCAAGTACTCATCTCAACATAACTAGTTCAATTATGCACTAACCAAGGTACTTACTGGTAAAACGAAACGTGGGTCATAACAATCTCCCTCCCTTATAAGAATTTCGTCCCGAAATTCCTAAAAGAGAAAAGGAAACTTGTTACGCATTTCTGATTCAAGCTCCCACGTAGCTTCCTCTATATTGTGATTTTTCCACAAAACCTTCACTAAAGGTATCTCCCGGTTCTTAAGCTTTTTGATCCGGTGATCAACTATCTGCACTGGTCCTTCTACATAGGACACATATGTTCTAAGATGCGCCAGTTCTGGATCTAGAATCTTTTCTGTACCGGGATGACACTTTTTCAGCATAGACACATGGAAGACATCATGAAGATTTGCCAACTCAGACGGCAAATCCAACGTGTAAGCTACAGGTCCAATCCTCTCAACAATAGGATATGGACCCATATACCTAGGGGTCAACTTACCCCTCTTGCCAAACCTCAGTACTCCTTTCCACGGCGAAACCTTCAAATAAACCTCGTCACCAACCTCGAACTCAAGAGGTCGACGCCGTCTCTCTGCATAACGTTTCTGTCTATCCTGAGCAGCTTTTAACTGATCCCTGATCACAGATATCTTCTCTGTAGTTATATCGACTATCTCAGGTCCAAGAATTTCTTTCTCACCCACCTCATACCAACAAACTGGTGATCTACACTTCCTGCCATAAAGAGCTTCATATGGAGCCATTCCAAGACTAGAATGGTAACTGTTATTATATGCAAACTCCATTAGGCTTAAGTGTTCTTCCCAGTTGCCTCTAAACTGCAGCACGCATGCTCTCAGCATGTCTTCTAGGGTCTGAATGGTCCTCTCAGATTGACCATCTGTCTGTGGGTGAAACGCTGTACTGAACTTCAGCCTTGTGCCCAACGCATGATGTAGCTGATTCCAGAATCTAGATGTAAACTTTGGATCTCTGTCAGAAATAATGGAAACTGGAATCCCATGTAATCTGATTACCTCGTCCACATAAACCTTAGCCAGCTTTGGAACGTCAAAGGTTGACTTGACAGGAAGAAAGTGAGCAGACTTAGTTAGTCTATCCACAATCACCCATGTCAAGTCCGAACCCTTAGGTGTCCTGGGTAATCCTACCACAAAGTCCATCGTGATGTGTTCCCATTTCCATTCTGGTATAGGAAGCGACTACAAAGTACCAGCAGGTTTCTGATGCTCAGCCTTAACCTGCTGACACACCCCGCACCTAGCTACGTATTCAGCCACATCCTTTTTCATACCAGACCACCAGTACAGCTCCTTGAGATTCCTGTACATCTTTGTGTTACCTGGATGCATAGCATACATAGAAGTATGCGCTTCCTCAAGAATCTGCTCTTTCAGCTCACTGTTTCTAGGTACACATAACCTATCATGAAGATACAACATGCCTTCATCAGAAAACCTGAACTCTGTTCTCTTACCTTCTGACATATCCTGCATAATTTGCCTCAACTCATCATCATTCTGTTGCAACTCCTTAATCTGATTATAAAAAGTAGGTTTGACTTGCATCTGAGCAATCAACCCACCTTGTTCAGTCACATCCAAGTCCAAGTTCAATTTTCGCATATCTACAAGCAAGTCTCTCTTGAAACATGCCATAGAAAATGCATTAGATGTTGAACTTGACTTTCTACTCAAGGCATCAGCTACAACATTTGCCTTACCCGGATGGTAATCGATTGTCACATCATAGTCCTTGATCAGCTCCAGCCATCTGCGCTGTCTCAAATTCAAGTCCTTCTGGGTGAAGATATATTTCAGGCTCTTATGGTCTTTAAACACCTGACATGTCTCACCATACAAGTAGTGATGCCATGTCTTAAGAGCATGAACTATAGCAGCTAATTCCATATCATGAGTAGGGTAGTTCTCTTCGTTCTTCTTAAGCTGTCTAGATGCATAGGCCACAACCTTGCCTTCTTGCATCAACACACAGCCTAAACCTCTCCTGGAAGCATCACAGAACACTATATAGCCTTTTTCTGCTTCTGGCAGAACCAACACTGGTGTTGAAGTCAACTTTCTCTTCAAGATCTGAAAACTCTTCTCACAGTTATCAGACCAAACAAACGGTGCATTCTTCCTCGTCAAACGTGTCAAGGGTGATGCTAGCACACTGAAGTTCTGTATAAACCTTCTGTAATAGCCTGCTAAACCCAAGAAACTTCTGATCTCCGTAGGAGTATTAGGTTGTTCCCACTGAAGCACGGAATCAACTTTCTTAGGGTCAACGCTAACTCCATCTTTCGAGATAACATGTCCAAGAAATGCTACCTCGGCCAACCAGAACTCGCATTTGCTGAATTTAGCAAACAACTGGTGTTGCCTCAACAACTGCAACACTACTCTCAGGTGTTGCTCATGCTGCTCATCATCTCTGGAGTAGATCAGAATATCATCTATAAAGACTACAATAAACTGATCTAGGAACGGTTTGAAAATCCGATTCATCATATCCATAAAGGCTGCTGGGGCATTGGTCAGCCCAAACGACATGACCAAAAACTCATAATGTCCATACTTGGTTCTAAAAGCTGTCTTGGGAATATCAGAAGCCTTTATTCTGAGCTGATGATATCCAGATCTCAAATCAATTTTAGAAAAGATCGTCGCTCCACGCAACTGATCAAACAGATCATCTATTCTCGGCAATGGATACTTTTTCTTTATAGTGATCTTGTTCAGTTGCCTGTAATCTATACAGAGACGCATGGTACCATCCTTTTTCTTAACAAACAAGACTGGAGCACCCCATGGTGAAGAACTGGGTCTAATGAATCCCTTATCTAGTAACTCCTGCAACTGCACCTTGAGTTCTTTCAACTCTGCAGGTGCCATTCTATAGGCTGGCAGTGCTACTGGATGACTACCTGGATATACCTGAATTTCAAAATCAATGTCTCTGACAGGAGGTAAGCCTGGTAACTCCTCTGGAAAAACGTCAGAGAACTCACGAACCACAGGCACATCATAAACACTGGCGGTGCTCTTCTCTGCTCTGGTGTCAACCACATGAGCAAGGAACGCTTCACATCCTTTCTGTAACATCTTATCAGCTACAACAGCTGATATTATGCACGTAGGCAGAACTTTCCTGTCTCCAGTAAAGACACAAGAAAATTTCCCTAGTTGAAAGGTAGCTTCCTTCTTCCAACAATCGAGTTGCACTCGATATGTTTCAAGACAATCCATACCCAAGATGACTTGAAAAGTATTTACATCCAAAGGTATGAGATTAGCAGCGAAGGTAAAACCTCCAAAAGATAACAAGCATCTGGGACAAGACTCGGATAAAATTGTTGGTCCACCTAGTGGAACCCTCAACACTAACTCATCTGCCAACTCTTGAGTTAACAGATTAAGTTCATCAACTAAAGAACATCGTATAAAAGAATGAGTAGCTCCCGGATCTATCAAAACTGAAACTGGTATACTATTAAACAAAAGCATCTCTCTTGTAACAACTTGTGATGAGATTATACCTTCCTGAGGTGTCAAAGAAAAGAAACGTGCTGTCGCTCTCCCTCTGCCACGCTGTCCTCTTTGACCACTTCTGCCACTGGATACTCCACCACCTCTGGAACCAGAAGCCATAGAAGAACTCGGTCCTTTAGCTGGAGGTTGTCTCTGAACATCATAAAACTGAGACTGAGAAGCTTGTGATGCTGCTGGTTGAAGCTGAGGACAAAACTTCTTTATATGTCCTATCTGTCCACAATGGTAACATCCCGTATAATCCAAACCCCATAATTGCCCAGAATGAGATTTTCCACAGGTATTACATACTCGCATTTCCTGCCTCTGTGGACCAGTCACTGAGGTAGATGATCCAGAAGACTGTCCACTAACGGCACTGCTCCATCTTCCTGGGTTGTATCCTCCTCTGCCTCTAGAAGTAGTGACATCCTCAGATCTCTGCCTGCCGAAACAACCCAGGCAACGCCCAAGTTTAGAAAAGAAACCTCTACCTCCACCTTTGTATCCACTACTGGATTGCCCTCTAGTGAAGTCTGCAGATCTCTTCTTAGACTCAGGCACCTTGTCAGCATTCACATATTCTTCAACCTGTCTGGCAGCCTCAACAAACTCGCCAAAGTTCTCTCTGTTCCTCCTGCTAGTAGCAGAAACTGTATGCCGAATCTCTGGCCTTAGCCCTTCCTGAAACCTTCTGCATCTTTCTATGTTGTCGGGAACAAGCTGCGGACAGAAATTAGCTAACCGTGTGAAAAGCGCTTCATACTCAGTAACTGTCATATTCCCCTGCTTAATGTTCTGTAACTTCCTGATTTTCTCATTAAGAAAAGTGGGTGGATAGAATTTGAGATGAAACTCCTCAGAGAAATCCTGCCAGGAAAGCTCTGTACCTCCCCTCTTTTCTTCCACACCACGCCACCACAACTCTGCATCGCCTGTCAAAAGGTAGACATCACGATTGATCTTCTTATCTTCTGAAAGCTCCATCAGACGAAAGACCTTTTCTATCTGTCTAAACCACTCATCAGCTTCGGCGGGATCTGTGGTGCCACTGAACTCTGTGCCACCAAGCTTCTTCACAAGCTCATAAGATCGCATCAGATCTTTACTGCTGGTAGAAGAAGAATCTCGCCTATCAGCCTTGTACCTTTCTTTGGTCTCTAGGAACATCCTGTACATCCTGGATGCTTCATCCACGTGATCACCACCACCGGGACCCAAGTACAGAGGGTCAGGGCCAACATGGCTCTCGGCCTGATCATCACGATCAAAGCCTCTTCCTGCCATCTGCAATGATATAACAGAATATTTCCTGTTAGAAAACTACAGATAGAAGAAAGACACCTAAACCTTAATCCTATTGGTCTCTTATCGTCCCCTGACCTGGACTCTGAGTAACTATGTACTCAACCTAAGCTCTGATACCAAGAGTTGTCACGCCCCAATCTCACATTAACCACAAACCACGAGATTAAGACGCGACATGATGGGATTAACACATAACCAATCATTCGTCACTTTTTAAAACAATTCAAGGCATTTAAATGATAACCAAGTTTAAACTGTAAACAGAAAACTGAGCAAACTGCAGGAACTTTTCTATTTTACTGAATAAAGATACAAGCAAGGTCTACAACATAATACATTGATTAACATAAAGAAAGCATAACATTAATTTACATCTTTGTACACATTCTCTCTCTCACTCATACCTTGTCCCGAGGATCGAGGGGAATGGACTAAGAGACCTCTAACTAGACTAACAACAAACCTTCTATCGACTAAGCGTTAGGGTGAAACGATCCTTCTGATTCCTGATGCTGATGCTGACCTGAAAATGTTTGAGTAGAGGGATGAGCCTACTCGCTCAGTGAATAACATTTCACTTAGCTATCACTAAACAACTCGTCAGGTTTATAAACTGAAATTAACATATATACAGTTTAAACAGGGCAGTTCTATTGACATAGTAGATATACAGATAATAATCACATTTCTAAGCATCAACAGATATTTCAGGTAAATAAACAGTTATATAAATTTACTGTGGACCTACTTGATCATTTATCCATTTTATTATCATGCCCTAAATATATGCAGTGTACCCTGCATATAAAGATCCGCAACAAGTTCATGCTACGGTCCCACCGTACAAGACTTAGCGACACACCCGGGAAATGCTAAGTCTGACTGCTGTCCTGGTCTGCTACAGGACTCTCAGGCTCACACGGCCTCACTGCACTCTCAAAAGAGTGTACTCTAGACTCCTCCTTTAACCTGAGCACACAGGCGGAGAGTCTCACAGGGTTACCTTCGCGACACACGCACGAATGGTGTTAGATAACCAAGTTTTCTTTCTTTTCCCAGTGCCACCGTGACACACGCACGGATTATTGTTGAACACTGCTTTTCTGCCCTCGTGCCACCGCGACACACGCACAGATTATTGTTGAACACGAGTCACCGACCATCTAGACACACGCTAGGTAGGTCGTTTCACCCCAAGGTGCAGACCTCACGAGGGGTTCTACGGTGTTAGGGCACCTATGTCTATTAATTAGTTAACAGATATACAGTTTAACAGAAATATCACATTATGACTGCAAAATATGTAATTTCCTCTTTTTCATCATTCATATCATGCATTTCAAGTTCCAATGAACTTAACATACTTTAATGTACATGCTACACTGTTTAAGAGTCATATCAACTGATACTGAAGCAAATAAGTATTTAAAATGAGTTAAATAATGATTTCTAAATGAACTGCTACTCACCCACTTCAGTGCGTTCGTATACACCGAAAAACGTCCACAAACACGCCTAATTCTGCCCTTTACAGCAGCGTGCACGCCGTGCACCTAGGCTGCACGCCGTGCACCTTCAGTGCACTTCTGTTCTACTTTTCTGCACCTTTGCACGCCGTGCAAACTGACTTGCACGCCGTGCAAACTGGCTTGCACGCCGTGCAAACTGATTTGCACGCCGTGCACCTGGGCTGAAACTCGTTCCGCTATCTGTAACTTTGCACGCCGTGCAATCTGACTTTGCACGCCGTGCAACCTGCGCAGAAACGGAAATTGCAGAAATAAAAGAGGAGATTGGGGTCGATTCGGTGGACGATTCTTACCCGAATCACTCATATAGCTTCGGAATGACCTAGCAAGCAGTTGGCAAGAAGAAAGAACGGAGGGGAAAGCACCGTTCGCTCCCTAGACCATCTCCATGGTCGTCTTCTTCATGGCTGCAGGAGGAAGAAGAAGGTGAAGAAGAAGAAGATGATGCAGCTGGTTGGTTTGGCTGGAGAAGATGAAGAAATCGAAGAAGAACGGAGAAGGAAGGAGCTTGGTTGCCTAGCTTCTCCTCTAGCTTGCTCTCTCTCCCTTTCTCCTTCTCTGTTTTTCCCAAGCGGCAACCGAAGGAAATGAACTATCGTTCATTCCAAAGTCGGTTAATAGAGTTAAAAAGGAAAAACTGAAGGAAAGGATAAGGAAGGGCGCCCAGGGGGCCGGATGTAAATTGCCCAAAAACTTTCCGAAATTACACATAGGTCCCTGCACACTAAAAAGCTTATATCTTTTTACTCGTAGATCGGTTTCGCATGATTTCTTCGGCAACGGATTAAGCACAAACTTGTCCCCAACCTCAGGACAAGAAAACAAGCTAATGATACATTAACACTAGCTCAAAGCTCAAAACACTATTAACAAAAGCAAGTACTCATCTCAACATAACTAGTTCAATTATGCACTAACCAAGGTACTTACTGGTAAAACGAAACGTGGGTCATAACAGATACACTTGATATCTAATGTGGATTAATAAACTTAATAAAGAATTGTGCAATGAAAGTAGGGTTTGTACCCTTATTCCTTAATCAATATCCTAAGATTGAGTCAACTCTAAATCCTCAAATAGGACCAAGTAGGGTTTAATGTGATTAATGTGATGGTGACACTTTAGGATCTACTTACATGCAGACTAAAGTTGATTTCTTGATTGGGTAATATGCTTAATGACTACATAATCTGCATGGTTCAACAAACGGTACATGGTTACGCTTATGACTACCCGCATTAATTTGCCGATGTTTTTCAAGGATTACTCAAGGATTGAATAAGTAAACTGTTGGATGTTTATTTAGTTCTATTCAATTATAATGCCACTATGAGTATCACATAAAGAAATATTATGTGAATAAAATGACAATTCTTATTTGCAAGTATTTGATGGAATATAATGTTGTTTGTTTACCTGCACCCCACGTACACAGTATAACTTGTTATACTGATTTGTGCTTTTGTTTCATGATGTTTAGGTACATGCTAGATAAGGTGATATCAAGATATGATGGATAAATCAAACTACTTGAAGAAATTAAAGTTAACTTGTAAGGAGGATTAGATAGATACTTTTTCTCATATAATTTGTATATTTACAATTCTGATGATGGAATGTTATGTACGTTCTAAAGTAAAATCTTGTTAGCAATATTTTTGAATTAATGAAATTATTTGCTATTATTTATTGTTTGGTTAACATTTGGATCCTTGGGAAAATTTAAGGTATTGTCACTCATATTTTTGGCCTTCCTTAATTGGGTGTTGCTAAAAAGTGAGGTCGTTACATTTGATATCATAGCACTAAAATTTAAAATAATATTTAATAATTTATAGTTTCAAGTAACCCGTAGAAATATGAGGGAATTATTAGTATATTTTCTAAATACAATTCATCTAGAAGGGACCACGACTCGGGGTTGACATAAGTTTCCTCCGCACCGCTAGTAGCCTTATGAGTACTCCCGAGCCTGTGTCTCTGTTACAACCCCAATTTTTGGGTTCAATTGGTGAGAAATGTAATTTCTCATATTAAAGATAATTGAACAAATAATGATATAATTTGTTTTGAATAAATGGATTTCATTTACACTAGCCTTTATGATTATGTTGTGGGCTTTATTGGCTATTGGGCCCAATAACAAGGAAATGAAGAAAGGAAATTCAATTATTAAATTAGTAAATGAATAATTGAGTTTTTGAGAAAAGAATGATGTGGAAACCTCTGGAAGGAAAAATAATATAATCCAAGGATGGATTTCGTTCCTCTTGGGTTCCTTGGGTTCCAAGGAGTCCAAAGCTGCATAGAGAATGCAATAAGAAAAGAAAAGATCAATTAAGTATTTCTTTATTAAGAAAGAAATTAAAAACAATGATAAAATGTGGAAAATAAGTGGAAAAAGGTGGAATTGAGTTATCCTTAGTGGGATTTCATATCCCAAGGATTCCTAATGTTAAAAGGAATACCAATGAGGAAAATAAAAGAGAAATAAAGAGAAATCCTCAAAAATAGATATTTTAATGAGAAATAAACAAGATAATGTGAAATAATGCATATTGATGCATTTAGAAGGATAATGAGTATTCCTTAAAAAGGAAATTCGAATTATTTGAGTTTCTTGGGATCCAAGGAGTCCCAATGAAGAAAAGAAAGAGAAAAATACCAATAATAGAAAATAAGGAGATAATGGGAATACATATTTAATGTATTATGTAATATTGATGAAAAGGAAGTATTTCCTACTTAAGGAGATATATAATTTCAAGGCCAATGAATTAAAAGCCAAGATCAAGGATAGTAAAAGAGATAATTCTCGAATTTCCTAATAACCAGAGCATATGGATAAACAAGGAAATAAGTAGGAGAGAGAAGATTACTTCTCATGGAAGTAATAGGATTCCTTATGAGAGAGAACTTGATTTCTCTTGGATGAGCATCCTAGGGCCTATCTACCCTCCCCTATATAAGGGGTACGACCTAGGGCCGAGTTTAGAGAGATCCCACACACCCCTCTCTCCCTTCTTCTTGCTTCTTGCACACAAAACCCTAACGAGTGTGTAGTACTATCCCCGGAGCAAGGAAGGGTGGTGTTTTGGTCTTGATGGAGGCAACAAGCTTCCACGTCAACCCCAGGATGGATCGACTACCATACCCCCGCCCTTGTCCTCGAGTAGCTCTTGCCGAAGGTCTACAGAACTGCAGGAATCACAACAGCAAAAGAGGGCGGCTCTCGCTCATGAGCGGTCATTTTAGCCACGGCTTGGAGGCACTTCGCGTGTGCCAGGGGGATGCGGAGGCAACGACCCCATTCCTAGTGGTCGCGAGGTCAGTAGAGGGAGGGAGGAGCTGCACCCTTGGCAGCTAGGGCGACGCTGCTGCTGCTGATCTGAGGAAGAAGAAGATACGACCATTGGACCGTTTTGCCCTTCGCAGGCCGAAGCAACAGCTGACTTAAATGAGGGTAGAATGGTAATTCCGTTATAATTTCCAAATCGACCCGCTTTTCATGGGATAGGTGACGTGGCGCGTCCTGATTGGCCCAAGTAAGTGAAATCTTACTAAATTCGTAATTAAATATTGGTAACTCCGATTAGGACAAGTAATATATGAAAATTGATCCTCAGAATGTGAGGAACACAAAGAAATTATTGTTGAAGCCTAATTCCGCTTTTGATTCAAGAAATATATCAAGATGCTATCTTTAATAGTTTAAGCAATGAAAAACCCTAACCTTTGATGATTAATGAATTAGAAAGGGGTTATGTGAGTGTTTAAAATAGATATTAACATGTTGTTAATAAAAAGGGCATATTAGATCTAAAAGGATGATCTTCATGCATAATTTTATTAATATAGGGTTCCATATGATTTAATGAACCTTGAACCCTAACTGTGGTAATTATGATCCTTAATGATTTTAATTGGTCAAATTCATGTACAAAGCTGAGATATGATGGTTCTAATCTATTTCGAGTATAAAAATTCCTAATTATGGGTAAATACCCTTAATATAGTAATTAGGGTTTTCTAATGAATAAAAGGTGGATTTAATGATATATAGACTTCATTTGTGAATTAGACCATAATGAACTATGAATTGAGGATAAATAAGAATAATGATCTTGCCATGGATTAAAAGGATAAAAATGGTAGTTTTAATATAAAAGAGGTATAATGGGCTTAATTAATGTTTAAGTGTGCCTTTAATCCAAAATTAGGGTTTGTAAGTAATTGAATATAAATAGGGTTTAAAATAGTAAATGAAATGAAACCCTAAATGCAAAATGAAACCCTAAAATGGATACGGAAACCTTAGGAAGTGATTTCAAGTTGAATAGAAAGAATCTTGATAAAGTGTGTAGTAAATAAAATACATGTATTTTTTAGGATTCTTGATTATGTGGTTGAATTACTTGCTTGGATTGCTTTCTTGGTTGGAATTGATATTAGCTTGAGAAATCTACTGAACATGTATGTGGTTACGCTTATGAATAATCGCTTTAGTTTGACGATGATTTCCGAACATGTTTATCGGTTGCTTGAAAATAACTGTTGGATGCCTTTTATTTCATGCAACTATAAAGTGACTATGATTATCACCATGAATATATATATATATATATATATATATATATATATATATATATATATATATATATAACTGGCTTAGATCCAAATCCACCTCTGTGGCTTGTAAAAGCTAAAAAGGGGTAACCTAGAGTAAGGTCTAGGTTATCGTGGGTTAGAAATTGGGCTACCAAGTGTAGTGCCATGAGACCCTTTAGCATGCCATGAGTTAAGGAGTGGGCTACTTATGGGTAGTTCCATGTAACTCAACCCTAGAAAATGGTTCACTTATAGGTTGGACCATGAGGGGTTTAATGGGGATCTACTATAAGGAAAGTAGCATCCATGTCCACTACAGGGACAGCGTAGAGGATAGGGAATGCATGGATTGCACAGTTATATTTAAAATGTAAAATTGTTTGTTAAATGGTAATTGGCTGCAATACATTGTTATGAATAATTGCACGATTATTGGTTCCCCCACATACCAGCTTTATACTGACCGACGTTTGATTTGCCGGCATTTTAGGTACAAATCCAAAAGGACAAATAGTAAATTGTCATATTCTGAAATACATGAATTAAAATATAAGGAGGATTCGTTAGAGTAGAATTCATATGTGGATAGAAGTTTAGAGATCCAAGTTTTCAGAAGGTATGCAAAAGTTTATTTTCTTACATCTTTCCTGTTTAGTCTGTTAAAATTTAATAATTGTTATTGGTTAATTGCCGAAACTTTGATCCGGAAATTATGTGTGCGTCTTTGACCTCTCGGTCTCCCTTAATTGGGGTTACCGGAAGGTGGGGTCATTACATTTGGTATCAGAGCATAGGTTCCTCACTTAACCCTTAATAGTTATTAAATTTACAAACTCCATAGAACCCAAGGGAGTTATTAGAGGATTATCCAAAAGACGGAGGTGTCTAGAAAAGGATCACGACCGGGGGCTGGCAATATTTTCCTCCGCACCGCTAGTCGGAATATGAAGACTCTCAGATCTGTGTGACTGCCTGGCCAAAGTCTTAGGGTATGATTCGAAATAAGATACCTTTAGGACTCTCTCATCTTGTTCATCCCTTCTCAACTCAAATTCTATTAAGGACCTTAAGGATTAGGGTTTTCTCTCTTCTCCTCACCCTCTTGAGGTATGGGTAAGGTTGATAAGGTTTATGGAATCCTCTACCAAATTAATGAAAAGCATGTAAATAAGATGTCATGGACATAAGCTTAATAGATTAAGCATAAACTAAAGGATATATACATGCTTAGGTCGTTTGACATAAGTTGTCATGCCCTCAGAAGTGACCTAAGGCTAGACCTCCTTGTCAGGAGGATAAATAAAGAGAGTTAGTCTTGGAGATAGAGATCTCCATCACAAGTAGAGACCTGGCACATCCTCTGAGGATGATGTTAACCCTAATCCTAAGTGAAGGTTAGAGAGAGAGATGGCATGATGAGTTAGACCAGGTGTTTGGATGGACATGCCCTAGATGATGTATGAGCCGTGTGAGGTTGGATGACCTAGTACCTCTGGTGACCCAACCCTGGGAAGGGTCGTTCATGATTGAGTGAAGGATAGCTCCTTCATTGATGAGGATAGAGAAGAACCTATGGAAACCTCATTATCTTATATGGGCATAATAGGCACCCAGAATGTGTCAGTAGTGCGAGAAATAGGTTGAAACCCTAGACAGGAGAGTATGAGGGAATAGCCTATGAGATAAGCATATAGAGCTATGGATAACCTTGAGAAAACATTAGCTTGAATATAGGCTTCACCCATGTAGAGGTATGCTTGTGAGCTTGATCCTTCATGGAGAGAGGACCTCTAGTAGTAAGGCAGGATGTGGAGTTAGCTCTAGAGAGAGAAAGCAAGACTCAAGCAAGAAGGTTGGAAGCCTAGATTCAAGGATATGAGGAAAAGTGGGGAGTTGAGGATGATGCGACCTAAGTGGATGATAACGGTTGCCTCATGCTTGATCCCTGGAGGATAATGATGTCTTGGTTGCCATGAGAGGAACCAAACCCTAGAGAGAGGATGAGTCTACTCTTACCTCTGTGCCTATGGTATAGGTGTTTACCTCCTGAGATAGGGAGAAGAGTTCCTTAGACCTGGAGAGGTTTAGTAGCAGGTTGTGAGGCCTTATACCTTGTTGGTTGTCCTTGAGGAGGACTTGACTCTAAAGTGTTGCTCGAATACAAGGATGACAGGAAGTGTGTGTCATGCCTTATACATGCCTGATTCATGGTTAATAGATTGAGCATGTAGTTGGTCATTAAAAAGTGAACCTAGGGTTCCTAGGCCTAAGAGGGGAAGTGGTGTACCTAATTCTCATGACAAGAATTAAGTTGCTATAGTTTCGAGCATGGCACTCCTCATGTATAGGGGAAAAGGGAAACCCCTTAAGATTAAATGCATGTTTGATGAACCCCTCATAGCTAAGTGATGACATGGGAAGGTATGATCTTGATCCAATATGGAGGATGAGAACAAGTATGAACTAACATGGTTTAGTAGGTGGTCTACTTGTGCCTTGCATATCTTGCTAGGGTTAAGCATGCTAGACCCAAGGACATTTGTGGCCTTTGTTATCGAGGTGAAGTTTTCCTCCCATCCCGGGAGAGGGACCCTTTGGTAGGGTGTATACCTATTTTGTTGGTTCAAGTTAACCTAAAGAGGTTTCATAGGATCTTGAGAAGCTAAGTGAAAGGTACATGGTATGAGAATGAACCTATAGACCCATAGATAACCATCTCTAAGTGCATGTGGATGTGTTACCATGACGGTAATCAGTATAGGGGCCTGGCCAAGGTAGGTAGGTCTCCATGACCCCTATGAAAGGATGAAAGCAAACCCTTGAATGTAGAGAGAGAGATGATGAAGGCTTGGGTAAGGTTCTAAGCTGAACATGTACTATAAGAGAATCTTAAGTCTATCCTAGGGTTAGGTAGGGATAAGACCGATGGAAGTAGGAGCTGCCTAATTCCCTAGTTGCACATGACCATAGGGTCGGGAGGTAACAACTATCATTGTCTGAGGGACATGGGTTAGGAGATTGATCCCCTTCATGAACTCATGGGACCCAAAGGGCAGATGAGTAGGGCACTCTCTGGATGCATTAGGGAAGAGGGATGACCCCAAAAGTGTCGGCACCCTATAGACCTAGAGGTGATGACCAAGGAATATGTGTGGACCCAAGTAGGTTCAAAACCAGTTTTCCATGGAGGTAACTTTGATATCAAGATGATTGTAATATAGAGGCATAAACGACACGTTTCAACTTAGATTTAAAGGTGTACTGGCAAGGTGGGATGTACCATCTCTACTCTTGGAATAAGAAGAACTCTGTATTTGGAATGCAACCAAATGCTTATTTCATCTTGTTATGGGAGTGAGAGATAGGACAGTACACATGCCATACACTAAGGATAAAAGATGATCTGAGTTGAAACGTTGCTACGAGGTATGAGGATAGACATGATAACATACCCTGGTGGAGTGAACGATACATGGATGGTTTACCAACACTAAGAGGAATGACATAGTCACCTTATGAGGATGTTTTTATCATGAGATATGAGTCATACAAGGTTTAGTTTGATCACCAAGAAGATGAGCTCAAAGTGTTTTCAATGAAGATAGACTTAGAGTTCGAGATGATAAATGAAATACATGGAAGTGTATGTCTTCAATGTTACCTAATACCTAAGGATGTGAAGTGGTAATGGATGCTCTGGTTGAGATATATCTGACTAGTTTGGCTAGAAGCTAGAAGAGGTTGTTAGGCTAACCCTAAGTTTGGAAAGGAGATGTGTTTGGCTAACACTCAGATATAACGAGATATGTTGAAAAAGTTAATGATTGTTTGGTTAGCCAGTCTAGTCCTGGATATAATGAAAGGATGGTGATAGAACCTCAGATACACTTCTTTGGAAAGGAAGGAGATGAAACCCCAATTAGAGTGATTTAGGGTTTCTGAGGAATTGATCTTGAGGAATCATGACATATAGGAAATCATGATACACCGTACTACGAAGATAGTAAGTGACAGTAGTACTTGAGATGCTTAGGATGAAGTTGCACATGGCTTGTCACCATGCAAGCCAAGAGGTGAAGGATGAACACCAATAACCCAGTTTATCGATATAGAGTATAAAGAGTTCCTGAGAGGGGAAAAGGGAGTTCATCACTATGGAGGTTGTAAGTCTTCTCTAGACCAAGGAAGGTCAAGATGCAATGTGGGTTATGGTAGATCGCCTTACCTAGATGGCATGAGAAAGAAAGAGTACTGTCAAGGGACAGATCGGGTTGAACTACATATGAGAGAGATGGTTCAACTACACCAGGACGTGAGTTCAAAAGTTCTTGAGTATAACCTAAAGGTTCACTTCCGTGAGGTGGAAGTAGAAACATGAAGAACTCTATGTTAGTACAGTTTATCACCTCTAACTAACTAATGGTTAGTATGATCCAGACTAAAGGGTCTGATGAGAGCATGTGTGCTCGTTCAGGGTGATATCTAGAGACAGTTCTTGTCCTATGAAAGATGTGATGATAACCACCATGGCTAGTATCAGGATTGAAAGAAGCTTTGTAAGGGAGGTTGTGTCGGTTACCACTTCAGTAAGGTGATGTTGGTGAAAGGACCACGTGATGGTTAGAAAAGGACCACCGTGTGTGTAGATGAAGTCACTTTGATCGTGTAATGGCTGAAAGGATCCTAGAGACGACGAGAGTCATGAGCGGATGCAAAGTAGATTGACACACAGTTCATAGTGGGAGAATATGTGACATGAAAATCTGACCCCTCTAAGTTACAGCTAAGAGAGAGCTAAGTCCCTGATGCATGGGTTCATTTGAGATGGATTGGTGGAGAAGGTTAAGTTTGATCCTACCCCTAAGGATAAAGTAATGTGTGATGAGTTCCATGTGTCCAATTTCGAGCACTATGTGAGGTACCCAGACCATGTGTTGAGAAATGAACCTAGTGAGCCCCAAGGGAGGCTGAAATGGCCTGAGTCACCTGTGTAATTTATAAACGCCAGGATGAAAGAACTCAGAGAAAAGAATATGTGATGATAAAGGTTCTTTGGTAGTGCCATGAGTACGGTAAAGCCACATAGGGGCCAATGATGGACATGGAAAAGTCTTATCCTGAATTGTTTATTTGCTTGATAAGAATTTTGAGGACAAAATTCCTATAAGAGGGGAAGGATGTTACAACCCCAATTTTTGGGTTCAATTGGTGAGAAATGTAATTTCTCATATTAAAGATAATAGAACAAATAATGATATAATTTGTTTTGAATAAATTGATTTCATTTACAATAGTCTTAATGATTGTGTTGTGGGCTTTATTGGATATTGGGCCCAATAACAAAGAAATGAAGAAAGGAAATTCAATTATTAAATTAGTAAATGAATAATTGAGTTTTTGAGAAAAGAATGATGTGGAAACCTCTGGAAGGTAAAAGAATGTAATCCAAGGATGGATTCCGTGCCTCTTGGGTTCCTTGGGTTCCAAGGAGTCCAAAGTTGCATAGAGAATGCAATAAGAAAAGAAAAGATCAATTAAGTATTTCTTTATTATGAAAGAAACTGAAAATAATGATAAAATGTGGAAAATAAGTGGAAAAAGGTGGAATTGAGTTATCCTTAGTGGGATTTTGTATCCCAAGGATTCCTAATGTTAAAAGGAATACCAATGAGGAAAATAAAAGAGAAACAAAGAGAAATCCTCAAAAAGAGATATTTTAATGAGAAATAAACAAGATAATGTGAAATAATGCATATTGATGCATTTAGAAGGATAATGAGTATTCCTTAAAAAGGAAATTCGAATTATTTGAGTTTCTTGGGATCCAAGGAGTCCCAATGAAGAAAATAAAGAGAAAAATACCAATAATAGAAAATAAGGAGATAATGGGAATACATACTTAATGGATTATGTAATATTGATGAAAATGAAGTATTTCCTACTTAAGGAGATATATAACTTCGAGACCAATGAATTACAAGCCAAGAGCAAGGATAGTAAAAGAGATAATTCTCAAATTTCCTAATAACCAGAGCATATGGATAAATAAGGAAATAAGTAGGGGAGAGAAGATTACTTCTCATGGAAGTAATAGGATTCCTTATGAGAGAGAACTTGATTTCTCTTGGATGAGCGTCCTAGGGCCTATCTACCCTCCCCTATATAAGGGGTACGACTTAGGGCTGAGTCCAGAGAGATCCCACGCACCCCTCTCTCCCTTCTTCTCACTTCTTGGATGCAAAACCGTAACGAGTGTGTAGTACTATCCTCGGAGCAAGGAAGGGTGGTGTTGTGGTCTTGATGGAGGCAACAAGCTTCCACGTCAACCCCAGGATGGATCGGCTACCATACCCCCACCCTTGTCCTCGAGTAGCTCTTGCCGAAGGTCTATAGAACTTCAGGAATCACAGTAGCAAAAGAGGGCGGATCTCGCTCATGAGTGCCCATTTTGGCAATGGCTTGGAGGCACTTTGCGTGCGCCAGGGGGCAACGGAGGCAACGGCCCCATCCCTGGTGGCCGTCTAGGTCAGTAGAGGGAGGGAGGAGCCATGCCCTTAGCAGCTAGGGCGACGTTGCTGCTGCTGATCTGAGGAAGAAGAAGATACGGCTATTGGACCGTTTTGCCCTTTGTGGACCAAAGCAACGGTTGACTTAAGTGAGGGTAGAATGGTAATTCCATTATATTTTCTAAATTCACCCGCTTTGCATGGGATAGGCGATGTGGCGCGTCCTGATTGGCTCAAGTAAGTGAAATCTTGCTAAATTCGTAATTAAATTTTGGTAACTCCGATTAGGACAAGTAATATATGAAAATTGATCCTCAGAATGAGAGGAATACAAAGAAATTATTGTTGAAGCCTAATATCACTTTTGATTCAAGAAATATATCAAGATTCTATCTTTAATAGTTTAAGTAATGAAAAACCCTAACCTTTGATGATTAATGAATTAGAAATGGGTTATGTGAGTGTTTAAAATAGATATTAACATGTTGTTAATAAAAAGGGCATATTAGATCTAAAAGGATGATCTTCAGGCATAATTTGATTAATTTAGGGTTCCATATGATTTAATGAACCTTGAACCCTAACTGTGGTAATTATGATCCTTAATGATTTTAATTGGTCAAATTCATGTACAAAGCTGAGATATGATGGTTCTAATCTATTTCGAGTATAAAGATACCTAATTATGGGTAAATACCCTTAATATAGTAATTAGGGTTTTCTAATGAATAAAAGGTGGATTTAATGATATATAGAGTTCATTTGTGAATTAGACCATAATGAACTATGAATTGAGGATAAATAAGCATAATGATCTTGCCATGGATTAAAAGGATAAAAATGGTAGTTTTAATATAAAAGAGGCATAATGGGCTTAATTAATGTTTAAGTGTGCCTTTAATCTGAAATTAGGGTTTGTAAGTAATTGAATAGAAATATGGTTTAAAATAGTAAATGAAGTGAAACCCTAAATGCAAAATGAAACCCTAAAATGGAGACAGAAACCTTAGGAAGCAATTTCAAGTTGAATAGAAAGAATTCTGATATAGTGTGTAGTAAATAGAATACATGTGTTTTTTAGGATTCTTGATTATGTGGTTGAATTACTTGCTTGGATTGCTTTCTTGGTTGGAATTGATATTAGCTTGAGAAATCTACTGAACAGATATGTGGTTACGCTTATGAATAATCGCTTTAGTTTCACGACGATTTCCGAACGTGTTTATCAGTTGCTTGAAAATAACTATTGGATGCCTTTTATTTCATGCAACTATAAAGTGACTATGATTATCACCATGAATATATATATATATAACTGGCTTAGATCCAAATCCACCTCTGTGGCTTGTAAAGGCTAAAAAGGGGTAACCTAGAGTAAGGTCTAGGTTATCGTGGGTTAGAAATTGGGCTACCAAGTGTAGTGCCATGAGACCCTTTAGCATGCCATGAGTTAAGGAGTGGGCTACTTACGGGTAGTGCCATGTGACTCAACCCTAGAAACTAGTTCACTTATAGGTGGGACCATGAGGGGTTTAATGGGGATCTACTATAAGGAAAGTAGCATCTAGGTCCACTGTAGGGACAGTGGAGAGGATAGAGAATGCATGGATCGCAAAGTTATATTTAAAATGTAAAATTGTTTGTTAAATGGTAATTGGCTGCAATACATTGTTATGAATAATTGCATGATTATTGGTTCCCCCACATACCAGCTTTATGCTGACCGACGTTTTGTTTGTCGGCGTTTTAGGTACAAAGCCAAAAGGACAAATAGTAAATCGTCATATTGTGAAATACATGAATTAAAATACAAGGAGGATTTGTTAGAGTAGAATTCGTATGTGGATAGAAGTTTAGAGATCCAAGTTTTCAAAAGGTATGCAAAAGTTTGTTTTCTTACATCTTTCCAGTTTAGTCTATTAAAATTTAATAATTGTTATTGGTTAATTGTTGAACCTTTGATCCAGAAATTATGTGTACGGCTTCGACCTCTCGGTCTCCCTTAATTGGGGGTTACTGGAACGTGGGGTCATTACATTCTCTAAGCCTATCCAGAGTCTAAAGAATTTACCCAAAGTAAAATACATTTAGGGTTTTCTTCTCATCTTGATTCGTCCACTTCTCATCCTCTTGCTTAATAAACCCTAAAATGACATTTCTCTTCTCATCTAAAGTTAGGGTTTTTGAGTTAAGGCATCCTCCACCATTCAATGTACATGCAATGTGGAAATAATAATGTACATGTAATGTGGAAATAATATCGTACATATAATATGGAAATAATGATAAAGAAAAGAAAAATGGTTTTATGAGTTACAAGGGTAAACTCTAGATGGGGCTAGGATTGATTTAGAAGAACCCTAGGTGGGGTCAAGGGACATAGAAACCCTAAGAGGTAGGGTGTAGTCTCTAACCCAAACCCAAAACCCTAAGTATGGGGAATGAGAGTAGTGTTGTGATATAGAACACTACCCATATGAACCTTGAAAAGGAATAAGAAAAATATAAGTAAATGAGTTAGGTGACTCAGTCTTCCATGCATATGTGTAGGTGGAGAAAGACATTAGTGAAAATGGTTTAAAAAACATAAGAAACCCATGGTTACTTAATAATGAAAATATGAAATTTCTAAGGGTTGGTGTCCCAACTTGGGGTGGGTCAACCCAAGAGTGGGAAAGGACCTATGGGGGAGGCAAAACCTTAGACCTTGGGGTCAAGTTGTGGGAAAGGACCTATGGGGGAGCCAAGAAGGCACCCTATAAGGGTGAGATGATAAATCAATCTAAAGATTGAGGTAACCTTAACTGTCACCTAAAGTGTGAAGAATTAAGGAAAAAAAGAAATAGGAAGATAGATATATTCTTTGAACCCAAATATGCCATCTCTGAGGGACATGAGTGGTCAAGACCCAGATTTGGAAGACCAATAAGGCACCAAGCCCCAGATAGGGAAGGTGGCCTAAGTTCACATTGTGGATCCCCAAGCCCCAGATAGGGAAGGTCATGAAGTGGTAAATCCCCAAATTAGGAAGACCAATATCACACCAAGCCCCAAATAGGGAAGGTGACCTGAATTCATAGTTTGGATGATCAAGCCCAGATAGGGAAGGTCTTGAAATGGTTAAGCCCTAGACTAGAAGACCAAGGCTGTCACCAATCCCCAGATAGGTAAGGTGGCCCAATTTCACTATGCAGTTGATTATGACCAAGCCCTAGATAAGGAAGGTTACAAAGAGGTCAAGCCCCAGATAGTGAAGGCTGACATGACACCAAGCCCCTGATAGGGAAGGTGGCCCGAGCCCAATGCTGGGACGTAAAGTGGAAAATGTGTATCCTAAGATAGGGATGAAGGGAATCAGGGTTAAAGAATTACATGAGAGAATAATGTGCTTAAAAGTTGCAAAGTAATGATGACACCTCAAAGAAACCATTAAGAAGGGTAGAGCCCTAAGTCAATCCTAAGGTCAAGTAGGGAGTATTAAAGGTACATAAGACTGATGAGATTAGGATATGATTGTGCCCTGAATGTATAAAACTATAGGGTTGGGAGGTAACAACTATGTTTTCCTGAGGCCCACATCTCAGGAGATTTGCCACCTTCATGAGTTCATGAGGCCCAATGGGTGAGTGTGAGAGGCACTCCCTAGATGCATAAGGATGAGATCACTCCAAAAGTACATGTACCCCTAGAGACCTCAACGAAGTGACTAAGGCTTTTTTTTAGGAAAGGTAATGTTATATATTAAAAAAAACACATCAAGCAAGCGGAAACCTACTTATGTGAAACACCTACAGAATGTTTGGAAAAAAAACTACAGTGGAAAGGAAAAGCTGAAAAGAAAATAAGCGTAAGAAAGCATTGTTCAACTAACTTGGGGGAGGCACCCCTTAAACAAGCCCCTAGCGAAAAAAGTTTTTAATCCTAGAGATTTTCCTGATTTGAGATGCCCTTGAATCATAATGATTAGTCACAGTTGTTGCTGTACTAAGATGACTCCAGCCTCATCGTCCACCATAGCTTTAAGATCACAGAGAAAAGCGACTTCTGATTCTCCTTCCTCTGATTCATCCAACCTCCCTTCTGCTAATTTTCCTGCAGTTTAGTAAGGATGTGAAGATCAACATCTATTTGAGTTATAACATTTCTTGCCAAATTTTTGTTGTTGTTGAAAGTTCTATTGTTCCTTTCTTTCCAAAGGTTCCAGCAGATTGTGGAGAAAAGATCACTGCTTTTGAAATGCCTGTAATGTCTTAAAGGTGTTATTTGGATGGGGAAAGTGACTTCCTGGAGATCAGGAAGGCAATTTCGCATGAAATGTGAAAACATTGTTCGAGAGAAAGAGCATATAAAGAAGATGTGGCTGACTGAGTCACTGTTATTTTCATAGAGGGCACATCTGAATGGGCCAATGAAACCCTTTTTAGTGATGTTTTCACCTGTAAGAAGTTTATTATGTAAAAGAAGCCATAAGAAAGTTTTGTATTTTTGTGGCCATTTTTGTTTCCAAATCTTTGATGATGAAGGGGAGATACCTCTAAAAGAGAGAAAATTGTAAGCAAGTTTGACCGAATACTCTTTCCCCCATTTCCAAGTGATGTTATTTGAGGTGTTGTTTTCCATAGAACTTGAGAGATGTCTGAATTCATTTTGACTTACCTGGGAAAGGATACATCTTTTAAAGGAGTTTGATCTGTTACTGGTGATTAGCGAAAGGGCTTTATCAATCCTTAGGTTGAGGAGATTAATTGGGATAGACCATGATGGTTTGAGATTTAAAACAAAGCTGTTTTCATACCATGGATCAGACCAGAAGGAGATGATTTTGTGAGAATGAGGAGGTGTATTTAATATTTGTGAAATCATTTGTATATTTTTATTGATATATTTCCAAAGTGGGGAGGCTGTTTTCCGATGGATTTGGTGCCAAGGGGGTGAGTTTTGGTAATATTTGTTTTTGATGAGATTTGTCCAAATTTTCTTTTTATTTTGGATAAGACAGTCAATGATTTTGGTAATGAGGCAGAGCGAGTGCGTTTCAATGTTTATTATTCCCCAGCCTCCTTGATCAAGAGGAGCAGAAATTGTTTTCCAATTAACTAGATGGTAATGTTTCCCAGGTTTTTCTAGTTTTTGGAAATTGTTCCAAAGGAAATTTCTTCGGATTTTATCTAGAATGGATTTAGTTTTAGAGGGTAAGAGGATGCAGCTCAAGAAGTGGGTTGTTATGGGTGTGATGACACTATTAAGAAGGGTGAGCCTTCCCGAGAGGTTTAGGAAGTTGTTTGCCCAGCTGGAGAGATTAGAGTTTATTTTTGAAATTATGGGGTTCCAAATAGCATTTTTGATGTTATAAGGAGTGATGGGGAGACCCAGGTATTTGATTGGGAATTCTTCAGTTTTGCATTTTAGGAAGTCCTTGAGGTTCTCCAAAGAAGATTGATGAATGTTAACCCCAAAGATGGAGGATTTTTGATATTTATTTTTAGCCCAGAGATATAGGAGAAGATACCTATGATCCTAAAAATATTCTGTACAGAGGATTTTTCTGGAGAGGAGAAGATGATGGTGTCATCTGTGAATTGAATAATGTTCTCCTTGCAGACATCAGGAGCTGAGAAGAGCCCATTTTGATTTCCCATTTGAATCATGCGAGAGAGAATAATAGTTAAAATGATGAAGAGGTAAGGAGAGAGAGGGTCCCCTTGTCTAAGTCCATTTGAATTATGGAAATAGCCAAAAGGAACACCATTGATGATGGTGGAGAAATGATTTGTAGAAATACATGCTTGGATCCAAGAGATCCATTTGTCAGGAAAATCAAATCCCTTAAGAGTCTGCAACAGGCATTGCCAGTTAACAAAGTCAAAAGCTTTTTCGAAGTCCAGTTTGATGGCTAGGAGAGGGATTTTTTTGTGTGGCAGAGGTGGATCGTTTCATTGACCATTAAAAAGGCATCTTGTATGCTTCTGTTCTTTAGAAAGGCGGATTGGTTAAGAGGAATGATGTCATCCATGAGAGGTTTGATCCTGTTAGCTAATGTTTTTGCGATGATTTTGTAAGAGGTGTTTATGAGGCGGATAGGTCTGAAGTGAGAGATAAATTCAGGCTGACTATTTTTTTTATCAGAGTGATGAAGGTTTTATTGATGTATTTGATGATGTTTTGTGGGTTTGAACTGGCATGGAAGGCGGAGAGAAAAGTAAGAAAGTCATGTTTGTAATGGTTCCAGTTAGCCAAATAGAATTCTGCATTTAGACCATCAAGTCCAGGGGATTTATTTTTGCCAAGGTCTGAGATAGCAACTTGTAATTCATCAAGTGTGAAATATTTGATGAGATCTTGAGGGTTTTTTATTTTGTTTTGACAAATGGTATTCCATTGAAGGTTATTTAGACAAGATGGGTTGTGGTTATTATTGAAGATTTTTTTGAAATGGTTTTTTATATGTGTTATGATGGATTATTTATGAGAAGTGAGTCTTCCATTTATCATAAGATGAGTTATGGCATTTTTTCTAAATTTTGGTTACATATTTTATGGAAGTATTTTGTATTTTTGTTACCTTCTTGAGCCCATGTGATCTTAGCCCGTTGTCTCCATCTTGTATCAATTCTGCTATTTATGTGATAAAGGTCAGCTTTTATTGAAAGGACCAAAGCAGGATCAGCTGATGGGTCTTTTTCAACAAAGAGAAGTTGGTCTTCGAGATTTTTTTGAATTTCAGATAAGGTCGAGGGATTTTGAACCTTCCATGTTTTAATGTGATTTTTGATGTGTTTAGTGTTGTTTAAGATGTGAAGACCCATGTTTGTTGTTTGAGGGTTAGCAAGCATCCAGGCTTCAAGACAAGATCTGGAGAAATTTTCCATGGAGAGCCAGTTGTTTTCGAATTTGAAGGGGCGAGACCCCCAAGAGCAAGAAGCAGTTTCGAGAATTAAGGGAAAGTGGTTAGAAATAGTTCTGTGGGAGATATAGATAGAAGAGAGTGGATGCTTGTCTTCCCAAAGGCTTGAACAAATGAAATGATCAAGTCGAGCAAAAGACTGGTTTCTTGACCACGTATATAAGGCATTTGATGGAACAAGGTCAATAAGAGAAAGGTTTGTTAGCATCTGGCTGAACTTTTTATCTGCAACAGACATCGAAGAAGAGGAAGGATTTGAGTTGTGCCTATCTGAGGTTTGGGTGATAAGATTATAATCGCCACCAAGGACCCAAGGAGACAGATGATAATTTGTGAAGAGGTAATTTAACTCCTCTAGGAATAGGGATTTATCGTAACCTGGTTCCCCATAGATACCAGAGAAAGACCAAAGATAATCATCAGCAAGATTTTTAAAGTCAATAGTTATAGAAAAGTTTAGAATAGAGGAGTTTTGCAAGGTTAGATCCTGGTTGTTAAAACCCACAATGATGCCACCTTTGAAGCCCTTAGGGGGTAGCTGAATCCAGCCTGTGATTCTATTACCACCTATAGTTTTGAGGGCGAAAGGGGTGAGAAAGGTTTTTGTTTCTTGGATGGAAATTAGATCTATATTATTTTTATAAATGTGAGATCGTATTTTTTTTCTTCTTTGTAAATTAGCAGCACCACAAATATTCCAAGATGAGATTTTCATGGCGAAGGAAAAGACAAAAGCAAATAACAGAAAGACACAGATACAGAGCGAGCCTGTTAACACCTTCTCTTTGACCAACCCATGAAGGATTCGAGGTTGTTAAGAACATTTTGTGCGTCATCATCCTTTTCAAAGTGGAAGCCTATCTTATTTGCAAAGGATGGGAAACTATTTGTGTTTGACCAAGAAGCTATATCTTCTAAAGTCTCGAATTTTTTATTTGCTTTTTTTATATGATAGAGATGTAGAAAGAGTTGATGCAGAGAAAACATAACTGAAAGAGCAAGGAGGGGTGTTACCTTTCTTTGGCCTGTTTATAATGTTGGACCCTTTGGTGTCGAATTGATGTGGCTGTAGGATCTTTTGAACGTAGCTTGAGTTGGGCTTCTACAGTGTGCTCTCCTGTTCCGAACTCTACAGAGAGTTTTGATTTTTTTGCTGAGATGAGTCTTGAAACATAGCTGTTTGATTGTTTTTGTTTGGTGAATGCCAACTTTCCTTTGAAGAAGAAGGTGATGGGAAAGTGTTACTACTCAGTTTGACATTGATAGTAGGGAGAGGGGGCTCTGGAGATCTGGTTCTTTTCTTATTTGGGAGGTGATAGGAGTTTTCTGCATGGTTTGAGGTTTTCCTATTCCAGACGTGGTTTCTGACAGTTGGAGCTCTGGAATGCGAGATAGGGTTTTTTCCTTTGTTTGGGGTGAACCAGGATGGTGGATGAGAGGTAAGATCAGAAAAAGCAGTGTTGTTTATAGTAGGGTGTTCAGCTGCAAGCTTGAGATGATAGATGGATTCACCAATCCTAATGTTGATGGATGGTGGAAGGGAGATGGCGGCTTTGACAGAGAAGAGGTAATAAGCTTTGATGTATTGGGAGGGATGGAGCGTATCTGGGCTAATGAATTGGAGCGTAGCCCCAATAGAATGACCAATGCCTCTAAAAATCTCAATCTCCCACAGATGGGGAGGAAGGTTTGAAATGGCTACCCAGTCTGAGCCACCTGCTGGGACAGGGAATGAACCGGAGTCGGCTGACCATTTAGATAGTCACGCCATGATAAAGCTTGAACCACAAGGAATGGTGAGCACTTGGTTGAAGATATGATTTATCTTCGATCCTTCAGGAACAGTGTAAATAAGCTGGGTGGGTGAGAAGATTTTGGGTTTGAGGATGGTATGGCCAGGAAGAAGAAGAGCCAAAGCTCTAGTGATGTCGAGAACGTTGATTGGGTTGTTGTCCAAATTATTTTCTATTGAAACTAGGATGCTTCTGAGGGAGAAGACTTTGAGTAAGCGCATAGAGTTTGCAGGGAGATCCATGGAAATAGCGTATTCTAGGTGATCAGGTACCTTCATGGTTGGTAGGGTGGAAGGGTGGTTTTCACTGGGGATTTTGGCGGATGGGGTCTTTGAAGGAGGGTTTTTTTGTTGAGTGTAGAGCTTGGCAGGGTTTCTAGGCGAGTGAAAGGGTTTTGAAATAGGAGGTATCCTTGAGTTTGAGTTTGAGCAACAAGAGTAGGTTGCTTCTGCATGTTCGGGCGGGAGATTTGCGAGACATGCAAAAAGGTTTTTTGAAAGGTAATGATGATGGGTGGGCGCAACGTGTGGCCAGGAGGCAGGAGAAAGTCTTTTTGAGACAGCAAAACTACTTTGGAAAGGAGGGATTTGAGCCGAACGAGAGTGCATGTAGGAGTGGTGGAGTTTTGGCTGGTATATTTTCCTGTTAGGGTGAGGACGCACCATATAGAACCTTTTTATGTGCCCTAGGCGACCACAGCCGAAGCAAGTGCGTCGAGAGTAACATTTGGAAGTAGAGTGGTTGTTTCTATGGCAGAGGGAGCAGAAAAGAGCTCAAAAAGGTTTTTTTGGGGGGACCGCAGTCCAGATTTGGGCGGTGGAGGTTTTTTCTAGGGTGTCGTTTATGATATGGGAAGATTTTGCATGGCCCAGGATGGGAAAAGAGAGGTTTAGGTGAATATTGCCCTTAGGGATGGTGTCCCCTAGCAGGGGATATATGGGAAGGAGGGTTTTGTATAAGGACGATAGTTTTGGATTGTAATATTTTCCTTTAATGGATGGAGAAGGAAAAAGCTTATACCTTTCAGCGATGGAACTGTGTTGTTGAACCTGGGGAGATGTGACATCATCGTCTTCATCCTCTGACCCTGAAGAGATGGAGATGGGCCAGGATTTTGCACCCATAGGTGGTTGATGTTCAGCTCTGACAAAGAGTTGGTCCGCTGAGTTGGAGGATGATGAACTATATTGACCATGTCTTTTGTAGAGGTAGGCAAGAGCTGGGGGAGTTTTGTGGAAGAAATCCCGAACCCACACATGGAAGGTGCGATCTTCGAAAGGTTGAAGGAACATCGACCACTCAGGTTGAAGATTCAGTTCCTTGCGCATCTCGCTCCAACCTTCCGAGATGAGGAGGAAGGGGGCTTTTTTACCCCAGGTTGTTTCCGAGGGGGTAGACCATGAAATCTTGACCTGGAAAGAGCGGTGCCCGATGTTAATCATACTGATGCCAGGAGAAACGTCGTATTTGAGGTAGATCCAGGCTCTTGGCAGAGGGATGGTTGTTGAGAAAGAAGGGTCGGCGAGATGGATTTCGATGAAGGGAAAGCGTGAGTTCATGTTGTTTGGGGATGTTGGGGTTTTTGTGATGTTGTTGGGCACCAATGGTTTATGCTTCTGCAAGGCACAGCGAAAAGTAGAGATCTTGCCTGATTTGTGCATGCACGGTGCTTTTATGCATGAGGCGAGGGTGAGGACGCCTCCTGTTCTCATATTGTAATCTGATCATTTGGTGGAGCTTTTATTGCAGTATACTGGGACAAAGTAATGCTGATGTGATTCTGGTAACCAGCAAAATCTAGGGAAGAGTTTGTAGCCGACAGAGAGGATGGAAAGGGGTATTCAATGAGATGTTTTCTGCATGCTTCTAAGGCCGTTTGAGAAACACGAGGTGAGGTGTAACAGATGCAGATAATCTCAAAATTTATTGCACACTGGTTTTGAAGGGGCCAGAAGATGGAAAGGGGTTTCACCGCAAAGAGTATAGAGGCGGTCGGGGGAGATGGAACTTGCTCGGCGATGCCTGGGAGCTTAAAAACGATAAGAGCTGAGACGTTGATGCTTCTTAATTCAGATGTTGCATGTTCAATTTTTAACAAAAGCTGGAGCCGATTAAGGAGATGATACCATCAGCCTGCAAAGAGAAGAAGAACAGGGGGAATTTTTACCTGGGAAAGGATATTCTTTAGACCCTGGAGAGGGAGAAGCTGATTCCCGAAGAGGGGAAGATGGGTTATGCTGCCGTTGTCGCGTGGGTGAAGGGGACAACAGGACCTCGTCGGGAGAGAAGGGTGAAAACTGTGTAACCTGATAGGTAGGAGCAGATACCCGAGCAAGCAGAGGAAGGGAAACTCCGTCGCTAAGAAGATGGAGCAAGCGGCGGGTGGAGCTCGCCGGGGAGGGCGCAATCGACCTAGGATGACGACGAACCGGATGGAGAAATCCTAGAGAGAAGTTGGAGCTTTCTCCCTCTAACTTACCGTTGTGCTCATTTTGACTAAGGCTAATGAGACATGAGGTGTAAATATAAAAGATACAAGAAGTTATGTAATAATGAAATCTTAATAGGAGTGGTGTACAAGATCAAGAATGAGAAAGGCACTTGATTTCATGAAATATAACAAAGATGTGGAATTAAAGGTATGGATGGTTTAGAGTCATGTTGATAATGACTCAACCAAAATGTAAAATTGTGAGATAATTGTAAACAATACCATCTCTGCTCTTGTAATGCTATAGACTTTGTATTTGGGCTGCATCCAAATTCTTATCCCATTATGAGGGAGAGAGATTGGGTAAACACATGTATGCTTATAATTGACATATGAGAATGAATGCCTTAAGTTGATCTTAATGACATAACCTAGGGTTTGTGGTGTTACCTCACCCTTATGAGAAAGCAGTGAATGATAGGATGGAAACCTAGGTGAAAAGGGAATCACCAAGTGAAATGGAAATCACAAAGGAAAATGTAATCACCAAAGGATGGTATCATGTAAATACTAAGGATCCGGTTATACCTTGAATTGAATTTAGGTACAAATATTAGTAAAATGTGTGGAATTTGTATCAATAAAAGATATTAAGGATGTCTAAGTAGGGTTGCTAACCCTACAGTTTGAAACAAAGATGAGTTATCATTCAACTTAAGCGTACTAGATTTGAATTTTGAAGGAAAAATTCCTTTTAAGGAGGGGTAAATGTAATATCCTCAATTTGTGAAACTAAATAATGCAAATATAAGTCATTAGTTTATACGTGATTCCTTAATTGTATTTTGATAGAATATCATGGGTTTGACCCATGGCCCAAATAAGGTCCATGAGACTATTTGTTTTGCAAATGGATCCAAAAAGAAGGAATTATCACATAAATAAAACTTAATGGAATTTTGAGATGTTGGTTTTTAGATGACTAGTTGAATTTTGAGGACAAAAAATCCTATAAGAGGGAAAGGATACTATAACCTGGTTTTTCCCATGTTTTAATATATTTGTTTGCTAATAATGTAATATGAAGGACACATTAGAAAGATGGTTCTCTATGTGTCTTGTTTGGAAATTGTGGATTGAAAGTGCAAATACTCTATATGGGATGGATTTCGTGTAGTTTACTATTTTCAATAAATCATTAATAGATTTTGATCAAAGAAAGAGAGAAAAATCCAATAGCAAAGAAATTACTAAAGGATGGAATTATGTGGAATACTCTACAAAAGAGAGTTTTGTGCATAAATGAAGGATAATTACTTTATAAATTATTAAATAACAAAATTATGGAATATTGGACAAATTTTCCAAAAAAAATAAGATATGAGATATTTGAGATAATTAAAAGAGTAATTATCTATCCAGTTTGGCAAAACATGTTTTGAGACATCAATTAATATTATTTTGATATGGTTTTGGTGTACTTGAAAATAATAAGAAAACAATGGGAATTCTAGATTTTGAGAGTAAAAGGATGGCTATGAGATGATGGTATTTTTTGAAGGATTGAGCAAGATGTGTTTAGGAAAGAGAGTTTTAAATAATAAGTAATGAAAATATTGATTGTTGTTCCTTTACATCACATGTTTCCTAAAGAGGTTTCTTTCTCATAATGTGGGGTTTTAGTTGGTATTACATTTTTTGAACAAAAGAGGCATCTATTAATGGTTATATGAAATGTAGTGATGGAACATTTACAATATGTCATTAGAGTGCCTTGACGTATTGGACATCACCCTTGTACACCATGAGAAGGAGAGCAATTAGTGTAAGGGAAGTGGAAAATAATATTGGATTAAACTAAGTAATCTTATACATGGAAAGAGTGCCATGCAGTATGAAAGTATTTAATTTTGGGCTTGGAAACAAACCTAAAGAGGCAAGATCTGAGGAAGCTCATGTAAGGATTGTATATAAGGAGGTGGGTTTCTAACCTTCTCTTTGGATATACTCTTCTATTCTTAGTCATCATACACTTCCTCCTAACATGTAGGGTTTTTCTTAGAACCAATGAAACTTCTACTTCCTATCAATTCAACTACAACCAACTCTAACATCAATGTTGTCAAGAGGATGGAACTCTCCCTGATTTTACCTTGGATCATTGCCGCCTGGAGACATCATTCCATTGGACCCTTCTAGCTTTCCCTTCCCTCTTCCATCTATTATCGATGGGCTTGCAGAGGGAACTGCCTCCTCCCATCACCCTGCCTTGACGATGAAGCAAGGTTCATAATTAACTGTCAGGGGATGCTATTCCAACATGACGCCAAGGGAGTGGGCTTTCTCATAGTGTCATGGACTGTGTGCCTCACAGAGAAGGATGATAGACACTACCAAGAAGAACCATGATTATTTGGTCAGAGAGCAAGGCTGAGGGAGGAGAGGGGACGACAGAGGTCCTAGAGGGGAGAGACCGAGATGCATAAGCAGAAATGGAGGTGAACCTGGTGGCCGAAAGATTTGACCGTTGAAGGAGGGGCGTCAGACATCAACATTGGTGTGATGTTGAACGTCACACATACTTGTGCCCTAAGGTTGATGGAGGATCATGGGCATGGGACCGATGTGTTGGGTTTTAGGGGAGGCAGAGAAGGCAGCGGAAACAAAAAAATTTCTCCTCCCCAAACCCAGAACAAGGAAACGCGTCAACGTCTATACAATAGGAAAGGGATGGTTTGTGGAATCATACCTTGTCCCGAGGCTTGATCGGATAGAATACCTCACGCCTTGCACGGTCTTCACCTCCGGTCTTGGACGGTGTCTGTGCAGCTCCTGGTCGCACCGGGATTGACAACTCCTAGTCTCAGCGGGACTGTCGGGATTGACAGTGGTCCTCCGAGCGACAGAAACCTCCCGCCTCTAAAGTAGTCTACACGGACCACCTGGAACTCCAATCTCCTTGTCCCACAAGGAATTGGAAGGAGTCACACCCTCCGGTCAGCGTACTAGTCGCCGACACACGCTCCTGCCACTAGTCGCTTTCTATAGTTGTCTTTCCTTTGTTGTGCCTCCCTTATCGGGTAGCACTTGCTTGGGCTCTCTCTCGGTTACCAAAACTAGAGAGAACAACAACTTCACAGAGCAACTGGTTGCACTGGGTTGTACTTTGAGAAGCCCCCAATACCCCTATATATATAGGAGGGTCATGGGATAGGGTTCTGCATCCTGGGCAATGCGGGACTAAAGTAGGAGTAGAAGGGTTCAATATTTTCCACAAAATAAGCAACTCACAACCTGAACCGATCGTTTCATAACTGAAACGGTCGGTTGGGGACCTGAACCGGTCGGTTGACACCTCAAACGATCGGTTGGGACACCTCAACCGGTCGGTTCACTTCTGAATCGGTCGGTTCATGGTCCTGGTCAGTTCCCGATTGACTTTCCATCTTTTATTTCTAATTGGTATCAAATACCAATCCTTGTTCCAATCAAATTGGGCAAGTGAAACGAAAGGAAATTTCTCACCAATCCTACTTTCCCAACTTGCTCGGTTGCATCAGTTGAACCGATCGTTTCAACACTTGAAGCAATCATTTCACCCTGACCATGAGCCGATCGACTCACAACCTGAGCCGATCGGTTCAACAAGCTGAGCCGATCGGTTCATCACATGAGCCGATCGGTTGGGAGTGCAGATTGTGTAGAATCAGTCAATTGCAGTTTCAATCAATTCGATACTCTTATCAATCTGTCCAACACCTTGAACACTATGATTTTGAGCTATCAATTAATTGAGTGTTTAATTGAACTACTAAACTCCTTTAGTAATCAATCTAAACATTGTTTGTGGACAAAACTCCTCTTCTAGGTTGAATCCTATGTGTGTGATCCTGCAGGTCCACTTTCACGTTGGCAGTGAAAGTCCATAACACTTATGACTTCACAAGCAAAGAGCGGTGCCTAGTCACACATCAATGCTACCCAAGTGAAATAGAAAGTTGGAGAACAACTTTCAATCCTACAATCCGTGAATGGTGTTACAGTGAATGTATAATTCCTTTGTCACTGATATCCTGAATGAACTCGAGGCATGGAACAGTCATCCTGTCAATGTTCATTTACTTTCTTGATCTCAGAGTAGATTGGAAGAGATATGTATGACATCAATATCACAAACTGATTCACACATGCATGCACATGCCTATTTCAATCCTACTCATCAAGTGGCCTTGGATATCAAACTCCCTCAGGAGGGACAAATCCCATATCTATCACTCACCCCTCAAAAGCCCCATGTGTCAAAGACACCCAATCATCACCTTTATAACAACCCATGTTTCAGGACTGCGTTTGATGATGTCAAAGTGTGCCCAACGGCATGTGTTGAGTGTAGTGATTTCAGGTTAAAGAATAACACTCACCACCATCACTGTGAGTACTGACTGTGACTACCATGTCATGGTTCCATGTGTCAAACTCACGGTGGGTCTGTCCGGTACACTTGTTCTCTAACAAGTACCTATGTGTTTGGTTTGATATCTCTATATCATGACTAATGAGATTCTGTCATCAAACAACACCACAATCTAGTCTTGTGTGTCATTGCTGTCTATCTACCTTCCACAATGACATCCGACTAGGGACATAACAAGAATGTACAAACTCTTAGCATCCACATGATCTCATCGTTCAGGTCCTGAACCTGAAGGCATACGCCATTGAGTACTGTCATTCTCTAGACATTCAATCTGTTCTATCACTATCTCATATGACTGAACCAGAAAGAATTTGAAGCTTTCCTTTTGATGTTTATCAAATCAATCTTAATGTATCCCACCAATCATCTCATGATTGGCTCTCAGGGCATACATACCAAAAGACTCCCACTTGCACTACGAGCCAATCACCCTTGAATCATATTCATAGTAATCTTTAAACATGTCCCACATGTTACTGTGCTCTTGTGTCAACATAGTGAGTTATGGCAACACCTTGCCAAAGTCAGTATTAATTGCATGTCTCACATCTCTTCACTGTACATCACACGTATGAGATGGAGTTGCCGTAATATGCGATCCAGTATTCCTTTGCTAACCTTTAGCCACATTTCATGATCAAGGATTCCATACTTGTCATCAATGATCGGAATATCTATAAGTTCATCTCATGAACTTCCAGATCCATATAGTATCTATTGCTGTTCTCTAACACATAGATACTCGGCATTTCCTTTTAAAATGGTTTTATTGGAACACTTCCAATTATTAACAAACTTTCACTTTTATATATCCTATATATATTTTGCGATTTATTTTATGTCTTTTTAGAAGTTCGCATCAATGTAACTCTTTAGATCAAACTCTTCCTTATCTCCATAGAACTAGTACTTCCCAAGTACTTATCAAGTTGTCATGGTATTCCAGTAACCCTTACTAGAAGTAGACAGACATCCACTCGTCATGTCCTACATACGAGTTATCAGGATGAGAACATCATATTGTCATGTCCTACATACAAGATGATGAATGCATTTTGTTCTTGCCATGCAAGATAATGGGATGATTACATACATGATAGATCCATATCTATTCTTAGTGTTCCCATTATTCATAAGAATTGGACACTTGGCCTTGTGATACTAACTCCATGTAACATGGACAAGTTTTCTCCCACTGAATCTGTGCATACTGAACCCTTCAGTACAGATTGCCAATGTATGCTTTCTCTTTTCAGGTCAAGAGGTTTTCGAGAACTATCTCTATAGATCTCTATTCCTATCACATAGGAAACATCTCTTTTTCCTAAAGATAATTTCCACTTTTGGATTTCCATTCTAGAACATTTCCATTTCACATCAACATGTGGAATGTGAACACGCTCCCACTAAATCACAGATCCCTTCTTTATCTTTGACATATCAGTCAAACCCTTTGACTATATTATCAAAGTAAAGATCCAATTCTGAGTTGCTTGTACTCAATCAATCACATTGATTAGTCCATTGTAACTTATAGACTTCATTTGCATTAGTGGATTCATAAACCTTATAGGTTGTGTCACGTACACATCCTTGTTTTATTCCTCATAGGAATGCCATTTTAGTATCCATATGCCAAATGTATTAGTCATTAAGTTGCAATCAACAAGCATCATCCTTCTCAAAATGTTATCCATGTGTCTTAACACTTAAGATTCATTTGCACTTATGGATTTCATCCAATGAGTGCTACCATCAAGGTCATACCTTATGGTTCACATGGATGTCATTTAGGATGTAATGGTCGTAAACCATAACTCAAAATTTGGTTCCTCATATTCATCTAGATAGTTGACTCATCACATGAATAACTCATCACATAGATAAACGAGGTGTATCTGTCAAGGATATAAGAACTTACAACTCCTTGTGATTCTTAATGTCCTTTATTAGTGTGGGGTATTCTTTTATTAAGAAGAATTCAGTTATTTGATAATCATTCTCTAACTCCTTAGAGTATGATTCCTTCTTGATTTAGACATTACCATGCCTTAATCATGAGTTCACTATGATACACTATCATAATCACTCAAAAGGATCTCAAACATTTGTTCCAAGTATTTCATTCATTGATCTCATCAAGAATTAACACTTTACCAAATTTGCACTATATCTATGATAATCTTAAACACTTCAAGATATTCATATTGGTATTTCTCTAAACACCATTTGAAGTATTAGCATTTGTTCCAATAGGTATGTAAATGTATCACATGTATTATACCTAATAGGATAATCATTCTCCCACTACCATTAGTGAAGATTGATTAATCATGTCCAAGATATTCATGTCTCTTACTGGTTCTCTAACCAAAAGAGTCTAGATTTATCCATCACATGGAAGCTAGAAATGAATTTCTCATGATTGATGCTAATTTGATTGTTTGAGTTATCTATAACTTTTAGGTATCATTTTATCTTATGCATATCAAATACCACAAGATAAACAAGGCATTGCCACAAAGATCATATCTTTAAAAGATTGAAACATCAACTTTATTGATTGCCATCATTGTCATACAATATGCAAAAATAAAGTGTTTCTATCTATTGGCAAATATGAAATAGCAGTTCATAACTGTATTACATGCCTTTTAGGCTGAAAATAAACTAAAGTACTCCTATCTATGGAGGAAACACTTGCCCCATTTATTGAGTGCTTTACACTTTACATCTTGGTATCATATACCTCAAAAGTGTTACAAGTTTACTTTCATGACACCTTTAAATAGAGACGTCGGTCGCCTCCTTCTTCTTTTGTTCTTCCAGATATAGAGGACAATTCCTTTTCCAATGTCCTGGCTTTTGACAATGGTGGCAATTGCCTTTCTTGGTCACGCCTCCCTTGGCCTTGAGAGCTGAAGATGACTTGGGCTCCTGGCTAGCATTAGAACCTTTCTTAGCTTTGCCCTTGCCCTTGCGCTTGGACTTGCCTTTCTTTCCCGTGATCACCATCACAGACTTAGGCTTGTCCTTCTTCATCTGTATCTCGACTGTCCTCAACATGCCCAACAACTCTGAAAGTGGCCTATCAAAGTTGTTCATATTGTAGTTCATCACAAACTAACTGTAGGATTCTGGCAACGATTGCAGTATCACGTCACTAGACAACTCTTGGCTCAGTGGAAATCCCAGTCTTGTCAGGTTCTCTACATACCCAATCATCTTGAGTGTGTGAGGACCAACTGGATCTCCTTCTGTCATGACACACTTGAACAGTGCCCTTGAGACATTGTATCTCTCTTGCCGTGCTTGATCTTCATACATGTTCCTGATATGCTGAATCATCTCAATGACACCCATGTTCTCATGTTGTCTCTACAACTCGTGGTTCATAGAGCACAACATCAAGCACTTTGCATCAATGGCATCATCAGAATGCTTCTTGTAAGCATCCCTTTCTGCCTTTGGTGCATTAGGAGCAGGTTCCTCTGGAATTGGAGTATCCAGGACATAGAGCTTTCACTCTTGAGTGAGAACAATTCTCAATGTCCTATACCAGTCGTGGAAGTTTGTCCCATTTAGCTTGTCCTTTTCAAGGACCGATCGCAAAGAAAAGTGATTGTTGTTTGTTGCCATTTGTACTATAAAAGGAAAATATGCAATTTTAGTCCAAAAACTCATTTTTGACTTATTTGATTGATTTGAAAAGTTGACGATATAATTAGGCCTTTAATTAATTATCGCTCCCACTATTTTACTTCAAATTGATAGCCCTCACCATCAATTCGAAAGATTGCAGCATACAACCTTCTAGTGGGTAAGATCTTGAAATCCTCTAAGTCATGGACCAGCTTGGGTTGTCACCCACAACTTAGATCTTTCAGGTAGGCAACTCTTGCCAATTGCATCATATGCAACTCTTGATAAGATGTCATATGCAACTCCTTGCCATGATCATCTCCATGCCTCAAGGTGCTAGATCCTATCTAGGTCACCTTATTAAGTCCGACCCAAAGCCAACACGATGAATATGAACCCTTCTTGGGCAGACCCACATATCCATCCTTCACACTTCCACGAGATAGACGGTGCACCACGCTTGGCCGTGCCCACACTTGCTCGATCAAGCTTTTCACATGTGTCGCATTTGGAAGGCATCTAAAACTTAATATTTAATGAGGGATTTAGTTTTTATATACATATACATATCCAATCACCACAATATATAGTACGTATCATATACATGCTATATCCCACAAAAAACATGCAAAATGATAAAAGTGATGATTATGGCCATCCTAATGTGATTCCTCGAGCCAAGAGGAATCACAGTCATCTAGGTCTACATCACATGCAACTTGTACAAGATGAACTTTGTGCTTTGCCTTTCTGGGTTTGATCAACTCATCACATGACTGATCGGCTCGCCATCAGGCCAGTCGACTGGGTGCCACCAGCCGATCAGTTGGCTCCTCCAACCGATCAGTTTTCCTGGTCGTTGTGCATCTCTTCATGGCTGCCACCCGCTCGTCTCACTCCTCGAACCGGTCATCAACCGATCGGCTCACTCCTTGAACCGATCGTCTGGAACGTCAACCGATCGGTTCACACCTTGAACCGATCGTCTCAGCTATCGTCAGGATGTCCTCCATTCTTTGGCATAACAGGAAATAAAATCTATCCTATTTTACATTGTGAAAAGAGAAACCTCGAGTTACATTCGAGGGGAGCAAAGGTAGGAAAGAAATCTCGAATTATTTCGAGTTACATCAGGAATAGGAGAAGGAAGATCAGTGCGCAGACCGAGATGCAAGTAACCACATACAACCATACACAGATAGGGTTTATTGGCCATAACCGTGCTATACATCCACCACAAAACTCATTTAAGGGAGACACATATCGAGTGCATTCATAATACATATCATATATGTAAATTGGGATTTGTGGATTTAGGATTGGACATGCATAAAGCCAATTTTATTCGGATCGTATGCAATAAATAAAGGCGACAAACCAAAATCGATCATATCGATAATCCTAAAGTATAGAGCAGTTGATGTGGCTCTGATACCACTGTTGGGTTTTAGGGGAGGCAGAGAAGGCAGCGGAAACAAAAATTGTCTCCTTCCCAAACCCAGAACAAGGAAACACGTCAACGTCTATACAATAGGAAAGAGATGGTTTGTGGAATCATACCTTGTCCTGAGGCTTGCTCGGTGACAATACCTCGCACCTTGCGCGGTCTTCACCTCCGGTCTTGGACGGTGTCTGTGCAGCTCCTGGTCGCACTGGGACTGACGACTCCTGGTCTCACTGGGACTGTCGGGATTGACAGTTGTCCTCCGAGCGGCAGAAACCTCCCGCCTCTGAAGTAGTCCACACGGACCACCTGGAACTCCAATCTCCTTGTCCCACAAGGAATTGGAAGGAGTCACACCCTCCTGTCAGCGTACTAGTTGCCGACACACTCTCCTGCCACTAGTCACTTTCTGCAGTTGTCTTTCCCTTGCTGTGCCTCCCTTATCGGGTAGCACTTGCTCAGGCTCTCTCTCGGTTACCAAAACCAGAGAGAACGACAACTTCACAGAGCAACTGGTTACACTGGGTTGTACTTTGAGAAGCCCCCAATACCCCTATATATAGGAGGGTCATGGGACAGGGTTCTCCATCCCGGGCAATGCAGGACTAAAGCAGGAGTAGAAGGGTTCAAGATTTTCCACAAAACAAGCAACTCACAACCTGAACCGATCGTTTCATAACTGAAACGGTCGGTTGGGACCTGAACCGGTCGACTGAAACCTCAATCAATCAGTTGGGACACCTCAACCGGTCAGTTCACTTCTGAACCGGTCAGTTCGTGGTCCTGGTCAGTTCCCGATTGACTTTCCATCTTTTGTTTCTAATTGGTATCAAATACCAATCCTTGTTCCAATCAAATTGGGCAAGTGAAACGAAAGGAAATTTCTCACCAATCCTACTTTCCCAACTTGCTCGGTTGCATCAGTTGAACTGATCCTTTCAACACTTGAAGCAATCGTTTCACCCTGACCATGAGCCAATCGACTCACAACCTGAGCCGATCGGTTCACCAAGCTGAGCCGATCGGTTCATCACATGAGCCGATCGGCTGGGAGTGCAGATTGTGCAGAATCAGTCAATTGTAGTTTCAATCAATTTGATACTCTAATCAATCTGTCCAACACCTTAAACACTATGATTTTGAGCTATCAATTAATTGAGTGTTTAATTGAACTACTAAACTCCTTTAGTAATCAATCTAAACATTGTTTGTGGACAAAACCCCTCTTCTAGGTTGAATCCTATGTGTGTGACCCTGCAGGTCCACTTTCACGTTGGCAGTGAAAGTCCATAACACTTATGACTTCACAAGAAAAGAGTGGTGCCTAGTCACACATCAGTGCTACCCAAGTGAAATAGAAAGTTGGAGAACAACTTTCAATCCTACAATCCGTGAATGGTGTTACAGTGAATGTATAATTCCTTTGTCACTGATATCCCGAATGAACTCAAGGCATGGAACAATCATCCTATCTATGTTCATTCACTTTCTTGATCTCATAGTAGATTGGAAGAGATATGTATGACATCAATATCACATACTGATTCACACATACGCCTATTTCAATCCTACTCATCAAGTGGCCTTGGATATCAAACTCCCTCAGGAGGGACAAATCCCATATCTATCACTCACCCCTCAAAAGCCCCCGTGTGTCAAAGCCACCCAATCATCACCTTTATAACAACCCATGTTTCAAGACTGCGTTTGATGATATCAAAGTGTGCCCAACGACATGTGTTGAGTGTAGTGATTTCAGGTCAAAGAATCACACTCACCACCATCACTGTGAGTACTGACTGTGACTACCATGTCATGGTTCCATGTGTCAAACTCACGGTGGGTCTGTCCGGTACACTTGTTCTCTAACAAGTACCTATGTGTTTGGTTTGATATCTCTATATCATGACTAATGAGATTCTGTCATCAACCAACACCACAATCTAGTCTTGTGTGTCATTGCTGTCTATCTACCTTCCACAATGACATCCGACTGGGACATAACAAGAATGTACAAACTCTTAGCATCCACATGATCTCATCGTTCAGGTCCTGAACCTGAAGGCATACATCATTGAGTACTGTCATTCTCTATACATTCAATCTGTTCTATCACTATCTCATATGACTGAACCAGAAAGAATTGGAAGCTTGCCTTTTGATGTTTATCGAATCAATATTAATGTATCCCACCAATCATCCCATGATTGTCTCTCAGGGCATACATACCAACACGATGTGCCCCTTCCTACATGCTTAAGACATAAGCATAAAAGAGTCTTTCTACTCTAAATCCCAGCCAAGTCGCCAACTTGGATATTACAAGTAAGTTGACGATGGGTCAATATATGAATATCCATTTGATGATTATCTTGAAAAAAGTATAGAAATTGCTAGAATTCTCCGGTAAAAATTATATATATAAGAAAGTTGCTTAGAAAAATGAGAGGAATGCAAATAAAATATGCTTGAGACCTAAAATACGATTCCAATTCTTAAAGTAGTACAACATGTCGTAAAGTGATGATTAGTGTATGAAAACCCTAGATAAATGTTTTAACATGTTGAAACATTAAAAGCCTCTCTTTTATGCTATTTTCTAATAATGTGGAATATAATGATGATTTAACATGCTCATGATAATAATGATGTAGGATTAGGGTTTATAATGTAAATAACCATGTATATGGAGAACTAGGGTTAAAGATCCAAACTTGCTTTGTTGTTAATGATCTTAATCTGGTCTAAGTGATCATAATGAAAGATACATTGCATGTACTGATTAGGGTTACACTTGATATCTAATGTGAATTAATAACCTTAATAAAGAATTGTGTGATGAAAGTAGGGTATGTACCCTAATTCCTTAATCCAAATTATAAACCCAACTAAACTCTAAACCCTAAGATAGGACCGAGTACGGTTTAATGTGATTAATGTGATGGTCACACTTTAATATTTACATACATGTAGATTAAAGTTGACTTCTTGATTTTCTTGCTTGATTGGGTCATATGCTTAATGACTATAAGATTTGCATGGTTATACAAACGGAATGTGGTTACACTTATGACTACCCACATTAGTTTTCCGATGTTTTTTGAGGATTTCTTGAGGATAAAAAAAATTAAACTATTGGATGTTTATTTAGGTTTGTTCAATTATAATGCCACTATGAGTATCACATAAAGAAGAGTATGTGAATAAAATGACAATTCTTATTTGCAAGTATTTGATGGAATATATGTTGTTAGTTTACCTACACCCTTTTGCATGCACCCAACGTACACAATATAAAATGTTATATTGGTTCGTGCTTTTGTTTCATGACGTGTAGGTACATGCTAGATAAGGTTATATCAAGATATGATGGACAAATCAAATTACTTGAAGACATTAAAGTTAGCTTGTAAAGAGGATTAGATAAATACTTCTTTTAATATACTTCTCATATGTACAATTATGATGATGGAAAGTCATGTAAGTTCTAAAGGAACATCTTATATACAATGTTCTTGTATTGATGAAATTATTTGCTATTTTTTATTATTTGTTAAAATCTGGATTCTTGGGAAATTTTTTGGTAATGTGTCTCATCTTTTTAGCCTTTCTTAATTGGGGGTTGCTGAAAAGTGACGTTGTTACAACCTCCATTGTGTATCTTCCTCTTAATTCAATGAAGTCGTTAAGGTCTAGAGTATTAATCAGAATGTTTTAGTTGATAGCAACTACAATTTGAATGCGTAGATGAAGGCCATTGGATATAGACCAAACTGGATATCTTAACCTATTGAGTCGTTGATACATCAACAAATGCTAGGAAAGGGAGACAATTCTTCATCATCCTTAAGAAAAACTAGGGTAGATGGTAGATAACTATGAACATGAAAGAGGCACATATAAACATTATAGCTAGGAGATATAAAAGCATTATAAATAGAAGTGATGATCTATGTAGATCTAATAAAACTGAATTTCTCTCTAGATTTAGGCTTAGCAAAAATATTTGCAAGTTGATTTTCCATTTTCAACATGAGTATTATATATATATATTTCTTACCAATGTGGTCACAAAGGAAATGATGGTAGACCTCAATATGTTTAGGTCTTCTACGCAACATAGGATTGTAAGACAAGTTAATTTCACTTATATTATCACAAAAGATATGATACACATCACAAAAAATATTAAATTCTTGGAGCATTTGCTTCATCCAAAGGACTTGGGCGCAACAACTACCAGTGGATATGTACATAGCCTCGGTCTTTTGTACATCCACTATATTTTGCTCTTGAGTAAAAAAAAAACAAATAACGTCCTAGGAGGAAGTAAGTGACACTTGTACATTTTCTATCAACTAAGCGCCCAACATAATTCACATCACTATATGTTGTAAGAGTAAAGTCCCTTGACTTAAGATACTATAGTCCAAAATTTAGGGTTCTGACTAGGTACCTTGAAATCATCTTAACAACTAAAAGATGCGATTTTCTAGGGTTTTATTAAAATCTAGCACACAAGAAAACACTAAACATGATATTTGGTCTAGAGGAAGTTAAATATAGCAAGATACCAATCATAAATCAATTGAGCTTATCATCTACCTTTTCACCTTCTTTATCCTTATCAAGTTTGGAGGTGTTGGACATGGGAGTATCAATAAGATTTGTATTCTACATCCCAATGTGCTTTAAGAGTTTACTTGTGGTTTTGCCTTGGTTGATGAATTTACCATCCTTTCAATGTTTAATATGAAATACAAGGAAGAATGTGAGACCTCCATCATTCTAGTTAGGAGACATAGAAGCATTATCAATAGTGGTTATAATCTATTTAGATCTAATAAAATTTAATTTCTCTCTAGATTAGGCTTAGTGAAAATATGTGCAAGTTGATTTTCCATTTTCCACATGATTGATATTTATATCTTTCTTACCAATGTGGTCACGAAGGAAATGATGTCATACATCAATATGTTTAGCTCTTATATGCAACATAAGATTGTGAGACAAGTTAATTTCACTTATATTGTCACAAAAGATATGAGACACATAAATATATATATATATTAAATTATTAGAGAATTTTCTTCATCCAAAGGACTTGGGTGCAACAACTACCAGTGGCTATGTACGTAGCATCAATTGTTTATAGATCCACTATATTTTGATTTTTAGAGTACAAAAAAACAAATAACGTCCTAGGAGGAAGCAAGTGAAACTTTTACATTTTCTATCAACTAAGAACCCAACATAATTCACATCACTATAGGTTGTAAGAGTAAAGTACCTTGACTTAAGATACTATAGTCCAAAAGTTGGGGTTCTGACTAGGTACCTTGGAATCATCTTAACAGCTACAAGATGAGATTTTATAGGGTTTTATTAAAATCTAGCACACAAGACTAAACATGATATTTGGTCCAGAGGCAGTTAAATATAGTAAGCTACCAATCATACATCTATAGAGCTTATCATATACCTTTTCACGTTCTTTATCATTATCAAGTTTGGAGGTGTTGGACATGGAGTATCAATAAGCTTTGTATTCTACATCCCAATGTGCTTTAAGAGTTTACTTGTGGTTTTACCTTGGTTGATGAATTTACCATCCTTTTAATGTTTGATATGAAATCCAAGGAAGAATGTGAGACCCCCATCATTCTCATCTCAAATTCACTCTACATGAGGGAATGAAATTCATTGCTAAGATAAATATTAATACCGCCAAAGATAATATCATCTACATAGATTGAATAGTCACTAAATTACTGGAAATGTGTTTAAAAAAGAGAGTTGAGTCAACTTTTACCATGACATGGACATTATCAATTAAAAAGTTCCTTAGTTTCTCATACCAAGCTCTAGGGGATTGTTTGAGTCCATAAAAGGCCTTTTTAATAGATAAACTTGATTAGCATGCTTGTCATGCTCAAATATAGGTGGTTGAGCCACATAGATTTCCTACTCTATATCTCCAAGTAAAAACACACCTTTAACATCCATTTGATAAAGCAAGAATTTTTTTTGACTAGAAAAGCATGTAGTATTTTAATAGAGTCCATCTAGGAACATGAGCATAAGTTTCATCAAAATGAATACCTTCATGTTGACTGTAATCTTATGCTACTAGCCTTGCCTTGTTTATTACCACTTTTCCACTTTCATCTAGCTTGTTTAGATATACCCACTTGTGCCAATGATTTTTATATCCTTTTGTAAATCCTCAAATTTAGTAAATTTGGATCCTATGACAATAGATTCAATAATATTGTATTGAGATTCACTTTAAGAAAAATCGAGGTTATATTAAATTGAGGTGACCAATAATATGAATTTGATTGATTTGGATGATGGATCTAAGCCCTAGACCTCGAGTGAGTCTACAATTTAAGTGAATCATGTAATGTTGGAAAAATGTATTAATGTGAGGCTTCCTTTGAGATGTTATGATAAAAAAAACTATAATTTTGTAACTAAGAAGGTAATTAATCCCATGGAACCCATAACATCCTCAGATTTCCACCTTATTGAGACCCCGTAGGGACAAGAAGACAAAATATGAAAGCATTAACATATTAGAGAGTGATGAAAGCATTATGTTCATACATGAACATTCGACTATAAGCACACACCAAAACATTGTCAACATCAATATGTACATTATTTCAACATGAATTATTATAACTTAATTTACACATTGAAAAGAGAATTTACATACTCTGAACATGTATGCTAACTAAGATCTTAACACAATACGTAAAACATGTACACTGCTCATTTCCTATATTCTCTCCCATCCCAGCTCTGAACCTAGAAAATACATGAAATAGTAGAACAAAAAAATGTTTTGTGTACATGGGTGAAAGATACATACATATTGTGCTTGCATACTTGAAAATTTTGAGAAAGAAGAAAAAGTAAGAGAAAACATTATTGAAGGTGAAAATCAGGTAACCCACACATTATTAATCTCATTTCAATGAATATGTATCACTATGGTGGACTAGAACTTAATCACATATATTGTTGGACCCATTCCCTATGTACCATGCACTCTTGGGAGGTGCTCGTCAACATTAATGTTTTCTCTCTCTTTTAGGGAGAATAATGAAAACCATCAGTAACTACAATCCATTCTCATTTTTAGTTTTCTTGGTTTCATGGCAAGGAGCATATTACATGTACATACATACAAATAATGTTCTAATAAAATAAGACAAGCAATACTTCATACTTATTCCACACAAGAAAACTAGTCTTATACTTAGATAGTCCACATACCTGAGTCCAACGTTTCTTTATACATCCATGATCATATATAATTTGTTCATCACCTGATTAATAGCAATTTAACCATCATTAATGCAAGATCATCATTATTATAAGCATTTTAGGTCCATGTCAGGGTTTAGCCAAACCTAGGTCCAACTGATATAAAACATGTGTCTAGTATTTTTATACTGACCTATATGTCATAATTAAGATCTCACTCCAGTTTCATATTTTTCTGATGCTTCATATGTTTTCTAGAATTAAAATTAGGCTAAAAGAATTAATTTAGTCATTAATAAGGAAATACCTAACATTTTAGCATTATAATTAGATCAGAGTCCACATATGGTCTCTAAGTGTTTTTGGGGTTTAAAAATATTTTACTTATATTTAATATCCATTATAAGATATATATACCATTTAAATAAACCTTAAGCAAAGTTTTATGATCTAAATTAGACACAATCACTATTTATGCATCAAATGTCTGATGTAAGGGTCTTACAATAAAAGGACATTTTTTGAGTTCAGGGATATTTTTACGAAATTTTTAGGCCAGCGAGGCTATTCACAATAAATTTTCTAAGGTAGATCAATGTTTTTAAGAATTTAAGAGGGAATTACCATCTAGGTCACCTAATTCAACTAGTTTGGACCGAGTTCAGTCTGGGCTGAAAGTCAAGTCTCGGTCTATCTCTGTCTCTCTCCATCTCACATGAATCTGTTGCTTGCACCCCAACCTAGGTGTGAAACTGCCACTATCGTGTGTCTTCTCTCTAGTGAGCATGAGCTAAGGACATGGCATTGCATCCCCTGCAGATGTGCCTGAAAGCTTTGCATGGGTTACCTCCACTCATGTGTGTCATCTAAAGAAATAGAGAAACTACGACTATCATCCATGATCACCTTTGTTCCCCAAGACAAGTCTGGGTCGGTGGGAATAGGAATGACATGGATGTATTCCTAAGACCCCACTTCATCACTGTGTGGTCACATGGATCACTCTACTCCGACTATGTACCTTCCTTCATCCCCTATGTTGATCTTATTCCTCCACAAACAAGTGGTTCCACAACATATTGGTGCATGGAATCCTTTGCTCCAGAACCTTAACTCACCCTCATTATCCCTTAGTCTTGAGATGCAAGCATCCACAACCCTGGACGTTCCCTTTGCACCTAAGCACATCATCCACAAAGATGAACCATATTCTAGATCTCCGTGACGATGCCTAATCCTAGAACCAAAGTCCATGCTTGATCAAGACAAGATTGAGCACCTTCTATAAAACCTTTTGGTGCCAATTGGAGACAGTTGGGAGAAAAATCTAGTTCTAAATATCTATTTCTCAACCAAACATCAGATCAAAAAGAAAATAGATGACTTCCTCCATATCCAGGGTTGGTTGCTTCTAGAAATGATGGGGAAAGGAGGAGGAGGTCAAGGATAATCTCTCTCACCTCCCCTTCCTATCTCACAAGACGGGGTCTATTTTGTGAGTCAAAAATCTTGTAATCATTCCAACTTCATCGAATCTCAGGGGACACCTCAACAACGTGTTGTTCCTCCATTTCCTGAAGTGAGGGATGACTAGGTAGAATTGGATCTCATTAGATCAGCCAGTAGCAAGGTTCCACACAACCCACCAAGGAAATTGGGTGCATGACAGGGTAATAAGATCAACTATGCTCTTATATATATTTGATACCATGATCATTTAAATAAAATTTCAATAACTTCAAACGCTTGTATCTTCTAGCACAAAAATCCAATTCATATAAAATTTGAACAATGGTTTCCTCATCATCTAGACCCCCATGTTTACAAGTTTAAAGACAAAATACACCATTTCTTCATCTAATTTAATTCCTCAATTAACCTCATAAATAAGTATATAAACTTTAAACAAAATTCAATTAATCCTCAAATCTTGATCAAATAAATCTCAAAATACTTTATCTAATCTCCATAACCCTAGGCTTCATCAATTGACCCCTTGAGCTCATTTGAAACTACTCAATGGACCTCTTGGCCTCATAAGTACACAAATCATTTAACCAAACTCATTCATCATATTTGAACACAATTAATGTTCTACTCATCAATTGGGTATCTGGTTTCACTTTGAGTGAAAAGAGTCAATAATTGAATAACCAATTACTCTATGGTATCAACATCCTAAATGACACACATGGTCTTAAAATAATAAAATTGGTTATAAAAACTGTAAAAATTGGGTTATCACATTCACCCCATCTTATATGGAATTTCATCCTCCAAAATTCAACTAGTTTCATTCTTAAGATGATATCAAGGGTTGTGGGTGCTTCTAGACCACCACTTATAAGTGCCAAGAATATTATTATTCTACATTCATCCTAAGTTGTCTTCTTAGGATATTTAAGCATGTATGGTGTACCCACCCCATCTTATATACTTTAAAGCATCATTTCATGTCTTACTTATGCCATCACATTCTTTTATCTTAGAATTTACATCCCCATACCCCCTTACGAATAAGGGTTTGCTCATAACTCCAAAATTAAGAAGGAATTACTCGTGATTTCATTTTTCACCTCACTAAACCATGCAAGGTGACACAATATTTTCACGTCATCATTTATCTATATTATCACACTTATTAACACCATTAGTGGGGCCTAAACATAATACTCGTATTTAATCATTAAAGAAATGATTATTTTATAGGCTTGAATATTATGGTTTCATCCTAGTGTGTGAGCTGTCACTAACAAGAAATATAAGTTTATAAGGATTGATGTTAATCACTTTATTTTTACACAATATAATATGCAATCTAATTTTTTTTTCTATATTTCAAGCTCATGTTTTAAACATATATATGTTTCATGTATGATATGAAGGGAAAGAGAATATACTAAGGCAAGGTCATGATTTTATACTTTTATTTTTCATTTATGATATGAAGAGTAACAGAATATTCTAAATCAATCTTATCATGATTTCAAAATTATATCTTTCATTAATGATATGAGGGAAGGATAAAATAATAGGCCAAGCTCATCTGAGTGACGTTTCATACAAAAATCATCTTTATAGCTCATGTGAGGTTTTTAACATCATATATTAAGAATGAGGAGAAGAAGAAGGAACAATAGGTGTGAGTATTTTATGCACAATGTAGTTTACTCCAAGAAATAGAGTACCATATATCACAACATTGCAGCTCATGATGGGCTTCACCAACTTAAGTCACTCAAGATAGGGTTGAACTCATTCTAAGGATCAAATTTCACAACATGAGTTTTCTACCCATAATAATATTTCACCAAAATCTCACACCTTGAATTTAGACCAACTATAGGAATCATGCATAAGGACTCATCTCATCTACACAGGAGTAACCCAACTTAGGACACATCACTTCATATATATCTCATATTTTCATATATTGATTGGTAGGTCCTATGGCCCTCTCCCTATGGGTCTCACTCTCTCTAGAGTTCATCACAGATCTTGTCCTAATAATGGAGATCCTCCTTTGTATAGGGAGCTTGAGGCTCATGCATATTCAACCTTATCTTAACTTAGCTCATCTTAAGTAAGAAAAGAGTATGTACTTTCATCATCTAGTCTTAGCTCATACTTTTAAAATTGAGATCAAAACTCATATACAACATAGATCTAGACAAACAAACTTATATCATTAGATATCGACCTAGGATAAAATCATTCATACTTATATCATTTACCATTCTATTCTCTATCTATCTATCACATATCTTGATAAGGATCAAGACATATACTCTAGAACTACTCTCTCTTCTAGAGTGATGTCACTCCCTTTCACTTAGGTTGCATGAACCCCTCCTACTCTCCTATGTGCGGGACACATTTTTATGTATACATATATATAATAATATATTTGACCGACCTAAATCGCACGTCCAAAAGTGGAGGCGGATTTGAGGTAGTCGAGCTTTTACATTTATAAACCCGAATCCTTCTAGGCCACCACAACTTTGTTTACGGGGTCGAAGTAGATATACGGGGTCGAACACAAGGACAAGGGGGGTAGTGTTGAGAACCCAGAATCGACACGCTACACTCCGGTGGGTATAAAGAGATATAAATTCCCAAAAGGGAAACAACAAGATGTCACAAATAAAACAAAGAAAACTATCTCCAACAGGAGCTACAAGAGAGATTTAAGGTTTTAGTCATTTAGCAATTTTTAGGGGTTTTCATGCAACAGAAACAGAAAGATAATACTAGAGGTAGGGCAAGATGCGAAGGATAAGACTACAGCAAAACAAGCGGCAACAGTAACACCCTGCACCCCTCCTCTCAGAGCGGGTACTTCTAACCAAGCGTCAACACTCCTCTCGAGGTTGTCGGACTTAAGTTAGAGTGGAATGTTACGGAAACAACTCCGTTCCAGGCACTCTCGTACTCCAAAATCGGACTAAACACTAGAGCCACAACACGACTCTCGAAGCTGTTGTGACGGGAAAACACGATTCGGTAGCTAAGCGAAACGCGATCCAAACATGCAAGCTAGAGTTCAGATATCAAACATAGTAGTCATCCAATATATCGCACCAAGCATAGAGCAGCAAGTAATTAAGCTTTTCTATTTCCATACACATTAAGGGTCTTAATACATTGCGTAAGAAAGGAATTAAATAACGGAATTAAAGATAGATGTCGCCTTCTTGATGTAGAAGGGCGACAGACTACAACGGCTCTCCCGCCCGATACTGGACAGGAGCCTAGCCCGATACAGCGGTGTCGGGCGACACACTCTCTCGAGCGGCACACCGCGACGGCTGACCGTATCGTTCAAGGACCTGGCCGATAAGCTCAAGTCGGGCGACACACCCTCTCGGGCGGCACACATGACGGGAGAAGCGTATCGAGTTCGGTATCGTGTCGGGCATGGAGCAACGCGTCCTACTGTCGGGCACTTGTGTCGCTCGTCATCATTGGCCGATATCGGCCCACAGTGTCGCCCGGGACGGTTCTAAGTGAACTATCCCCTCCCTCTAGGGATGAGGAAGAGCTCACCTAGTGTCGCCCAGCACGAGCACTGGGGCACGATACTCCTGCTCTAGCAGTTTCCTCCGAAGGTCACTCAAAGCTCCCAACTGTCCGAATTCCGAAGTATCCGAACTATCTTTTCGGCTTCCTGTAGCTGCTATTTATAGGAAGCAGTTGGAGGAAGTTATGGTGCTCGAAGCGCCACGTGTCCTCCTTATTTGAGGGTCGGTGGACGACCGATACTGGTATCGCTCGGCTCAGGAGTGTCGGCTATCGGTCACGTGATAGGCGGCACGTCTGCCGGTGGGTGGCTGTGTCGCCTGACAAGTTGGGTTGTCGGGGCGAGCTGGGCTCCCTTTCGGGTAGAAGGCGTGTCGTCCATCTGCTCCTTTTTACGCGACATCCTTTTGTCGTGCGTCATTGTGTCGCTCCACCCTGTCGGGCGGAGGTTGTATCAGGCGTCAGGAAGGCCGAAACAGACTTGGACTTATTCTGTGGGCCGGGACGGCCTTATTGCACCAAAATGAGGAAAAACTCTGTAAAAGATGGAAATATAGGATTAAGAGCATTGCTTGGCCAATTATTGCGAAAGTGCATACAAAAGAGAGGAAAATAGCTAAAAATGGCAGTTTTGATAACAGAAAAATAGTCTAAAATATCACAAAAATTGGTGTTATCAACTCCCCCAAACTTAGCATTTTGATTGTCCTCAATCAATATTTAAACTTTATTTTGTGATGCTTCTTCTTATTTGGTACAACTTTCAGGCCAAGAGGTAAAGCAAGTATAGTAATGCCTTTAGAGATAATGCTGTCTCATTACGAACAAAAGACCTTGCGTTTCCTGCCTTATTATTTCAGTAGAATTTTTTTTTACAGCTTCAACGAGACTTTAGTGTATGATTCTGAAGTTAGCTTACACACCAAACAGCTTTATTTTCAGGGCAGAAAGTTGTGTAAAGGGTAGGCTAAGGCTTTTTGGGTTTTTCATCTTGTTTTCCATCAGTCCATCCAGGTAAGGGTCCGTTAGCGGGCAAGTGGTCCCTGCAGTCCAAGCCAGTTGGCTTTAGAGCAGTGATTTCACATCCTACGTACCATTTCCCCGGATCTACCATGCCTAAAGATGGGTACTTTTGGAAAACAAGTGGGTATATATTTTTTTCTTTTCTTTTATTGGGCACAACTCTCATGCTTTTATTCACACTCATAAGACTTCTCTCTCTTTTTGGGATTTTCGTTGGGTAAAGGGGAAACAAAGAGATTTATGCTGTTTGGGCAGCTTTTTCCTTCTCCATACTCGTCTCTTAGTTGTTTGCGAGATTATTATATTTTTCAAAATTTTTGGCGTGGAAAAACGTAATCTTCTGTTCGTTTGAAGCAGCATTATCAAAAAGATATAACGGAACTTGTATCTTGTTAAGCACAAAGAAAACTAACTTTGCAAGCAGTTGCATCAGGTTTTTACTATTATAGACTTTGTACATAAGCATGGAGAATAAAAGCAATTTTTTTTCAAAATTTTGGTATGAAGATAAATATGTACACAAAAGAATAATGAATAAGGGGAAAAAGAATGAAGAAATTTCAAAAATTTGTACCTCCCTCACTGGTACATGGTACCCCCCCCAAACTTACTCCACACTCTGTCCCAGAGTTGTGAAGTAGATAAGGTGAGGTAATGTTTTATTCCAGTGAGGTTACGCCTGCTTCAGATAGAAGCTCCCACACATATTCTCCCCTTTTGCTGTGATTGCTGTGATAGACTGTGTGGTGGAGTTGGTCAGGTTTTTCTTTGTTTGATATCCATTCCAGGACGTAGATGCCGCAGTCATTGGATAAAGGAAGTTGTTGCGGACTACGGTGGCAGAACTGGAGCTCGTGCCTCTTGATTGCTTGCGTATCCAGGAATGGTTGGATCATCTTTGCCACCTCGTCGTAGTATTTTCGGACCAAGCGCTCGACGGATGACAAAGGTTCAGAAGTACACGACACAGGATGGTTCTTGTTGCCGTCCGAGCTGTTATAGAAAATTCCTGCTCGTTCCCGGGTGTAAACTGCTAGGAGCGTCCAGTGGTGGTAATGTAGAACTGGGAGGAAGATCTCACGGGGAACTCCGCTCGCCAACTTCTGTAGAAATAGTTTCTTCGCTCTTGTTTCATCGGCGAGGCATATGTCATTGAACAACATAGGATGGGCAATATATGCTTGTTCTAGCTTTGGCTGTATGTACTGGATGTAAGCGGTTGCAATAGTTACAGCTAAGCACCCTCCTTCCTTCACCATGTCCCTCAGATCATCAATTGGGACTATGACATCGCCTGCCTGAAAGGCAACAACCGATGGGGTTGAATCAGCCAACTTCTTCTGGATAATGCTGACCTGCTCCTGTGTGAGAGTTGCACACGAGAAGCGGTCAAAATTTGTGATCATCCCTTCTGAAGCTTCAGGCAAAGCAGTGTTCTCCGTCCCGTGCACTTTCTTCAGGACTGCCAACTGCTTGCCTGCCCCATGTATGACGGTCACCACTTCCTCTTCTTTTTCTGAGGAGTTGTTGAACTGAGAAGAGCTTTCTTCCAGGTCACTGTTCAGCAGCTGCTCTGGTACCCCTGCGTCCCGGAAATAGCGCTTGTCCTTAATTAGGAGCATGGGGTAAATTCTCCGGTGTTGATAGAAGGACGTGCCTTTGAGGACTCCCAAGTTTCCAAATGTGTTGAGCACCTCAATTGCACCCAGGATGGCTATAGTGCTATTTCCACTCCCCTCTTCTATCTGAGCGGGGAGGTCTCAGATAGTGAAGAAGTTCCAAGGTCCTTGGTGACGTTGGCTTCCATGCTTTATGGCTCGTTGCAGACACAGCGGCAAGAGTCTCAGCTTCGCGTCCTCCGGGTGACAGAAAACATTCCCGGAGCGTGGCACTTCGGCATTGCTACAGAACAGCAACCGGACGTCGCAGTTTCTGAGGTCTACTATGTAGAGAAACCACACGTTTCGGTGCTTGTATGGGGCCAAAACCAGGTTCGACCTATGCTCTTCAATGTGCTGCAGCATGTCGGCCACCACACGGGAGTCTTGATCTCCTTTCATCAACCTTCTTGCCAAGGTCGGGGTGGCTGTGTATACTACTCTCTGACCTGTCCTGCTGCTGATACTCTCTATTAGCGCATTCTCCAGGACCCTGAATAATTTTTAATCGACCACGACCGGCGTGCGGAACATGCCGTGAAGAATCTTCTGCCGCACTGAAAGGTAGCCGTCGGTCCAGACGACGTCATCTTCATCTGCCTGCGATCGTAAGACCTTATTCAGCAGCTTCTGGTCTCTGATCGTCAGGCATCCGATGGCTTGTCTGTCAAAATTGGCCATCTCGAAGGACGGTATCTCGGATGGCTCACGAAATCTATCCGCCATCGAGTGCCTCCCTCGGGGTAGATGCCTTTTATTGACTGTGTAAACATCCCCCTTTTCTCCCTCGGACTCTTCAGAAGAGTCTCCCCCGATGCTGATATCTATGCTTTCGTCCTCGACTTCATCCAGGGGGACGGAGATGTTTGCATTTCCCAATCCTAAGGAGCTCTCCTATCCGTCGGGAGTTCCTTCGGCCGATCCTTGTTGCGTCCCCTCCTTGGGCGTTGAGGATCGTCTGCTGGAGGAGGAGGGCGACGTTGTTCCTGGGGGGAACCTGATGAAGAGGGATGAGAGCCCCGACTAGGAGGTGACGATGACCGTCTCGGCTGCCTTCGGCGTGGATGGTCATCACTTCTGTCCATTCTCTCCTCGAGCCTGTCTAGTCGTTGGAGAACTTGCTGCATTGTTGCATTCAAGGCTTCTAGTCTGCCGGGAAGGCTCGCTAGAGTCATCAACTCTCTCTCTTAGCTATTTAGCCTATTTTGGAAAGATGCAAACTTGCGGGTTAGGGAAATACAGGTAGCTGAGTTTATGTCTATTACCTCCCGCAGGTTGTCGAGCTCGTGCCCGAGCAACTTTCCGAGCGACGCAGGAGTTTCGGCGGGTCTCCCTTGCGTCCTCACGACACCTTGCTCGCATGAAGGTCCACCAGGTGAGGTAGACTCTATATGAATTGTTTGCATTGCCGATGCCACCATGCGAGGCGACGGTGCTCCTTCAGCAGCTATCGCCTTGCCTTTTTGTCGGGCAGGAGATGGCTGCGGTGCGGGCGAACGTTGCTCCACCTCTGCACTATCGGCGATCTCCTCACCTGCTACAAAAGGTGACACCGGCGACGGCGTTGGTGTCAACTGAGCTCCCTCGAGCTCCATTCTGAGAATCTCGCCGAACACCCCATTACTGGAGTCCGACTGAGGTGTCTCTTCTGCCTCTATAGGCATCACAGGGATGACAGGGGCTATGGCCGTCTCTTCCGCAGCAGCTCCCGGAGTTTCTGTCTCGGTGACCTCGACGATCACCAGTTCTTTCTCAGCTATCACCCTTCTTGTTGTGGCGGTGGCTGATACAGTTGGAGTGATGACAACTCTGCCAGCGGTTGTCGTCGGTAGCTCTGGGGCGGCCCTTTCTGGGGCCCTGGTCGATGTGGTAAGAGCTGTGTTATTTGCTACAGCTTCAATCTCGGCGGTGGTGAAGATCGGTTTCTCTACGTTGTAGTCCTCACAGCGAGGGAGGGGGAGGAGTATATATGTCCTCGAAAACTTGTAGAAGAAGTTCCTCCCCTCCCTCTTGATGATGTTGGTCCTTATCAAGTACTTGGTGTCAAACACCTCATCGCCTTGCGTCCTCGAATGGCTGCGCGGCTCGCTTGGGTACCCGAGTCCTACTGCGATGAGATTAACGATGCCGCCCATGCAGTACTCCTTGGTGGCTTCCTTAATTGAGTGCAGCCTATTCAGCAAAAACCGACCGAGGTTGATCACTCGGCCCTCCATTATGTGTCACATGACGTGGAGCTCTTCTATGTAGATGTTGCTGGACTCATTCTTGCTGAACAGCAAGCATGCCACCAGCTTGTTCACTATCCTCCAGAAGCAGGAGTGCACCGCCACGACCTTTCTCCCCGGTTTGAATGAAGATTCATCGGTAAGCTTTCCCCAAAGCTACACGGGATCAAACCCGTCTCCCTCGGTGATCCTCTCACCGTTGTCCATCAGGTTCTTCTCCTCCTTGTTTGAGGAGAAGATCTTGTTCAAGAGCTTCTCAAAGATGGTGTACTCCGAATTGTAGAGTCGGGCCTGGAGTCTGTCTGGCCCGCCAAATTCTTCTCTCTCTGCTGCAGAGTTCTTTACCCGGCGGAGAGAAGACATAAACTCCATCGTCAGCTTAGTGTATGAAGAAGACCGGCTGAAACAGATCTTCTTCAGTCATGCCGTAGCCAGTACACTCTTCAGCCTCTTCATGATTCCTATCTCAGCGAACGAGGCTCTATGATAGAACCTGCTCAGTCGGTAGATCTTGGTCACCAGCTCAGCATATCGGCGAGCGTGCTCGTCGTCTCTTGGTTTGAAACTCCCCGACAAGAGCTCCGGGAGTTCCGCTGCTGCTGGAGGTGTCGGTGTTGGGGCTGGATCTGCCACTTCTCCAACCCTAGCCCTCTTCTCAGATGTCGACGCCCCAGCTGGTCCTGGGTTCGGGCATTTCTGCCCGGTAGTTGGTGCTTCTGTGGAAGTCACGGGGTAGATCCTTATTCCTTGTGCGTCAACAGGGACAATAGTTGATTTGATGCATGCCATCTCTATAAATGAGTAAACAAACTCCTGGATTAATTAAATATGATGATGTTGTATTTAGACTGAAAGCGCGAGGTTCCCACACCCCCGTATCGGGCGATACGAGGTTTTCAGAAGTGAAGTCTCGTACCCGATATGCGGTGTGGGTGACGCTCGCCATGCGATAAGACCAAGGCGATACACGTCAGGACTGTCGGGCGATACAGGGTGATAAGATGAGATACCCGATATAGTTATTCGAGAAGGAGGCGGTGTGTCGCCCGACAGCGAAACAGGCGAAGCGGGGCAAAGATGAGCAACACGGATATCGCCCGTCATGGCATATCGGGCAGACATGATTAAAAGGTACGTTGTGCGACATCCATATCGGGCGATACAAGGTGGCTCAGCACAAAACCTGTAAGGCTGATAAGCTACTCGCTTAAAGATGGAAACGTGTCAGGCGGCATGGTCTGCCGGGCGATAGGATATGTCGGGCGATAGGGTATGTCGACCATTACCTTGCTGTGATCTGTACTTCCGTACGACACGAGAGTAGGGCAGTCTTGGACGACACGAGAGCAAAAGCACAAGGTCTTAGCACGATACGGGAGCGAGGAAACAGTAAGGCAAGGAGCCCGACACGGTAAAAACTCGCCCTTATAAATAACAAACGCAACCGGGGTGAAACAGGTAAATCCGGGGTGCGTGTCGGCCGTCAGGGCAACTAGTAAAACGGGCAAGTTCATCCGTCGGCACGACCCTTGCGATCCCCGAAATTCCCTTGCCCGATATGGGCGCATACATAGCACCGGTTGGGTTGCTATCCGATACATCGTGAAAGCAAAGCAGTTTAAAAGCGGTCGATGAGTAAAACATCATTGGCCGAAGACTAAGATCCCGGCCTCAGATGTATTACCCATCCCGGTCGATAAAACTAAGGAGGTGGTCCATAAGGGTCAGTGCATGTGGCGCATGCGCTAACTCGGGCCTTATTACAGTCCAAATGTTTGTAATGTTCATTTTGCTTAAAAGTAAAAGCACCCTATACTAGGAAAGAAAAATGAGCTCGGGTTGCCTCCCGAGAAGCGCTGTAGTTTTCGTCTCCAGCTTGACGACTCCAGCCTTTCCGCTCCTTATCTGCTAACATCATCCATCCATCTCTTGCAGCCCGATTTCCGTCTTCTCTCGATCACATCCCTGCCTTCTTTGCAGTTTTGGTGTTGGACGGTATTTTCCCTGAGGGATTCTTCATTAACTCATCCATTTGAGCTAATTGCTGATCCATCTGGCATTGGTGCGTCTGCATGTCCGCCATTTGCACCTACAATGAGTTCAAAACACCAGAACTTGATAACGCGCTCTGCGCCAACTGGTTGTTAACGGTGTCATGCTTTTTCACAAAATCAAACAACTGTCCCACCACATCTGCTTGGTTTGAAGCCTTATCCTGTCCTTGCTCTCTGGCTGATCCTTGATACTTAGCTTGCCCCTGAAAACCTCCTTTGTTCGGCTGGAAGGGGGTGTTTTTGATGTATGGGTTGGCCCTCCCCTCTTCTCAAAAGCTTGGGGTGGCCTAGTGGAGTTGTGCAGCTGATGAAAATTCTCAGCTGCCTCGTTGTTGCCATAGATGAAACCAGGGTGGTCAGGTCTTTTGAAATTTATGAAAGAGACTTTTTCAGTTTCTTCGACCCCAGACTCAGTGTCGCTTGATGCTTCTGGTCGAGTGTAGATGCAATTATCTATCCCATGACCGCCTTCTCCACATGTTACACATTTCATTACTTTTTCCACCTGCTTCTTCCCTTTCGCGTCAGATTCCCTCAACTGCTTTACATCCGTGGCTATTTTCTGAATCTAAGAAGTGATGGTCTCTAGGGCCTTGGACTCAAGAGAGGACCCTTCACCGACCTTTTTCGCCTGTCCTCTGTCAGATCTATCATATTCAACACCGACTTGCAGCTCGGCCATATTTTTGATGATCCTTTCAGACTTGCTCGGCTTTTTCCCTAAGAAGTCACTTCATGCTGCCGCATTCAGTGACACCCGTTTATCGGGAGTCAGGCCATTGTAGAAGGTGGTGACAAGGAAGCCCTTCTTGTAATTATGATGGGGGAAATCCCTCAGGTACTCTTGGAACCGCTCCCAGGCGTCGTGAAGGCTTCCGTTCGGCTTTTGCATGAAGGAAGTTATTTTCTGCCGAGTTCTGACTGTCCTCTTGGTGGGGTAAAACTTATTTACGAAGGCTTCAGCTAACGCCCCCATCCGTTCAAGGAGCGGTGGGGTAACCCGAGGTACCAGGACAGTGCTTTGTCCTCCAGTGAGAAGATGAATCCTTTGCAGTATATAACCTCCTGGGGGACCCCCCGCATCTTTATCGTGTCACATATGTTCTTGAAGGCATCGAGGTGGTGGTAGGGGTTGTCATTTTTCGAACTTCCCCTGAAGCTTTTGTTCTGGATCATAGAGATCACAGAAGGCTTAAGCTCAAAATTGGCTGCGTTGAATCACGGGGTGATGATGGGACATCTGGAGTTGTTGGCTTTTGTTGATGCCAACTCCCTCAACGTCTTCTCATCCTCCTCGGAGTCGTTGCTGTCGCTAGCCTCGCGACGTTGTTCTTGGTTGTGGTGTCGCCTGTGTCGCTGAAGGTGGCAATGCCTAACATGGGGGTGGCCTTCCTCGGAGTGCTCCGATTCCTGATCTTCATGCTGATCGTTGCCGCCATAGCGGTCATTGCCATCTGGTGGAGGTGATTCAGGCCTCCCCCCTTGGCGTTCGTCTCCAGAAATGGATGGTTCCACATGAGGCAGCATGACGGTTGGAGTTGGTGCTCAGTGGAACAGATCACCGTTCTTCAGAGTGCCTGAAATAGCACGAAAATTCAAGTTTAGAAAATTGAATTATTAATTTTAAGCAAAGAATAATAGTAAGGAAAAAGAAAAAGAAAAAGAGTGCTGTCAAACTCATTGCTAAGCTTGAGGCACATGAGTGTAGTTAGTGGATTCAGATTCGTCTATAGTACCATTTTTTCCTTATCCCCAGCAACGGTGCCAACAAGTTGACCGGCCTAAATCGCGCGTCCAAAAGTGGAGGCAGATTTGAGGTAGTCGAGCTTTTACATTTATAAACCCGAATCCTTCTAGGCCCCCACAACTTTGTTTACGGGGTCGAAGTAGATATACGGGGTCGAAAACAGGGACAAGGGGGGTAGTGTTGAGAACCCAGAATCGACACACTACACTCGTGTGGGTATAAAGATATATAAATTCCCAAAAGGGAAACAACAAGATATCACAAATAAAACAAAGAAAACTATCTCCAATAGGAGCTACAAGAGAGATTTAAGGTTTTAGTCATTTAGCCATTTTTAGGGGTTTTCATGCAATAGAAATAGAAAGATAATACTAGAGCTAGGCCAAGATGCGAAGGATAAGACTACATCAAAACAAGCGGCAATAGTAACACCCTGCACCCCTCCTCTCAGAGCGGGTACTTCTAACCAAGCATCAACACCCCTCTCGAGGTTGTCGGACTTAAGTTAGAGTGGAATGTTACGGAAACAACTCTGTTCCAGGCACTCTCGTACTCCAGAATCGGACCAAACACTAGAGCCACAACACGACTCTCGAAGCTGTTGCGACGGGAAAAAACGATTCGGTAGCTAAGCAAAACGCGATACAAACATGCAAGCTAGAGTTCAGATATCAAACATAACATTCATCCAATATATCGCACCAAGCATAGAGCAGCAAGTAATTAAGCTTTTCTATTTCCATACACATTAAGGGTCGTAATACATTGCATAAGAAAGGAATTAAATAACGAAATTAAAGATAGATGTCGCCTTCTTGATGTAGAAGGGCGACAGACTACAGTGGCTCTCCCACCCGATACCGGACAGGGGCCTAGCCCGATACAGCGGTGTCGGGCGACACACTCTCTCGAGCGGCACACTGCGACAACTGACTATATCGTTCAAGGACCTGGCCTATACGCTCAAGTCGGGCGACACACCCTCTCAGGCGGCACACATGACGGGCAAAGCGTATCAGGTTCGATATCGTGTCAAGCATGGAGTGACACGTCCTATTATCGGGCACTTGTGTCTCTCGTCATCGTTGGCCGATATCAGCCCACAGTGTCGCCCGGGACGGTTCTAAGTGAACTATCCCCTCCCTCTCAGTACGAGGAAGAGCTCACCTAGTGTCGCCCGACACGAGCACTGGGGCACGATACTCCTGCTCTCGCAGTTTCCTCCGAAGGTCACTCAAAGCTCCCAACTGTCTGAATTCCGAAGTATCCGAACTGTCTTTTCGGCTTCCTGTAGCTACTATTTATAGGCAGCAGTTGGAGGAAGTTATGGTGCTCGAAGCGCCACATGTCCTCCTTATTTGCGGGTCGGTGGACGGTCGATACTGGTATCACTCGACTCAGGAGTGTCGGCTATCGATCACGTGATGGATGATGCGCCAACCGGTGGGTGGCTGTGTCGCCTGACAAGCTGGGTTGTCAGGGCGAGCTGGGCTCCCTGTCGGGTAGAAGGCGTGTCGTCCATCTGCTCCTTTTTGCACGAGATCCTTTTGTCGTGCGTCATTGTGTCGCTCCACCCTGTCGGGCGGAGGTTGTATCGGGCGTCAGGAAGGCCGAAACAGACTTGGACTTATTCTGTGGGCCGGGACGACCTTATTGCACCAAAATGAGGAAAAACTCTGCAAAAGATGGAAATATAGGATTAAGAGCATTGCTTGGCCAATTATTGCGAAAGTGCATACAAAAGAGAGGAAAATAGCTAAAAATGGCAGTTTTGATATCAGAAAAATAGTCTAAAATATCACAAAAATTGGTGTTATCAATATTATATAGTTTTTTTGTGAGAAAGTAGATGTCAGAGAAAACTATTGAGGCTTAATCCGATTCAAAAATGAAACTAAATCAGAAAAACTGAATGTCCCACACACATTATATAGTTTAGTTCCATGTCACCTAGTGAAATGGTGAGAACAAGGTATAGACTAGTGTAGCTACCTAACAAATATGTGCTCTATATGGAAAGGGTTTCACACACTTGTCTAAACCTGGTTCTCAAACAACTAGGTTCTAACATAGAGTCTAAGTCAAACTTAGTTCTTATAAACAACTTACTATGTTTAAAGGGTTTGAAGTTAAAGGTGAAATATTTCTATATTTCATGGTGAGCAACTGTCAGGTTTAGCTATTATTCATGCTCTGATGCCAACTGTAATGTCCCCAGATTTTTGCCTTCCCAAAACCCTATGGAGATGAGAAGACAAAATCTAAAAATGTTATCCAATCTTATTAGAGAGAAATGCAGAAGCATTATGCACATACATGAACATTCAACTATAAAACACACACCAAAACATTCTCAACATCAACATGTAAATTATTGTAATAAAAATTATTACAACTTAATTTACATATTAAAAATAGAATTTACATAGTCTGAACATGTATGCTAACTAGGATCTTAACACAATAGGTACAACATGTACATTGCTCATTTACTCTCTTTTCTCCCATGCTACCTCTAAACTAAGAAAATACATGAAACAACAGATCAACATTGTGTTGTGTACATATGAGAAAGATACATATATATTATGCTTGCATACTTTAAAATTTTGAAAAAGAAGAAAAGGTAAAAAACACATTATTTAAGGAGAAAATCAGCTAAACACACACATTATTAATCTCACTTCAATGAATCTATATTACTATGGTGGACTAGCATTTAATCACATATATTGTTGGGCCCATTTCCTATGTAACATGTACTCTAGGGATCTCCCTATGTACGATGTACTCTAGGGAGGAGCTAGTCAACATTAATGCTTTCCCTCTCTTTTAGGGAGATCAGTGAACACCATCAATAACTACAATTCGTTCTCTTTTTTAGTGTTCTTAGTTTTAAGGCGAGGAGCATATTACATGTACATACATACAAGAAATGTTCTAATAAAATAAGACAAGAAATACCTCATACTTATTCCATACAAGAAAACTAGTCTTATTCTTGGATATCCCACATACCTGAGTCCAAAGATTCCTTATACATCCATGATCATATAGATAATTTTTTCCTCACCTGATTAATAGAAATTAGCGATCATTAATGCAAGATTCATCATTATTCTAAGCATTTTAGGTCCATGTTAGGGTTTAGAAAAACCTTGGTCCAACTGATCTAAACATGTGTCTAGTATTTTTATACTAACCTATATGTCATAATTAAGGTCTAACTCCATTTTCATATTTTTTGATGCTTTATATATTTTCTAGAATTTAGTCATTAATTTAGTCATTAATGATGAAAGGCCTAACATTTTGGAATTATAATCAGATCAAAGTCCACATATGGTTTCTAAGTGATTCTAGGGTTTAAATATATTTTTCTAATATTTATTATCCATCAGATATTAATGTACCATTTAAATAAACCTTAAGCAAAATGTTATGATCGAAATTGGACACGATCACTATTTATACATCAAATGTATTATGTAAGGGTCCTATAATAAAGAGGACTTTTTATTGAGTTCATGGGTATTTTTGGGAAATTTTAATCCAACAGGGTTATTTACAATTAATTTTCTAAGGTAGATCAAATTTGTAGGAAATTAAGAGGGAATTACCAATTAGGCCACCCGATTCACCACTTTTGGACCGAGTGCAGTCTGGGTTGAGAGTCAAGAGGGCCTGTTCTATCTCTGTCCCTCTCCCTCTCTCGCGACTTTGATGTGTGCGCCCCCGACTTGGGTGTGAAACCGCGACCGTCATCTGCCTTCTTGCTGGCGAGCATGAGCCAAGGACAGGGCATTCCATCCCATGCGGATGTTCCGGGAAGCTTTGCATGAGTCACCTCCACTCCTGTGCGTCACATGAAGTAATAAAGAAGAGTTGATTGATCACATTTGTTCCCCAAGCCAAGTCCATGTTGGCAGGCATAGGAATTCCAGGGATGTAGTCCAAAGATCCTACTTCATCACTGTGTGGTCATAGGGATCACTCTACTCCAGCTATGTACCTTCCTTAATCCCCTACACCGATTTTCTTCCTCCACAAACAAGTGGTTCAACAACACACAGGAACATGGACTCCTCCGCTCTAGAACCTGAACTCACCACCATTATCCCTTAGTCTTGAGATGCAAGAATCCACAACCTTAGACATTCCCTTTGCACCTAAACATGTTGTCCACAAAGATGAACCATATTCTAGATTGCCCTGACGATGCCTCATCCTAGAACAAAGCTCTTTGCTGGACCAAGACAAGCTCTAGCACCTTTTGTAAACCCTTTTGATGCCTATTGGTGAGAGTTGGGAGCAAAAGCTAGGTTTGAGTATCTATCTCTCAACCAAACATGAGATCAAAAGACAACAAATGACTTCCTCCATATCTAAGGTTGATTGCTGTTAGCAGCAATGGGTAAAGGAGGAGAAAGTCAAGGCTAATCTCTCTCACCCCCTTCATATCTTACAAGCCGAGGTCTATTTTATGAGTCATAAAACTTTTAATCGTCTCAGGTTCATCAGAACCGGGGGGGTGACACCTCAATGCCATATTGTTCCTCCATTTCTGGAGGTGAGGGACGACTAGGTTGTTGGGAAATTGGGGTGACATATAAGACAATGGAAATAACAATCCAATTCCCGATACTCTAATCAGCAAGATCATATCAACACCAATGTAACTAGGAAAGAGGATAACAAGAATTATACCTGGTCTTGGAGCAAGTCCAACAATAACTCTTGTTGCAATAGCATGCAAATTTCTTCAAGTTGTAGCATGCTTCTTCTTCAGGCAAGGCTTGAGCAGTTGTCAACAACATCCTCCTAGTGCAAAACCACAGGAGGCGGTTGACTGTATTCTCCTAGTAACAAACAACAACCTCCTCATCTCTAGAGTAGTCCAAATGGACCATTGAGAACTCCACATTGCGCTACCAGAGACAACGGGAAGGAGTTGCCCATTCAAACGTCAGCATACTATCACCAATTCACTCTTCCATAATTGTCTCTCCCTTGCTATCGCTCCCTTTCATGGATAGGACTTGCTCGGGCTCTCTATTGGTTACCACAACTAGAAAGGACAACAATTGTCAGAGCTTGTTGTTGTGGCTGGGAAGCCCCCAGTACCCCTCTATTTATAGGAGGGTCAGGATTAGGGGTTCCAGTCAGTCTAGGAGTCAAAGAGACATAATTCACAAATTTTCTAGAAGCTATGTACAGTGAACTAGTTGATTCACTTGTCCAATCGGTCGGTTTACACATGGTGACCGTTCATGTGTTCTGAATCATATTGGCATTCAATGTATAATAAATGTAGAACATGATGTCAACATCTATCCATGATCCAAATGAGTTGATCCTTGAACCGAGCGGTTCATCACATGAATCAGTCGTATCAGATCATGAACTGGTCAGTTCACTTAGTGAACCGATCGGTTCATGCCCTGGTTAAACCATTGATCAGCCAGTGTTGTTTCCAACTGACCTGATACTCCAATCGATCTATTCAACACTTGAGCCAGTCAGTTTAGAGTCCAGTCAGTCAATTTTGAACCTTAGTTGTTTAATTGAATGCCTAAACACTTTTAGTAATCAAGTTAAACATCATTCACAAATAAAATCCTATTCCCAGTGCATCCTATGCATGTGACCCTATAGGTCCCAAATTACGTTGGCAGTGAATTTACCATAACTAACTTATGACATCACAAGCAATGAGTGATATCTAGAAAGACATCACTGCTATCGAAGTAGTTTGGAAAGTTGGAGAACAAATTCAACCTACAATCCATGATCAGTGTTACCATGATTGTATAGTTTCTTTGTCTCTAACATCCAGATTGAACTCGAGGCATGGAATCATCATCCTCTTCAACATTCAATCCATGTTCATTGAACTAGAGCAAACTGTATGAGATGAATGTGAGTTCACATATCACATGTTGAATCACATGAGTATGGTCATACATTTCTCAGTCTCGCTTATCAAGAGGCATGGATATCAATCTCTCGTAGGAGGGACAAATCCCATCTATACATCACTCACACTCAATCCCCATGTGTCACAATGCACTAGAGCATCACCTTTGTGGCAACCCTTATTCAAGGTCCACTGGATGATGTCTAAATGCAATGAAGAACATGTGATGAGTGTAGTGACTTCAGCTCTAGGAACCACAATTACCACTATCACTATGAGAGATGATTCTGACTACTAATCCTTGGTCTCCATGTATCACTGTCATGGTGGGTCTGTCTGATACACTGTTCTCTAACATGTACATATGTGCTTGACTTGATATCATATATCATGACTAATGAGACTCTGTCATCAATCAGCACACACTCCAAGGTTCATCAATTGACCCCTTAAGCTCATTGCCACTACTCAATGGAGCTCTTGGCCTCAAAAGTACACAAATCATTTAACCAAACCCATTTATCATACTTGAACACAATTAATATTCTAATCATTAATTGGGTATCTGGTTTCACTTTTTGAGAGAAAAAAGTCAGTAGTTTAATAACCAATTCCTCTATTTGGTATCAAGCATCTAAATGATACACATGGTCTTAAAATACTATATTGGTTATCAAAATCTTAAAACCTGGGTTATCAGAGACCCTTTGGAAGGCCATGGGATTGACTTTGGGCCATTGAGCTAAATACAAGCCCAATTTGTCCAATAAGGGTTAACAAATGGGTTCCTAGAATACAAAATTGAGACAGTGGTATTTTTTATCATGATATATCCTCAAGATAATTTTAGTCAAGAGATAATCAGAGTATTAGATAATGGGAGAAATTCTTGAATATTTTGAGATATTTCATGGCCCATGTAATTTATTAAATAATTATCTAGATTATGCTTGGAAGTCATGTTTTAGATAACAAATGGAGGATTTGAGGATTTATCTCCTCCCCCATGAAAGATAATAAAAATGGGAAGATAATCCCAAAGATTTGGATAAAATAGAGTTGTGACTTGGTCTATATAAAATAATACAAGAAAATACTTTTATCAAAAAAAAAGAGAGAGAGACAGAGATATTTCATGACATATCCTCAAGATAATTTTAGTCAAGGGATAATCGGAGTATTAGATAATGGGAGAAATTCTTGAATATTTTGAGATATTTCATGGCCCATGTAATTTATTAAATAATTATCTAGATTATGTTTGGAAGTCATGTTTTAGATAACAAATGGAGGATTTGAGGATTTATCTCCTCCCCCATGAAAGATAATAATAATGGGAAGATAATCCCAAAGATTTGGATGAAATAGAGTTGTGACTTGGTCTATATATAATAATACAAGAAAAGACTTTTATCAAAAAAAAAAGAGAGACAGAGACTTGGACTCTCAAATCTTGAGTAAGTCCATGAGTGTAAAGACTATCTTCTCCACCCAGACGACGGTATGTGAGAATTGTAGGAGTGTAACTACCTAGATTATCCTCCACATCTGAGCAAACTGATCTGAGATAAAGAGAGTCAATATTATTGTGGTACCACTGTATATAATGGTGATTATCCCATGAATGGCTTGCACTGATCTGCAGAATCGCAATCCGTACCCACGTGATCATAAAAGGCATGATCTACAGTGAGTCTACGCACGAACACCTCACCAAGCTTCAAGACACCCGTCCAGGTGAATATCCTTGCCTTGTCACGAGTGCCTCACCGCCAACAATGCAAGAAGAAGAAACTGATCCCAGACCTCGATAGGAGCACTTGAGTTGTTAAGGGATGTACAGGATTGCTAGGAGGAACTCTCTACAAACACCAAAAGGACCAGAACTAACTTCAACACCTAGGACCGTCAGCGCCTTCGACTCCCTCCCTAACATTCTCTGCAAGAAGGAAGTACCAGTCAAGCTCCTGAGCATGATCCTAGACCATGGAAAGAGGCTCGCCGCTACTGGAGGTTTCCTCAATCTCGTCCAGAGTTCTATATGACCTGGGTAAGACTCCTTTTCCCCGACATCCAATTCCGTAGCCATGGTAACGTGTTTAGAGAAGCTTCACATGTGACCTTTTTCCCTAAACCTCCAACCACGTGGGCCATGCTCAGGACCTTAAAAAGTGGAGCTATTCCTACCTCATCCAATTCTATGGATTCCAAAAGTAGCAAGTTTAACCCACTCGCGGACCTGTCACGCTGGCTGGCCCTCCTGCTAGGATGAACCCGTGAGGAAGAAGAAGGCATGCGGCCTTTTGACCAAAATGCTCTGCACTTGTGACACCGTGTTTCACAACACAATGGGAAGAATGTCATTCTGCCCCAGTGTAAACTTGGTGCTGTATCAAGAAAACAAGTTGGAGTGTCGACCTCTTATTGGTTAGAATATGATTTATTTATGAAAAATGTGTTGGTAAGGTATTTCCAGAGAGCTAATAATGTGATGATTGACATGGAATAAACCATAACGGATTTGATTAATACTCATAAAGGCAAGCTTCAAATTCATTATGTTTCACTCCGTTATGAGATAACGAGGAAACATTATGAATGTCTAAGGAATGAAAATACTCAATGACGTATGTTTTCAAATACGTGACTTGGAGGGTGAGATCATATGAATGTTAAGAGTGCGTACATTTTTATTATGTCCCTAGTCGATTGTTACTATGAAAGGTATAGACACCAGTAAAACATAAGACTAGAGTGTGGGTTGGTTGATGACAAAATCTCATTAGTCATGATATGAAAGGTATAAACACCAGTAATACATAAGACTAGAGTGTGGGTTGGTTGATGACAGAATCTCATTAGTCATGATATGGCAATAGAAAACCAAGCACACAGATACATTTTAGGGAACAGTGTAATCGGACAGACCCACCTTGAGATTGACACATAGAAACCATCATTGATTATCATAGTCATGTCTCATAGTGAAGATGGTGATTGTGATTCTTAGACCTGAAATCACTACACTCATCACATGTTGTTGGGTACACTTTGACATCATCAAACGTAGTCCTAAAACATGAGTTATTATACGGTGATGATTGGGTGCCTTTGACACATGGGGACTGACTGTCAGTGATAGACTGGATTTTCTCCTCCTCTTGGAGTATGATATCTTGGCCACTTGATAGGCAAAACTGAAAAATGCATGCGTACGCACATGTAAATCAATATATGATATTGATGTCACATTATCTCAGACAGTCTGCTCTTGATTCAAGGAACATGGGTTGAACGTTGAGAGGATAACTATTCCATACCTCAAGTTCGTCCTAGATATTAGAGACAAAAGAATTATACAATCACTACAACACCTTACACATATTGTAAATTAAAGTTGTTCTCCAACTTTCCATTCACTTGGGTAGCACTGATGTGTGACTAGGCAACACTCTCTATTTGTGATGTCATAAGTTAGTTATAGACATTCACTGCCAATGATATATGGGACATATAGGGTCACACACAATGGAACTCATCTAGAAGAGGAGTTCAATCTTGAATGATCATTAGATTGATTACTAAAGCATTTAGTATTCAATTCACACAATGGATTGGCAAACTATACTGCCAAACGATCGACTCAAGTGTTGAGACAACCGTTTGGGTAGCCAGACGACCATCTAAAGTGCTAAGATGACCATTTGAACATGCCAAATGAGTGTCTCTAGCGTTGAGACGGGCATTTGAGTTGTCAGGATGATCAAATAAAAAATTGGCTAAGATTAGCCCAAACTAAGGTGTGAACCGACCGACTCAGCTCAGCTCACTAGACGACTGTCTGGGTGAGTGAGACGGGTGTCTCGCCTATGCGAGATGGCTCGGTTGGGTCTGAACTGTCGAAAAATATGACATCAGATAGGCAGTAGAAACAAAAATTTTACTGACATATTTTCCATTAACCTGTAGATTGTGTCAATAACTATGCAGTGGGAAGGATGGTTTCACGAAGATATACTAGGTCCTAGAGCAAGTCCAGTGACAATCCTCATTGATGTAGATGCACACTCTATCTTAGATGGTGTCTGTACATCTCCTAGTTGCACTGGGACTTTTCTGACTACTCCATGGACAACAGACTCTGAAAACTACTGCAGCAACTCCTATGATCTCGCCTTTGTCCACCTAGCAGCAGCCAAAGGAGTCATGCATCTAGAGTAGTCCACACAGACCAACGAGAACTCCTGCCATCCTGCTAGAATGGACATGAAGGAGTTTTCCCTCTCATTGGTGTACTAGTCACCAATATGCTCTCCCACAACAATGATCCTCAGTTGTTTCTCTCCCATGGCTATCCCTCCCTAGTCGGGTAGGACTTTCTAAGGCTCTCATGATTACCACAACCAGAGAGGACAACAATTGTTAGAGAAACTGATTCTCAATTGTCTATGTTGTAGTTTTATTCTGGGAAGCCCCTAGTACCCATCTATATATAGGAGGGTTTAGGTTCAAGGTTCCAGTCTCCAGCTAATACAGGTCTAAAGCAGGAGTGGAAAGGACCGAAAGATCTCAAAATTTTGCAACAATTCTGGAAGTTTTGCAACCTGCCTGCTCTGAAATGGTCATCTTGTAAATCGAGATGGTTGTCTTGCACACAAGATGGTCATTTCGCTAAGCAAAATGGTCGTTCACACTTTCCAGGTACACACATATGTCAAGAATTCAATTCTAATTAGTATTCTACATGACGTCAGCACCAATCCTTGATGCAATTCAATTCCACCCCCGAAATGGGTGTCTGGTGTAAATGAGAATGGCATCGCACACCATGCCAGATGACCATCTCACATAGGTGAGACGGGCATCACGCAGCCCATCTTAGGCAGAATTCCAACCAATTTATAATACAATCGGCTTGACACTCCAAACAAGAGTCTCAATACTTGAACTGAGTCTGGCAGTTCAGTCAGCTAATTTTTTGCATGAATTGAATACTTAAACATTTCAATAATCAACTCAATCATCATTGAAAATCAAAACTCCTCTTCTAGATGAGTTCCTATGTGTGTGACCATATAGGTCCCATATCACGTTGATAGTGAATGTCCATAACAACCTTTGGCATCACAAGCAAAGAGTGCTGCCAAGTCGCACATCATTGCTACCCAAGTGAATGGAAAGTTGGGGAGCAACTTCAACCTACAATCTATGTATGGTGTTATAGTGTTTTTATAGTTCCTTTCTCACCAATCTCTAGATTGAACTAGAGGCATGGAGTAGTCATCCTCACTATTATTCAATCTTGTTCCTCAAACTAGAATAGACTGCATGAGATATATGTAAGTTCAATATCATTTATTGACTCACATGCGTATGGCCATACTTTTCTCAATCTCGCTAATCAAGAGGTCTTATATATCATACTCTTGTAAGATGGACAAATCCCATATCTATCATTCACAATCTATCCTCATGTGTCAAATCCAACAGACTCCCACTTGCACTTAGAGCTGATCACCCATAGATCTCGTCTCGAGTGACCTAACATGACCATCATGCTTCTGCTACAAAGTTCTTGTATAGCGGGTTTAGCAACATTTGCTTTTAAGTTGGTATTTTGCAATTTTCTCGTCTCTTTGATGTATGACTATTCATATGAGATGGAAGTGTCGTAGTATTCTATTCAAGATTCCCAACCTAACTAGTAGCTCCATTTTTATCATCAATATTTCTACTGTGTCATCAATGGTTTGGGACCTCATGTGTCAAAGCCACCCAATCATCACCTTTATAATAACCTCATGTATCAAAGCCACCCAATCATCACCTTTATAACAACCCATGTTTCAAGATTGTTTTTTATGATGTCAAAGTGTACCCAATGACATGTGACGGTGCAAATATTTCAAGTCTAAGAATTACAACCACCACCATCACTATGATACCTAACTATGACTTCCATGATAATGGCTTCCATGTATCAGTCTCACGGTGGGTCTGTCCGATACACTATTCCATGACATGTATCTATGTGCTTGGTTTGATATTGCCATATCATGACTAATGAGATTTAGTCATCAACCAACTCACACTCTGATCTTATGTGTTATTGTTGTCTATCAACCTTCTAAAATAACAACCAATCATGGACATAATGAGAATACGTATATGTACTCTTAACATCTGTATGATCTCATCCACAAGGTTAGTAACTTGAATACATACGTCATTGACTAATATGATTCTCTAGACATTTATTATGTTATTCATTATCTCATAACTAAATATACAGAATAAATTGGAAGCTTTCCTTTGTTAATAATCAAATCATTTTTATGCCATTACAATCATCACATGATTGGCTCTTTGGGTATACATACCAACAGACTTCCACTTGCACTTAGAGCTGATCACTCATAGATCTCATCTCGAGTGACCTAACATGACCATCATGCTTCTACTGCAAAGTGCTTGTATAGCGGGTTAAGCAACATTTGCTTTTAAGTTGGCATTTTGCAATTTTCTCATCTCTTTGATGTATGACTATTCATATGAGATGGAAGTGTTGTAGTATGCTATTCGAGATTCCCAGCCTAACTAGTAGCTCCATTGTTATCATCAATATTTCTACTATGTCATCAATGATTTGGGACCTCACACAAGTTCACCCATATGAACTTCTTGATCCATACAATATCCTCTGTTGTTCTCATAAAACATATACTCGACTTCTCTTATATATTTGAACAATTGTCATTATCTCAAAACCACTTCTAGCTTACAGTTCTCGTTTAATGTCAAACATAGATTAAGATTATTTTGTTAGTTTGGAAGCTTGCATTGGTGTAACTCTTTACACCCAACTCTTCCTTATTACCATAAATAAGGAACCAATCCTTTATGTTCTTCACAAGAACCTAAGGATGTTCTTTATGGTAGTCCAGTAACTCTCACTGATATTTGACATATACCCTCTCATCATGTCCAATACATATGAGATTGTTAGGTAGGTATATATATGTTTTATCATCATGTCCAAAACATATGAGATGATTGGATATCCTTTCATCATGTCCAATACATACCAGATAACGAGACATCCTCTCGTCAAGTCCAATGCTACAAAATAATGGGATAAGTATATTAGGTTGCATTCAAGATAGATCCAACTGTGAATGCATATGGCATCTATCCATGTTGTCCTGTTCTTCATAAGAATTAGGACACTTAGACTCCTAAAAGACTAACTCCATGGAATGGAGACACATTTTCTCTGATTGAGTCTTACATGTTGAACCCTTCAACATCTCGCCAATGTAAGTTCTCTTTCTTAGGCTAAGAAGCTTTCCAAATCTATCTTTATAGATCTCAATTCCTATATCATAGGATACTTCACCTAAACCCTTCATAGAAGGTACTTTCCTTGCCAGGTTTTAACACATTTGTAGAAAACAGATGTTATTCTGCATCATTATGTGGAATATAAATATGCTCCCACTAAATTTTTTGTAATCACATATTGCATCTTCATTTTGAATCACGTCAAACCCTTTGACTGTCTTGTCAAATAGAAGATTCCATCTCTGAGATGCTTGCTTCAATCCAAAGATTAACCTTTGTAGCTTATAGACTTTATTTCCATTATTGGATTTATTAAACCATTAGGCTGTGTCATGTACACATCCTCTTAATTATTCCAATTAAGGAATGTTGTTTTAATATCCATATGCCAGATCTCACAGTCATGCTAAGCTGAAACAGCAAGCATGATCCAGATGGATTTATCCATAGTAACTGGTGAAAAGACTTCATCATGTTCTACATCTTGAACTAGTTTGAAAATCTTTTGCAACCATACTACCCTTCCATGTTGGTCTCCTTTCAAAGACCCAAATGCACCTTGTGGGTTTTACCCCTTCAAGTGGATCCACCAAGGTCATACCTTGTTGGTTTACATGGAGTCCATCATTGATTTTATGGTCTCAAGCCATTTCTCATATTTTGATCCCTCATTATATTATGGGTAGGTTGTTGACTCATCAATATGATCAACTCATCGCCTTCTTAAGTTATAAGATATCACAATATTTCAAACTCAAGGCATGATCTACTAGAATTACAAGGTTTTGTGTTACATAAGGAACTTTGAGATTCCACAACAACTTTTTATTCTCCTTGTTTCTATTGTACCTCTTTAGGTTCAATGTTTTCTTATTTATCTCGAACATTTCGAGTTCTACTTTTACTCTCATTGATTCCTTTAGAACTAATTTCTATTTAGGAATTCAACCATCCTAGCAAACAAACACTTTGTTGTCGTGATGGATTATAAGTAGTATTCAACAAGATAACATTCATGCGATTTGTGGATAAATCCCTTTTAATAAACCATTTTCTTATACAAGCTTTCATCCCTACTCACTATAAAAGACTCATCGAGACACCTCCCATGCCATATACCATATGGTGTCTTTCGAACCATTTTAGATGGTACATTGTTTAGTGTTTAAGCATGTACCGAAAAGAAATTGTAAGACAAGCTAGATTTTAATTGATAATCACACCATGAATTAATAGGGTGTGATTCCTTCTATCTAATACACTTTCATGATACACTATCATTGTGTTTCAGGTAGAGTCCATCATGATACATTATCATTGATCTCCTAGAAGGTCCTCAAACTCTTGGTTTACATATTTCAACATCGATCATACTGAGGTATCTTAATACTTTTACCAAGTTAGTTACGTACTTCATTTATGATATCCTTGAACACTTCAAGAGATTCATGTTCATATTTCATCAAATACAAACTTTCAATATCTACTGATCACATCAGTAAATATAATTAGGTACTTGTAACTACCTTTAACATTCATTCTAAAAGGTCTATGTACATCAATGTACTAGTCCTAATGGAATAGTCGATCTCCCACTACATCTAGTGAAGGTTCTTCTGTCATATTGCACAACAAATAAGACATGCATGCCTGTATTGGTTTAATAACCAAAAGAGTCTAAATAACCATCATCTGGATTCTAGAAATGTATTTCTCAATTTATGTGCTCTAGATGACAGTGTTATACATATTCAATGTTTGAGTTATCAAGTCATTCAATATATGTGTCATACACATTTGTCTCTACAACTATCAAGTATAGTTTCTGAGTCATAGGTCATTTCCGTAAAAGATTTTATCTTTTAAAATTAAACATAATTTTCTTGTCATATAGGAGATATGATGCTTTCATCAATTGACACTTACATAACATCAATTCACTAATTCTATTATGTGCCCATGAATGACAATTCTCAACTATAAAGGTAGGAACCCTTGCTCTACATAGTTCTAGCTTACTTCTTCTTAGGTCCTGAAGTAGAGATCTCTATCTCCATCTTCTTCCTGAGATCCTCTATAAGTAGGATAGTTCTTTCCAATGTCCAAACAGGTGATGATGGTGGCACTTTCTTTTCTTTATCCTTTAAGTAAAAGGGACATATTCCTTTTACACTTACCCTTCTCCATATATTGAGTGCAGAAGACATGGACTTCAGCTTAGCCTCAAAACACTTCTTATCCTTGCCTTTGCCCTAGGACTCACTTATGTTGATCATCATCACAGATTTGTCCTTCTTCTTCCTTGCTTTCTCATCACAATGCCAAGCACTTGATAAACTGACTATATGATTCATGCAATGTTTGCATAATCAAATTCATGGTCAACTCTTGACCTAAGAGTAATCCCAGTCATTGCACACGTCCAATCATATTGTGCATATGGTGTTCTATTGGACCTCCCTTTGTCAGTTTGCACTCAACTAGCACTTTGGAGACATTATACCTGTTTGCTTTACATGATTCTTAAGATGTGTTACCATCTTGAGAATGTTCATTTTTTCATGTTGTTCATGCAACTCATAGTTCATACAACATAGCATTAGGTATTCAAATGTCTATGGCATCATTGACATGCATCCAATAAGCTTCCATTTAGCCTTAGGAGCATTTGGAGTGGGTTCCTATGGCACTGGTCTATTAAGGACATAGAGATTTCACTCATTCATGAGAATCTTTCTCAAAGTCCTTAACCAATCGTGGAACTTTATCCCATTTTGTCCTTCTTGAGGGCTGATCACAATTTGAATGTGTTTGTGTTTGACAATAGATTCTACAAATAAATATTGCAACCTTTTTCAAAACATTTTTATTTGGTTTGATGTGATAAATTTGACAATATTAATGAGGCCTTTAAGTAATCACCACTCCCACTATTTTATTCAAATTGACAACCCTTAATATCAATTCGGAATATTACAGCGTACAATATTCAGTGGACCAGATCCAACATAATTCTATTGTGGCTCGATCAACACCACAAACATAGTCAACCATCATGGTGGGCAACTCTTGCCAATTACATCATATGCAATTCCAGATAGATGATATGCACAACCCCTTGCCATAATCATCTGCACGCTTCTAGGCCCAGACACTTTGAGAATCGTCAGTCATTCCTGACCCAAAAGTCGACACGATAATAATACACCCCGTGGAGGAAGAACCTACATTACTACCATCACACTTCCACGAGATAGATGGCGCACCCCGCGGAGATGAAACCTAGGCTTGTTTGATCAAACTTTTCATGTGTGGCACTTTTGGAAAGAATCTAAGACTTGATGTTTTAGTTGAGGGAGTTTGTATGTATAAATACATATACTTTATCCAATCACCACATATATATAGTACGTATCATATGCATGCTATATCCCATGAAGAAAACATGCAATAAATAAAACACACAAGCAATGGTTATGGCCATACTAATGTAATCCTTGGAGCCACAAGGAATTACCACCACCTATGGTCCACATCACATGCAAAGTGAAGATCTATGCTCAAACCAATCCAGGTGGATTGGTTCAAATCTTAAACCGGTCGGATTGCCTCTTGGTTTCTCAGTTGGGCTCTTTTGAAGCGGTCGTCTTGTTCTCAGGTCCAAGTAGCGTCTAGACACCTCCACTCCATCGGTTGGGCCACCAATTGATCGGTCCATTCTCCTTTCATTTGGCCTCCTCGGTCCTCCAATCAATTGGGTCATCCCATGAGCTGGTCATTTTGTCTTTGTACAGATCATTGTCTCACATCGAAACATAAATTAAAACTATCTTATTTCTTATTACATTGTATATGGAAAAACCTCAAGTTACATTCTAGGGGAAATAGGAAGAAGAGCATTAATTTAAATGTGGAAAGGAGAGGGAGGCTCTATACGCAGACCGATTAACAAAGGGAATAAATAAATGCAACCATGCACTCACAAGGATGGGATGTTGGCCATAACCATGCTTCACATCCACCATCTAAACTGATTTTATGGCAACATGTGTAATATATATATATATATATATATATATATATATATATATATATATATATATATATATATATATATATATATATATATATATATATATATATATATATATATATATGGGGATTTATTTAATACCCGCGCGGGTAGATACCTGCACACCCTTCCTGATATTTTTTTAATTTTTTTTTTGTAATTGTAGAGGAGCATTTTATCTAGCTCCCCAAAAAATTTCATCTAAAAATAATATCATTTGCCCCCGCCCCCCAAAAATAAAAAAACCCGTCCATATATTTACTGACTGTATATTTTCTACGCAGTTACTTTTTTGGTCTTAGAGTTACTCTTGTATACCACATAGTTACTCTGTTGATCTCAGAGTTACTCTTATGTACCGTATAGTTACTCTTTTGGATGGGCGGGTAGAGAAAAGTCAGGCTACCCATGCGGGTATTAAAGATGAGCCATATATATATATATATATATATATATATATATATATATATATATAGAGAGAGAGAGAGAGAGAGAGAGAGAAGCTAGTATACACTCGAGTGTACCAGAGGCACCATACACCTCAATCATTTTTAAAAATGCAATAAATTTTTGAAAAATCTAAACTGTTGATCTTCTTAAATATCTTAAGAACATACTATATAATAAATTTTAGCTTATTTGGACACTTATAGGTTGTGCATCTAAAGGATGCAAAAATAATGCATTTCACATTAGTTTTGTGCGTCGATTTTTTTGCTCTTGGATGAGTGACTTACACTCATCCAAATGAGTTCAAATTTTGTATGTGACATATTATTATTATAATAATTAATATCAATGGATTAGATTCTAGAAAAACATGGTCAAGATAGGAAAACACTGTTGGGGTGTACAGTTTAATCTGTACATTTGAGTGTATTCTAGCCTGACTCTCTCTCTCTCTCTCTCTCTATATATATATATATATATATATATATATTTGGGTTCTTTATTTGGTGATTAGACAGATGTGCACATGAACTAATTTAAATATTTGCATCACATGCAATAAATAAACACGGTAAAACTAAATGCTGGTCATATCGATTATCCTAAAGAATAATTAATTGACGTGTCTCTGATACCAATATAGGAAAATACGACATCAGACAGTCAACGGAAACAAAAAATTTACTGACATATTTTCCATTAACCAGTAGATCACTTCAATAACTATACAGTGGGAATGATGGGTTCACAAAGATATATCTGGTCTTGGAGCAAGTCCAGTGACAATCCTCATCATTATATATGTGTAATCTATCTTGGACGATGTCTATGCAGCTTCTGGTTGCACTGAGACTCATCTGACTACTCCTCCACGGACAATAGACTCAAACAACTGATGTAGCAACTCCTTTGATCTTGTCATAGACTGCGAGTTGACGTTGTCCTCCTAGTAGTAGCCAAAGGACTCTTGTCTCTAGAGTAGTCCACACGGACCGACTAGAACTCCTAAGGTCCTGCTAGAATGGACATGAAGGTGTTGTCCCTCCCATTGGTGTACTAGTCACCAGCATGCTCTCCCACAATAATGATCCTCAGTTGTTTCTCTCCCTTGACTATCCCTCCCAAGTTGGGTAGGACTTGCCTGGGCTCTTATGATTGCCGCAACCAAATAGGACAATAATTGTCAGAGCAGTTGATTCTCAATTCTTTGTAATGTAGTTGCGTTCTGGGAAGCCCCTATTATCCATCTATATAAAGAGGGGTTAGGGTCATGGTTCCCAGTTCCTAGACAATACGAGACTAAAATGGGAGTGAAAAGGATCGGAAGGCCTCAAATTTTCGCAACAATTCTGGAATTTTTGCAACCTGCGTGCTTTGAAACAGTCGTCTCATGAATGAAGATGGTCATTTTTCACTTTCCAGTTTTGCACATATGTCGGCAATTCAATTCCAATTAGTACTCAACATGATGTTACCAACAATCCATGAAGCAATGGAATTGCACCCATGAAATGGGTGTCAGGTATAAATGAGATGGGGGCCTCGCAACCCAGGTCAGGAAGATTCCAACCAATGTACAATACAATCAACCTGACACTCCAAATGACAGTCTCAACACTTGAATTGATTGTCTGGAAGTCCAATCAACTAATCTGTTGCATGAATTGAATACCTAAACATTTTAGTAATCAAGTCAATCATCATTCAAGACCAAAACTCCTCTTTGAGATGAGTTCCTATGTGTGTGACCCTATAGGTCCCATATCACGTTGGCAGTGAATGTCCATAAAAACTTATGACATCACAAGTAAAGAATGGTGCGTAGTCGCACATCATTGCTGCCCAAGTGAATGGAAAGTTGGTGAGCAACTTCAACCTACAATCTGTGTATGGTGTTACAATGTTTGTATAGTTCCTTTGTCACTAATATCCATATTGAACTACAGTCATGGAGAAGTCATCCTCATTATTATTCAATCTTGTTCCTTGAACCAGAGCAAACTACATGAGATATATGTAAGCTCAATATCATATATTGACTCACATGCATATGACAATACTTTTCCCAGTCTCACTAATCAAGAGGCTATTTCATACTCTTGTACGAGGGACAAATCCCATATCTATCATTTACAGTCTATCCCCATATGTCAAAGCCACTCAATCATCACCTTTATAACAACTCATGTTTTAGGACTGCGTTTGATGATTTCAAAGCGTACCCAATGACATGTGATGAGTGCAATGATTTTAAGTCTAAGAACCACAAACACCACCATCACTGTGAGACATGAATATGACTTTCATTATAATGGCTTCCATTTGTCAGTCTCACAGTGGGTCAGTCTGATACACTGTTCCCTAACGTGTATCTGTGTGCTTGGTTTGATTTTGCCATATCATGACTAATGAGATTTAGTCATCAACCAACTCACACTCTGGTCTTATGTGTTATTGTTGTCTATCAACATTCCACAATAACAACCAATTAGGGACACAATGAAAATATGTATATGTACTCTTAACATCTGTATGATCTCATCCATAAGGTTAGTAACTTGAATACATATTCCATTGAGTAATATGATTCTCTAGACATTTATTATGTTATTCGTTATCTCATAACTAAATATAAAAAATAAATTGGAAGCTTGCCTTTGTTAATAATCCAATCATTTTTATGCCATTACAATCATCATATGATTGGCTCTCTGGACATACATACTAACACTAATGAATGTTTTGGAAGTTTCCCGAACTTGTTTTGATTGCACAATACTTGTGGTGCAAGGAATATGTCTAACATTAATGGGAAACTAATTTCCAGTTTTATGTCTGATTGGGAAACTACAAAATGACCGTCTCGTAGTATGAAACGACTATCTTGTAGTGCCATACGACCGTCTAGGTCACTAGACAACAGTCTTGTGGTTTGCAGTTTGTGAAAATTCAAGATCTTTTGGTCCCTTCCACTCCCACACAGATCCCTAATAGACTGGGAACCCTAGCCCTAACCCCACCTATAAATAGAGGGGTATTGGGGGCTTCCCAGAGCGCAACAAAAACACAACTGAAAATCAATTACTCTAACAATTGTTGTCCTCTCTGGTTGTGGTAACCAAGAGAGCTCAAGCTAGTCCTTCACGATAAGGGAGGGATAACAACGAGAGAGAACAAATGATAATCGTTGTTGTGGGAGAGCAAGTTGGGGACTAGTACACCAACAGGAGGGAAAACTCCTTATCGTCTGTTCTAGTTGAATGACAGGAGCTCTAGTTGGTATGTGTAGACTACTGTAGATGGAGGAGTCCTTTGGCTACTTCTAGGAGAGCAAAGTCAGCCTACAGTCAGTGGGTAGACCACATGAGTCACTACATAAGTTGTCATGTTCGTTACACGTGGTGAAGACTAGGAGTTGCAAAAGCACCATACAAGAAGAAACTCGAAGAAAATTGCAATAGCAAAGAGTTATTGTCACTAAACTTGCTGTAGGACCAGGTATTACTCATTAAAACCATCCTTCCTTTTTTATACCAGTTGACACGATCTTGCTGCTATGGGAATTTGAATTTTTTTTCCCATTGCTATACTCTATGCCCATATTTCCCAACAATGGTATCAGAGCGAGGTTAGTTTAATATGTTTTAGGTAATCTATATGATCAAATTTTTAGTTTAATCATTTATTTATTGCATACGATGCAAATATTTAAATTGTTTCATATGTGTATCAAATTAAAGACCGCATAGATCCCAAACTAATATATATATATATATGCAATTTACACGCATCATCCTAAAAGAGGTTTTGATGGTGGATGTGTAGTGAGGTTATGGCTAATACCCAATATCTGTGTGTGGTTGAATGTTTTGATTTTATTCCTATTTATCTCGATTTGCATATAGAACCTCTACCTCCCTCATCCATATTTGAAGTTAATTCTTTCCTATCTTTTCTCCCCTTGAATGTAACTTGAGGTTTCTCTTTGCAATGTAATAGTTTAAATAGAAATAGGATAGTTTCTTTTCTTGCAACAACAAGGGAGATGATCATCGTCGGATGAGACGAATAGTTTGTGAGATGAGCCAACGGTCTGGAGGACCAAGGATGACAAAATGATGGAGCCAGACGGCTACCTTGTGGACCCAACTGATCGTTTGGAAGAAGTACAAACATCGATTAGACTGGAGGCCTGCCGAACATCCCGAAAGACCAACCAACTGGCCAAGAGGTGAGATGACTGGTTCAAGGGTTGACCCGATCTACCCAGATTGGAAAGCACATATTTACACCAACAACAGGTTCATACATATGATGTGATTATTGACCTAGATGGTAGTAATTCCTTGTGTCTCCAAGGAATTACAAGTAGACATGGCCATAACCATCACTTTGTTGTTTTATATTGCATGTTTACATTATGGGATAAAGCATGTATATGATATGTACTATATATGTGGTGATTAGATATAGTATATGTATATATATATGATATATATAAAATCCCTCAAATCAAATATATTAAGTCTAATATGCTTTCCAATAGCAATACACATGAAAAGCTTGTTCGACTAAGCATAGGTTATGCCAAAGCGTGGTGTGCCGTCTACCTCATGGAAGTGTGATGGTAGTAATGTAGGTGTGGTCAAAGTATTGTGCATTATTATCATATTGGCTATTGGGTCAGGCTTAACTAGTGATTCTTATAACGTCTAAGCCCAGAGGCATGCATATGAATATGTTAAGGAGTTGCACATATTATTTGTCTAAGAGTTGTGTATGATGCAATTGGTATGATTGCCTACCTAAATAATAAAGTTGTGGGCGATCAGGCAAAGCTGGCATATGATTTGATGAAATATGAATCTTGACTCATTAGAAAATTGATTCGCTACAATTTTCCAAATTGATACCTGAGGGTTGTCATTTTGAACAAAATTATGAGAACGATAATGAATTAAAAACCTAATTATTATCGCCCAAATTTAATCAAAAATCAAATCAAATAAAAAATGAGTTTTTGCAAAAATTGCAAATTCTTTTATAGAATCAAATGGCAACGAACAACAAGCACTTTTCTCTTTGATTGGTCCTTGAGAAGGACTAATTGGGAACAACTTACTTGACTGGTTTAGGATGTTGAAAATTGTTCTCATGCAGGAGCCCAAGCTCTATGTCCTCGAAACACCATAACTAGAGGAACCACCTCACAATGCACTAAGGGCTGACAGGGATGCTTACAAGAAGCATACTGAAGATGTCATGGATGTCAACTGTTTGATGCTATGCTCCATGAACTATGAGTTGCAGAGGTTGTTGGTACGTATGCCCTGAGAGCCAATCATGGGATGATTGGTGGGATACATTAAGATTGATTTGATAAAGATCAAAGGCAAGCTTCCAGTTCTTTCTGGTTCAGTCATATGAGATAATGATAGAACAGATTGAATGTCTAGAGAATGACAGTACTCAATGACATATGCTTTCAGGTTGAGGACCTGAATGATGAGATCATACGTATGCTAAGAGTTTGTACATTCTTGTTATGTCCCTAGTCGGATGGCATTATGGAAGGTAGATAGACAACAATGACACACAAGACTAGATTGTGGTGTTGGTTGATGATAGAATCTCATTAGTCATGATATGGAGATATCAAACCAAAGCCATAGGTACTTGTTAGAGAACAAGTGTACCAGACAGACCCACCGTGAGTTTGACACATGGAACTATGACATGGTAGTCACAGTCAGTTCTCATAATGATGGTGGTGAGTGTGATTCTTTGACCTAAAATCAATACACTCAAAACATGTCATTGGGTACACTTTGACATCATCAAACGCAGTCCTGAAACATGGGTTGTTATAAAGGTGATGATTGGGTGGCTTTGATATATGGGGCTTTTGAGGGGTGAGTGATAGATATGGGATTTGTCCCTCCTAAAGAAGTTTGATATCCAATCTTCACAAGAGGAGGAGGGAGAAGTCTAACCATGTTTTGGTGAAGTGTTTGCCCTTGATGTAGTTGGCTTCATGCTCACTAGGGCCTTCATCTTCACAAGAGGAGGAGGGAGAAGTCTAGCAAGAAAGTTGTTGTTGAAGGATGACAACCTCCACTTGTTCTTTGAAAGCACTATCTTTGATCTTCTTGGCTTCCTTCTCTTCTGGCTTTGCTTCTTCTTCTTGCTTGTCAAGTCTAGGCTCATGAGCTTGAAGATTTCCAATGAGTTCTTCACTTGGGATGTCACCAAGGCTCCTCACTTCTTCAATGGAGGTGAACTTTGACTCCCATCTCTTTGGTAGAGTCCTCAAGATCTTGGAGTTGATTACACCTCTATCCAAAGTGTTGCCCAATGCAGCCAGTCCATTGATGATGACATTGAGTCTTGAGTACATCTCTGCAATCCCTTCTTTCTTACCCATATTGAAGTTCTCTAGAAGGATGTTCAACATGTAGATCTTTGCCTCCTTGACTTGCTTTGTGCCTTCATAGGTAATGTACAGCTTGTCCCAAATCTCATAGGTGGTGTCCCAAGATGAGATGGTGAGGGCTGCGTAGAGGATGCTAATGGTTTTGGAATTGAGTTGAGCTTCTTTGAGAGCAACTTCACTTGATGTAGTTACAACTCCGGTTGGCTCCTTATAAGGTGTGACCATCACCTTCCACATGTCAAAGTTCATCCCTTCAATGTAGAACTGCATATGCCTCTTCCAATAGAGGAAGTGTTACATACCCAATTTTGGCTACTAAACAATGTTGAGCTATTTTTCCCAAATTTAAACTTATTTAGAATGTTGTCTTTCATTTCAAAACCTAATCAGTTATTTTGATTCAATATCATGGTCTTTGATAATGCTTAGTATTCAACTCAAGCTTTTTTGTCAAAATCCTCATTTGAGAAATATTTCTGTGAAGTCCCTAAGTTTAATATCGATTATCATAATTTGATATCATATAGTCCAATTTGATATTATTGCTCCTAACTAACTTGATTAGATCTTGAACGAGTCAATTACTCTCAATTTGACCACTCTTGAATTGGAATCAACGGGAAGATACTAACTTATATAAAAATAAATAGATTGTAGAATTAGTTATGAGATAAATTGATCAGTTATACTATATTCAGAAATTGATGATGAAATTGTCTTTATATCTTAGTCAAATAGAAAGAAAACCCATACTTCAAATCCCATTGCAATTGGCCTTGAAGTATATGAGTTATACAAGGAATAAGTACATATTGTATTACCTATATTCGTCTCCTACCTCCCGCAAAGGGCGGGGAGACAGGAAGCAACCCGAGCCTCAGCTAGGCTCCATCTCATCCACCTTTTTGAATATATGTCTGCGTAGATATCTTTGTCTCGCAAATCCGTGGTCGACCAAACCAGCTTTGACAGGGTCTCATGCATTGTTGTGCCAACCCAACAACCTGACCGCAGCTTGCTCTCACTCCAGTGGCGGGGCTTTTAGAGCTTCATCTCCCAGCCTCCCAAATGCCTATTTAACCCCTCCACTAGCTCCACCATTCCCCCTTTAACCTTTCTGCAACCTCAATTGCAAGCACCGACACCCCGAGCACTGCTTCCCCAACCCACCTTCTTCAACCTCGGCTCTCTTCACCGTCAGACTACCACAGCACTCCTCGCTCTAATCCTACCCCTCCAACACTTTCGCCAACCCACCGCGAGTGTGCGCGGCTAGAGGGCAGGCTCCCAGAACCCCTCTCCACCCACAACCTCTCTCACGCCGGCGACCTCCCCTATCCTGCGGCGGCGCTGAGATCTATAGGGAGCCACAGTCAGAAACCCTCACCCCTCTGATCGGGGCAGACTTGCGAAGGTTAAGGCACCTTCTTTCTCACGACAGCACCACCCAGGAGCTAGCAGGAGCCCGCCGGTGTTGATCGAGCTGCTTGGCTAGCAGCGAGAGAGAAGAAACAGAGCAAGGGAGGGAAGGTTGCCAGCAAAAACCAAGTTGGACCAGTAGGCTTTTGCCACGTAGCCAGAGGAGTTGCGGGCCAGCACTCCAATTCAATAATCCGCAGGATTCCTTGCAAATTCTTGGAATCAACAAGAGCCGTCGATCCAGTCGGATCCGGCCGTTGATTGGGGTAAAACTTTTCTTTTGTTTCTCTTTTTTCTTCCAAGAAATGGTTTATCTCAAGAAAATGTATTACCTTAGAAAAATCATAAAAGATGCTAGGAATATCGGATTGTAGCGAACCTACATACCATTTTGATCAGAAAAATACCCTCTATCCAAATAAAATGATATCAGGACCTAGATCAGTCTCCTATTTCAAAAATAGTTGCCTAAAGCCTTAATGACCCCCTTAATTATAATTAATTGTTGATAATAGTTTTCCTTGATGATATCTGACCTTCTAAGGTGTAATTAACCCTAGATGAAATCATGTTTCTAAATAACTCGAAATCCTATTTTAATTAAATAAATGATGAAATGATTAGAAAAATGGGTACGCTTTGATGCTCTACAAAGTTGTCGTTCTCTCTGATTGTGGTAACCGAGAGAGAGCCCGAGCAAGTACTACCTGATAAGGGAGGCACAACAAGGGAAAGACAACTACAGAAAGGCAACTGGTTGCAGGAGAGTGTGTCGGTGACTAGTACGCCGACAGGAGGGTGTGACTCCTTCTGATTCCTTATGGGACAAGGAGATCAAAGTTCCAGGTTGTCCGTGTGGACTACTTCAGAGGCAAGAGACTTCTTCCGCTCGGAGGACAAATGTCAATCCTGATAGTCACCGTGATACCAGGAGCTGCATAGACACCATCCAAGACCAAAGGTGAAGACCGTGCAAGCTGCGAGGTAACATCGCTGAGCCAGGCTCGGGACAAGGTATGCCTCTACAAACCATCCTTCCTACTGTGTAGACGTTGATGTGATTCCTTTATTCTGAGTTTGGGAGAAGAAAATTTTTGTTTCTGCTGCCTTCTCTGTCTCCCCTAAAACCCAACAGAGGCAACATGAGAACATGGATGTCATTGAGATGGTCACACATATTAAGAACACGTTCCAAGATCAGGTAAGACAAGAGACATATGTTGTCTCCAAGGCATTGTTCAAATGTAACATAGCAGAATGACCCAGTAGGCCCTCAGGTGCTCAAGCTCATTGGGTATGTGAAGAATCTAACTAGACTGAGATTCCCCGTGGGTCAAGATTTGACCATTGACATGATTTTGTAGTCTTTTCCAGAGTCTTATAGTCTGTTTTTCATGAATTACAACATAAGCAACGTTGACAAGCCTTTGACAGAGTTGTTGGGCATGTTGAGAATAACTGAGACACAAATGAAGAAAGACAAGTCCAAGTCAGTGATGATTATCAGAAAGACAAATGGGAAGTCTAAAGGCAAAGGCAAAGCTAAGAAGAGTTCTAAATCTAGCCATAAGCCCAAGTCTTCTGATCTCAAGGCAAAAGGAGGAGTAAAGAAAATAAGAGGTGATTGCCACCATTGTCACCAGCCTAGACATTGGAAGAGAAATTGCCCACTCTGGTTAGAGGAGCTAAAAAATAAGAAGGAAGGCACCGAGGCCTCCACTTCAGGTTTAAATGTTATAAGATAAATTTGATTACTTCTTCAATTTGGTATGTGATACCAAACAGAGGTCTGACATACTTAATGTGTAGGACCTGACAAGAAGTAAAAGCCTTCATGGAAGGACAAATATGGACAAGGCGGAGCAAAAGTTGTGGAAGCTTTAGTCTACATTTAAATTTATCTTATCCCAATGAGCATGTAATAGAGTTAGTAGAACTGGTATTTCATTATGCCATCAAATAGAAACATTTACTTTAAAACATCTTGTATGACAAGGATGATAAATTAATAAAGTAAGATATTTCTATTTCTATTTCAAAAGATATGATCTTGCATGACAATTCCCAAACATCTAAATGATATTTGTATGAAAGATTTTGAGATGAATGTTTATAATGTTAGTATCAAATGATTAAAATTGATGACTCAAGACTATCATTAGCAATAGTCACCTTGTACGTACATATAAAAATGCATGTCTAGAATACATATTGATGTTAATCTAGATTCCCTTAGTTATTGAACCTAAGGAAACATGCAAATCCTTATTTATGCACAATGTGACATGAAATCCTTCACTAAATGTAGTGTGAGGATGAGCCTTCCATTAGACCTTATACATGTGATGCATGAAGATCTTATGGAATGCTATAATTATACTGCATATTCATATACTGGTAATATGATGATATGTACTCAGTAAAATGGGAATCTCTTGATAAGTTCAAGGAGATTATAAATGAAGTATGACTTTGATGAAAGTGTTAAGAAGCTTTTATGAGATCAAATGTTGAAATACTTTACATCAATACCTTGAGAACCTTTGAGAAAGAACTATGATAATGTATCACAAGTAAAACCAATCTGAACATGATGATGTGTCAGAATAAAGGAATTATACCATGACGAGTCATGATATAATTATCAATTAATATAATCTTCTTATATCCTCATAAATATATGCTTATCACTAAATAATGTACCATCTGAATGGTTTATAAGACATCATTTATGATATGATTTGGGAATGTCCAATATGTCTAAGGGATTGAAACCTACATTGAGAAAGTAGTTTCTTGAAAATGTTTATCCACAAACCATAATTGTTGAATATTACTATTAATCCCAATCCAATAACAAAATGCTTTGTTGATAGAATAACTGAGTTCCTAAGGAATCAATAGGAGTAAAAGTAGAGCTCAAAATGTTTGAGGTCAATAATGAGATACAATGAGAACTAAGAGAATCACAAGATGTTGTAGAATCTCAAGTTCATCATATGACACTGAACAAAATAATTCTAGTAGAATACATCTAAAATTGGAGAATTGTGAATTAAATGATTTAGATAAGTTGGTCATAATAGGGATGAGCCAACTAATCAATTAGAAGCTATTAAGTACCATAATATGAGTAATGGCTCAAAGACATTATGGGGTCCATGTAAGCTAACAAGGTAGGACCTTGATAGTTCCACCTAAAGGGGTAATACCTAACGGGTACAGCCGGGTCTTGTGGCAAAGACCGGCTTGGACACCATAAAAGGACAAATTGGTTGAATAGATTTTCAAATCAGTTCAAGTTGTTGAACATGACAGAAATTCCTTTACCAATTGTTAAGCTTGTTGTGTAGTTAAAATAAACTAAGATATTTAGCTTATGAAGATAAAACTAGATTCCTTAAAGGGAATACATCAGAGGATGTGTACTTGACACAACCAAAAAGGTTTTATAACTTCAAGAATGCAAATAAAGTCTATAAACTACAAAGTTCAATCTAAGATTGAAGCAAGCATTGCAGACGATGGATCTTTTAAATTGACAAGATAGTCAAATAGTTTGACTTGAATCAAGATGAAGTATGTGATTACAAAAGATTTAGTGGGAGTATATATGAATATTCCACATACGATGATGAATAACATCTCAATGTTGTGAATATTGAGATCTGACATGGAAAAACACCTTCAACCATGAAGGATTAAGTGAAGCATCTTATGAGATAAGGATCAAGATCTATAGAGTAGTTCTTGAATGTTTCACAATACAAGTTTTAGCACATATAATAGCAAGATGTTGAAGGAGTTCAACATGGAAATGATTCCATGAGAGAGAATCCAAATTGGTTTCTCATGAACCTTATGTTCCAATTCCTATGAAGAATGGAAATGACATGATTAAGATGACATAGGCTGTAACATTGAATCTATCATGAATGATATATATGTACTTATCCCATATAATTGTTGGGTTTTATAGGGGAGGCAGAGAAGGCAGCGGAAACAAAAATTTCTCCCCCAAACCCAGCACGAGGAAACGCGTCAACGTCTATATAATAGGAAAGGATGGTTTGTGGAATCATACCTTGTCCCGAGGCTTGCTCGGCGACAATACCTCGCGCCTTGCACGGTCTTCAACTCCAGTCTTGGACGGTGTCTGTGCAGCTCCTGGTCGCACCGGGACTGACGACTCCTCCTACCGGACTGTCAGATGACAGTTGTCCTCCTGAGTGGCAGTGACCTCCCGCCTCTGTAGTAGTCCACATGGACCACCTGGAACTCCACACTCCATGTCCTACACGGAAGTGGAAGGAGTCACACCCTCTTGTTGACGTACTAGTCGCCAACACACTCTCCTGCCTCCAGTTGCAACTGCAGTTGTCCTTCCCTTGCTGCACCTCCCTTTGCGGGAAGCACTTGCTCGGGCTCTCTCTTGGTTACCAAAACCAGAGAGAACGACAACTTTGCAGAGCAACTGGTTGCACTGAGTTGTTATCTGAGAAGCCCCCAATACCCCTATATATATAGGCGGGTCATGGGACAGGGTTCTCTGTTCCCGGCAATATGGGACTAAATGCAGGAGTAGAAGGGTTCGAGATTTTCCACAAAAGCAACCAACTCGCAACCTGAACCGGTCGGTTGGAGCACCAACCGATCAGTTGGGACCCATGAGCCAATCGGTTCACTTCTGAACCAGTCGGTTCGTGGTCCTGGTCGGTTCCCGATTGACTTTCCTTCTTTCATTTCTAATTGATATCGAATACCAATCCTTGTTCCAATCAAATTGGGCAAGTGAAACACAAGGAAAATTCTCACCGACCTAACTTTCCCAACTTGCTCGGTTGCACCAGTTGAACCGATCGTTTCAACACTTGAACCGATCATTTCACTCTGACCATGAGCCGATCGACTCAACACTTGAGTCGACCGGTTCAGCAACCTCAGCCGACCGGTTCATCACATGAGCCGATCGGTTGGGAGCACAGGTTGGGCAAAATTAGTCAATTGCGATTTCAATCAATCTGATACTCCAATCAATGTGTCCAACACCTTGAACCATATGATATTGAGCTATCAACTGATTGAGTGTTTAATTGAACTACTAAACTCCTTTAGTAATCAATCTAAACATTGCTTTGTGGACAAAACTCCTCTTCCAGGTTAAATCCTATGTGTGTGACCCTGCAGGTCCATTTCACGTTGGCAGTGAAAGTCCATAACACTTATGACTTCACAAGCAAAGAGCGGTGCCTAGTCACACATCATTGCTACCCAAGTGAAAGTAGAAAGTTGGAGAACAACTTTCATCCTACAATCCATGAATGGTGTTACAACGAATGTATAATTCCTTTGTCACTGATATCCCGAATGAACTCAAGGCATGGAACAGTCATCCTGTCAACGTTCATTCACTTTCTTGATCTCAGAGTAGATTGAACGAGATATGTATGACATCAATATCACATACTGATTCACACATGCGTGCGCATGCCTATCTCAATCCTACTCATTAAGTGGCCTTGGATATCAAACTCCCTCAGGAGGGACAAATCCCATATCTATCACTCACCCCTCAAAAGCCCCATGTGTCAAAGCCAAAAATAAAGTGTTTCTTCCTTTTTGCAATATATGAAATAGCAGTTCTCAACTCTATTTCGTGCCCTTTAGGCTGAAATAAACTGAAAGATACTCCTATCTATGGCAGCAACACTTGCTCCAATGATGGGTACTTTTTTCTTGGTCCTTTCATAAAGGCCATCACTTCTTTGTGGATATTGCATATCATATATGACATATCCATATCTTGGTATCATATACCCCAGATAAAGAAGCGGTTCATTTCATGATACCTTAGGTGGAGATCTACATCCCCTCCTTTGTCTTCTTTTGTTCTTCCAGATATAGAGGGCAATTCCCTCATACACCCTTTCCCCATGTGCCTTGAGGCTGAAGACGGCTTGGATTGTTGGCTAGCATCAGAACACTTCTTTGCTTTGCCCTTATCCTTGCCCTTAAGAATTACCTTTCTCTTTGATCACATCAAAGATCATGGTTTGTCTTTCTTCATCTTTGCCTCTACTATCATCAACATGTCCAACAACTCTGTCAATGCTTGTCAAAGCTGTTCATGTTGTAGATTATCATGAATTGTATGATCATCGCAACATTTGCAGTATCATACCAATAGCCAACTCTTGGCTCAGAGGGAATCCTTCTTAGTCAGGTCTTTCCACATACCCAATCATATTGAGTGTGTGAATACCTTACTGGATTTCCTTCTGTCACGATATACTAGGACAGTGTCTTGAAGACATCATATGTCTCATGTTGTCTCTGCAACTCATAGTTCAGAGAACACAACATCAAGCACTCCTCATCAATGTCATCCTCGGTATGCTTCCATAAGCATACTTTCAACCATTGATGTGGTGGGATTGAGTTCATCTGGTTCTGGTATAACTAGGACTTAGAGCTTTCGCTCTTTGAGAACACTTCTCATCATTCTAACCAGTCATGGAATTATTCCCATTTAATTTGTTGGTCTCAAAGACCGATCACAAATAAAGTGATTTGTTGATTAACCATTTATTTTAATAAAAGTAAATATATGCAATTTTAGTTCAAAACTCTTTTTGACTTGTTTGATTGATTTGAAAAGTTGACGATAAAATTAGGCCTTTAATTAATTATCGCTCCCACTATTTTAATTCAAATTGATAGCCCTCACCATCAATTCGAAAGATTGCAGCATACAACCTTCTAGTGGGCAAGATCCTGAAATCCTCTAAGTCATGAGTTAGCTAGGGCTGATCGCCCACAACTTAGATCTCTCAGGTAGGCAACTCTTGCCAATTGCATCATATGCAACTCTTGATAAGATGTCATATAAAACTCTTTGCAATGATCATCTCCATGCCTCAAGGTACTAGATCCCATCTAGATCACCTTGTTAAGTCCGACCCAAAGAAAACACGATGAATATGCACCCTTCTAGGGAAGACCCACACATTCATCCTTCACACTTCCACGAGATAGACGGTGCACCACGTTAGGGCATGCCCACACTTGGTCGATCAAGCTTTTCACGTGTGTTGCATTTGGAAGGCATCTAAAACTTAATATTTTAATGAGGGATTTGGTTTTTATATACATATACATATCCAATCACCACAATACATAGTATGTATCATATACATGCTATATCCCACAGAGAACATGCACAAACGATAAAAAGCGATGATTATGGCCATCCTAATGTGATTCCTCGAGCTAAGAGGAATCACGGTCATCTAGGTCAACATCACATGCAACCTGTACAAGATGAACATCTGTGCCTTGCCATCCGAGTTGATCAACTCATCACATGAATGATCTGTACTCTCCAGCCGGTCGTCTGGGTGCCACCAGCCGATCGGTTGGCTCCTCCAACCGATCAGTTCACCTGGACGTCATGCATCTCATCATGTCTGCCACCCGGTCGTCTCGCTCCTCGATCGGTCATCAACCGATCGGTTCACTCCTTGAACCGACCGTCTGGAACATCAACCGATTGGTTCACGCCTTGAACCGATCGTTTCAGCTGTTGTCTTGATGTCCGCCGGTCTTCGACATAACAGGAAATAAAATCTATCCTATTTATACATTGCTTAAAACGGAAACCCCGAGTTACATTCGGGGGGGAGCAAAGGTAGGAAAGAATCTCGAATTATTTCGAGTTATATCAGGAATAAGAGAGGGAAGATCGGTGCACAGACCGAGATGCAAGCAACCGCAAACAACAACACACATATAGGGTTTTATAGGCCATAATCATGCTACACACATCCACCACAAAACTCGTTTAAGGGCGACACGTATCGAGTGCATTGATAATACATATCATATATGTAATTTGGGATTTGTGGATTTAGGATTGGACATGCATAAAGCCAATATTATTCGCATCGTATGCAATAAAGGCGACAAACCAAAATCGATCATATCGATATTCCTAAAATATAGAGCAGTTGACGTGGCTCTGATACCACTGTTGGGTTTTATAGGGGAGGCAGAGAAGGCAGCGGAAACAAAAATTTCTCCCCCAAACCCATCACGAGGAAACACGTCAACGTTTATATAATAGGAAAGGATGGTTTGTGGAATCATACCTTGTCCCGAGGCTTGCTCGGCGACAATACCTCGCGCCTTACGCGGTCTTCAACTCCGGTCTTGGATGGTGTCTGTGCAGCTCCTGGTCGCACCGGGATTGACGACTCCTCCTCCTACCGGACTGTCAGATGACAGTTGTCCTCCTGAGCGGCAGTGACCTCCCGCCTCTGTAGTAGTCCACACGGACCACCTGGAACTCCACACTCCTTGTCCTACAAGGAAGTGGAAGGAGTCGCACCCTCCTGTTGACGTACTAGTCGCCAACACACTTTCCTGCCTCCAGTTGCAACTACAGTTGTCCTTCCCTTGCTGCACCTCCCTTTGCGGGAAGCACTTGCTCGGGCTCTCTCTCGGTTACCAAAACCAGAGAGAACGACAACTTTGCAGAGCAACTGGTTGCACTGAGTTGTTATCTGAGAAGCCCCCAATACCCCTATATATATAGGCGGGTCATGGGACAGGGTTCTCTGTTCCCGGCAATATGGGACTAAAAGCAGGAGTAGAAGGGTTCGAGATTTTCCACAAAAGCAACCAACTCGCAACCTGAACCGATCGGTTCACAAGTGAATCGGTCGGTTGGGGACCTGAACCGGTCGGTTGGAGCACCAACCGATCGGTTGGGACCCATGAGCTGATCGGTTCACTTCCGAACCGGTCGGTTCGTGGTCCTGGTCGGTTCCCGATTGACTTTCCTTCTTTCGTTTCTAATTGGTATCGAATACCAATCCTTGTTCCAATCAAATTGGGCAAGTGAAACACAAGGAAAATTCTCACTGACCTGACTTTCCCAACTTGCTCGGTTGCACCATTTGAACCGATCGTTTCACTCTAACCATGAGCCGATCGACTCAACACTTGAGCCGACCGGTTTAGCAACCTCAGTCGACCGGTTCATCACATGAGCCGATCGGTTGGGAGCACAGGTTGGGCAAAATCAGTCAATTGCGATTTCAATCAATCCGACACTCCAATCAATGCGTCCAACACCTTGAACCATATGATATTGAGCTATCGACTGATTGAGTGTTTAATTGAACTACTAAACTCCTTTAGTAATCAATCTAAACATTGCTTTGTGGAAAAAACTCCTCTTCCAGGTTAAATCCTATGTGTGTGACCCTGCAGGTCCATTTCACGTTGGCAGTGAAAGTCCATAACACTTATGACTTCACAAGCAAAGAGCGGTGCCTAGTCACACATCATTGCTACCCAAGTGAAAGTAGAAAGTTGGAGAACAACTTTCATCCTACAATCCGTGAATGGTGTTACAGCGAATGTATAATTCCTTTGTCACTGATATCCCGAATGAACTCAAGGCATGGAACAGTCATCCTGTCAACGTTCATTCACTTTCTTGATCTCAGAGTAGATTGAACGAGATATGTATGACATCAATATCACATACTGATTCACACATGCGTGCGCACGCCTATCTCAATCCTACTCATGATGTGGCCTTGGATATCAAACTCCCTCAGGAGGGACAAATCCCATATCTATCACTCACCCCTCAAAAGCCCCATGTGTCAAAGCCACCCAATCATCACCTTTATAACAACCCATGTTTCAGGAATGCATTTGATGATGTCAAAGTGTGCCCAACGACATGTGTTGAGTGTAGTGATTTCAGGTCCAAGAATCACACTCACCACCATCACTGTGAGTACTGACTGTGACTACCATGTCATGGTTCCATGTGTCAAACTCACGGTGGGTCTGTCCGGTACACTTGTTCTCTAACAAGTACCTATGTGTTTGGTTTGATATCTCTATATCATGACTAATGAGATTCTGTCATCAACCTTCACCACAATCTAGTCTTGTGTGTCATTGCTGTCTATCTACCTTCCACAATGACATCCGACTAGGGACATAACAAGAATGTACAAACTCTTAGCATCCGTATGATCTCATCGTTCAGGGCCTTAACCTGAAGGCATACGTCATTGAGTACTGTCATTCTCTAGACATTCAATCTGTTCTATCACTATCTCATATGACTGAACCAGAAAGAATTGGAAGCTTGCCTTTGATGTTTATCAAATCAATCTTAATGTATCCCACCAATCATCCCATGATTGGCTCTCAGGGCATACATACCAACAATAGTCTTGTATGTACTAGACATGAAAAGATGATACTAAATTCCAATAGGGGTTATTGGAGTGTCATTAAAGATATCCATTAGTACTTGAGAGGTACTTAAGGATAAATTGCTAGTCAATTAGGATAGCAGTAAAAGGAAGAGTTGGATGTAAAGGTTACATCGATGCAAGCTTCCATAATGAAAAAGTGATCACAATATAATTTATTTGATTTAAAATGGAAGAAAAGTTTTATTAGTAAGAAGGGTTTTGAACTAATAGCCATTGATTCTAATCTATAATAGAAGCCACTTATACTTGTGGTATGAACACAGAGTGATAATATATGATGAACTTATAGATGTTCCAACAATTGATGATTCAGTAGAAATACTGTGACAACAATGGAGCTACTTGTTAGGTAAGGAACATCAGATACCATATTACAATGGTCTTGTCTTAGAGAGAAGACATAAGAAACATGCAATATATTGACTAATAGCAAAATGTTGCTAACCAACTAGATTAAGCACTTGCGTAGTAGAAACATAGTGGACATGTTTAGATCACTAAGAATGAGATTCGTGGGTGATTAGCTCTAAGTGCAAGTGGAGTTTGTTGGTAAGGTATGCCCAGAGAGCCAATCATGTGATGATTTACATGGCATAAACCATAAAGGATTTGATTGATACTCATAAAGGCAAGCTTCCAATTCATTATGTTTCACTCAATTATGAGATAATGAGGAAACATAATGAATGTCTAAAGAATGCCAATACTCAATGACATATGTCTTCAAGTACGTGAATTAGAGGATGATATCATACAAATGTGTGTACATTCTTATTGTGTCCATAGTCGATTGTTACTGTAGAAGGTAGATAGACACCAGTAACACATAAGACTAGAGTGTGGGTTGGTTGATGACAAAATCTCATTAGTCATGATATGGCATATCAAACCAAGCACATAGATATATGTTAGAGAACAATGTATCTGTGACAAAGGGTGCCAAATGTAACAATATCAGACAAACCCACCTTGAAAGTGACACATGGGAACCATCATTGGTGGTCATAGTCATCTCTCATAGTGAAGGTGGTGATTGTGATTCTTAGACTTGAAATCACTGCACTAATCACATGTCATAGGGTACGCTTTGACATCATCAAACACAGTCTTGAAAAATGGGTTGTTATAACAGTGATGATTGGGTGACTTTGACACATGAGGACTGACTATGAGTGATAGTGATAGGATGTGTCCCTCCTCCTGGAGTATGATATCCTGAACAATTGATAAGCAAGACTGAGAAGTGCATGTGCATGCACATGTGATTCAGTATATGATATTGAGGTCAAATTACCTTAGACAATCTGCTCTTGGTTCAAGTAACATGGGTTGAAAGTTGATATGATGATTATTCCATGCCTCGAGTTCATCCTAGATATTAGAGACAAAGGAATTATAAAATCATTGAAAACCATACACAGATTGTAGGTTGAAGTTGTTCTCCAACTATCCATTCACTTGAGTAGCACTGATGTGCGACTAGGCACCACTCTCTACTTGTGATGTCATAAGTTAGTTATGGGCATTCACTGCCGACATGATATGGGCCTATAGGGTCACACACAAAGGAAGTCATCTAGAAGATGAGTTTAATCTTGAATGGTCATTGGATTGATTACTAATGCATTTAAGAGTTCAATTCATGCAACAGATTGTCTGATTACACTGCCAAACGATCGACTCAAGTGTTGAAACAACTATTTGGGAATCCAAACGATCATCTCAAGTGTTGAGACAACCGTTAGGACATGCCATATGAGCGTCTCAAGTGTTAAGATGGGCATTTGGGTTGTCAAGATGATCAAAGTTTGAATTGGCTATGATATGCCCAAACTGAGGCGTGAACTGACCTGTTCATTCCGTTGAATCGATCGACTCGACTCGACTCACCAGAAGGCCATTTAGGTGAGTGAGATGGGTGTCTCTCCTGTGCGATATAGCTCAATTGGGTCCAAACAAATGTTCTAGAAGTTTCCCAAACTCATTTTGATTGTGCAATACTTGCGGTGCAAGAAATTAATGTCTAACATTAATGGGAAACAAATTGCCAATTTTGTGTGCAATTGAGAAACTACAAAAGGACTATCTCACAATGCCAGACGATCATCGGGGTCACCATACAACCATCTCATGGTTCATAGGTTGTCAAAATTCATGATCTTCTAATCCCTTCCACTCCCACACAGATCTCGAACAGACTAGGAACCCTGGCCCTAACCCCGCTTATGAATAGAGGGGTAATGGGGGCTTCCCAAAGCACAACAACAACACAACTGAGAATCAATTGCTCTGACAATTATTGTCATCTCTGGTTGTGGTAACCAAGAGAGCCCAAGCAAGTTCTACCTGATAAGGGAGGGATAGCAATGGGAGAGAACAACTGAGAATCATTGTTGTGGGAGAGCAAGTTGGTGACTAGTACACCAACAGGAGGGGCAACTCCTTCTTGTCTGTTCTAGTTGAACAACAGTAGTTATAGTTGGCCTGTGTGGACTACTCTAGAGGTAGGAGTCATTTAGATGCTGCTAGGAGAGAAAATTCAGCCTACAGTTTGTGGTTTGACCACATGAGTCAATGCAAAAATTGTCTTGCTAGTTGTTCATGGTGAATACCAGGAGCTGCACAACCACCGTCCAAGAAGCAACTAGAAGATAATTGCAATAGGAACGAGTTTTTGTCATTGGACTTGATCCAAGATTAGGTATAACTCATTAAACCATTCTTCCTATTTCATAGCAGTTGATGCGATCTTGCTGTTATGGGAATACAAATAGTTAATTTTTTTATTTCCGTTGCTATACTCTATGTAACTTACTATCTACAAAAAAGAGAGGAGGGGTCAGTTATATGAATACACCTCCATTAGTTGATACTTCAAGGGATGTCACCCGGAAATAATTAACTAGGCGAGAATAAAGAGAGAGTCCCATTTTACATGTCAATACTGACAACAATGAAATTTATAGTAAGAGGAAAATCCATCGACTTTATGCCCGTATTTCCCAACAAAATGTAGAAATTAAACCATACATCAGATTATATTGATCCTATGTATGAAATTGATCAGGATAATGTGTAGATCACAAAAAAAATAGTTTAGAGTTTATAATTATGCCTCCTATTCTAAAAGTATTTCTAATACATGTATACATGATGACTCATGCATAAAAACCCTAGATTTGCTAAATATTATGCTTAATTTAATAGATATGTTGTTTTTATAACATAAACTGCTAGTTTGAATAATGTCAAGATCCCATGGTCTTACACTAGATTTAGATGATAATGCTTTATGATTTAAGTCTCAAGTTATAAACATGGCTAATTTGGCTTTAAAATTATTGTTTATGGCTTGATATGACCTTAACCCACATAATCGACTATATGTGTTTATAATGAAATATTATGATTAATCAAGGATTTAGGGCTATAATGTTATACCTAATTATTCTTATACTTAAAAAATGTGTTTAATGTATGTTAAATATGTAAAGATTATATGGAAACCATAGATCCTGTGATTTAATGTTGATATTTTTAATTGTTGGTAACATGATTTAATCTGATATTATGATAATATGATGGAAAAACTACAAATTAGGGTTACATCAAAGTCTTTTTAGTGTTTATAACCCTAATAATATTGATCTGATGGAACTAGGGTTTGTTACCCTTGTTCCTATTCCAAACCCCATATAACCCTGAGACCTAGATTAGGGCCCAAAATAGATTGAATATGAACAATATGATGGTGACACAGTAGGATTATACACAAATGCAGATAATTTTGATTATGGATTGCTTGAATGTACCCTGGTTGCTTGGATTGCTTATACACACTTGAAGTGTCAATATGTTATTGTATGAATTCTGCATGACAAAGGTACATGGTTATGACTATGAATACTCAGATGCATTAACTTCTGGAGATTGTTGATGGTTTCTCGATGATTAATGAATAACTTGTTGGATGTTTATTTAGTTTTCTTCAACTATGATGACACTATGAGTATCACATAAGTAACTACAATACTGTAAACCCCTGAGTTACACTAATTTAGGGGTAATGCACATAAGTCCAATGAAGGAATATGATTATACCCCAAATAGTAGACCAAAAATGGATTAGAATATTTAATGACAATACAAATTCATGTGTTGCGCTAAATGCTTACTGAATATATATGTACATGTCATGATTTGGATGAACCCACATACTAGTATAGAAAAATGGTAACCACATTTTGTTTGTCGACATTTTAGGTAGTTGATACACATGATACAAGGATTTGAAGATAAATATGAAATCTAATGAAGATAATAAAGATATGCCAATGAGGATTAGATAGATGTAATACTTCTTCTCAATATATGTTAGTTCTCATGTTGAAATATTCATGTAACTCCTTAGAGGATATCATTCTACAATCATGTAAACATTATGTGTTCAAATAAATGAAACTATTTGCTATTTGTTATTTTTTGTTAAATATGATCATGGAAAATAGGTATATATCCTTAAACTCTTGGTCTATCTTAACTTGGTTATGCTAATTTAAATTCTTGGTCTATCTTAACTTGGTGATGCTAATTCAAATTCTTGGTCTATCTTAACTTGGTGATGCTAAGAATTGGGGGTCGTTACATCTTTGGTCCTACCACTAGAGTCCACACTTTGTTAATTACAAACCGCTCAAGCTCGTCTTGCATGGCTAGGATCTACCACACATCATCCTCAAGGTATTATAATACACTCTTTGGATTAGGTTTTGAAATGAAGGTATTGTTGTCTTATTCTGTGTCATAAGAAGCCTCAAAGGGGTTGCCTGTGATGAGGTCCTTTCGATGATCTTATGCAAAGCGAGGAGTGGGATCCTTCTTTTCATTCTTTTACGAGCATTTTGCCTCAACTACCTCTTTACCTTTTGTTGTTTATGTCTAGCTCTTTCAATCTAGGAATCACTTCATCTATAACATCATCATAAACAACATTCTTTGAAATAGAGCGGCTGGTCTCAAAAAAATTAACATCAATAGATTCTTCTAATTTAGACAGTTCAATATTAAAGATTCTATAAGATCTACTCATACTGATATAGTCAAGAAGGAATACCTAATAAGATTTGGCATCAAACTTGTCAAGAGAGTCTTTGGTGTTTGAAACAAGGCATGGAAAACTATAAACATGAAAGAAGCCAATTTAAGGCTTTCTTCTAAGCCATAACTTATAGGTTTTTTTTTCTTAAGAGAAGGATGTGTAAAAACCCAATTTTGTACAAAACAAGCAGTGCTAATAGATTCAGGCCAAAACATCTAGAGATACATACTCCAAGAGCATTCTCCTAGCCATATGTTCCAAGGACCTATTATTCCTCCCCACAGATCCATTTTCTTGAGGTGTATGGGGGGGAGAAAAGTTGTGCATGTAACCAGATTCATCACAAAATCTTTTAAACAAATCATTTTAAACTTTCCCCATGGTTCCTATGGATAGAGACAGTCTGACAAGAAGATTCATTTTAAACACATTTTCAAAAAGTAAGGAAAACATCAAGATTATCACTCGTGGCAACCAGAAAGAAATTCAAGTATAATAAGAAAAATCATTGGTATTTACTATAATGACCCCACTTCTTGGTAACCCCCAATAAAGGGAGACCACGAAGTCAGAGGCGTTATCCCAAGATAGGATCAGTGGTTTTGCAAATAATCAAAAAAAAATAATAAATTATACTAAAGACTAAATTGAAAACTGGAATAAATTTTTACTTTCTAGTACCTTCAAAAATAGGTAATTGGGACTTCTACCCGTAGTAGAATTCTATCTACCTAATCCTCATTTATTATTTTAGCTTTGATCTTCACAAATGCCACTTTAATATTTGTTCAATTTCAGATATTACCTAAAACGCTGACAAACAAAACGTCAGTCAGTATAAATGAATATATTAAAATGTGGGGACAACCAAAACATTTCACATAAGTTCTAACAACTTAATCATATCAAGTAGTTATTAACAATGCACAATTACATTTTCACTGTGACTTCGCAACTGCTTTTACTCATACTCAAGGATACCCTCTCTTAGGGCTTAGTCCTTACAAGGGACATTAAGGCTATCTTCTCCATCCTGAGCTTGGTACCCAGGGTCACCTCTCTGAGTGCCTAGTGGCCTTCCCTCTAGGGCTTGACCACTTCAGACCTTCGCTCCGGGGCTTGGTCTTGCATCATACATCTAGAGATGGTATGTAGGTTTGAGACAGTCACATATGTACTTACATTGTGATATCCATAGTAACTTTAAAGATTGTAGTAACGAAACATCCAAATAGTTTAATTTCATTACAATCGATAAATCATTAGAAAACATCGAGAAACATAAAGCATGTACTCATAATTAACCACATACCTGATCAAGAGATTTCACAAGTTAAGGTTTTTTGGCATCACCGTGGTGTTGAGAAAGCCATGTGGGATCTTGAGGATGATATGTGTAGGAAGTATCCATTTCTTTTCACGATGAAGGCCCTAGTGAGCATGAAGCCAACTACATAAAGGGCAAACACTTTAAGGGAAAACAAGCCTCTTCCTCCTCTACTCTGAGATGCTGCAATTGTGGTCAAAAGGGGCACTACAAGAGTGAATTCCCCAAGTCAATAAAGTCTCACCACAAGGGTATCTCAAAGAAGGAAGAGGAATACAAGAAGGAGAGCAAATACAAGAGGAAGGAAAAGAAGGAGAAGAGATGTAACCTATTTACTACACACTTTTCAAGAATCTATTTAATTGACTTGAAATTGCTTCTTAAGGATTCTAATCCGGATTAGGGTTGCATTAGGGGTTATCTACAACTTTTCACTATTATAACTACAAAACCCTAAAATAGAAAAACTAGGTGCAAAACCCTAATTACTCACTTATGCACATTGAAACCTTCTTTTCATCAAATAGGCTAAGGATTAATCTGATATCACTTTTACACAAAGTATTTTGATGTTCATCTCATTAGAAATCGTTAACACCTAGATTAGGGTTTCTAAGCCCATTAATGCGCTTTATACATATGATACCCTAAATCAACCAAATGGGTACAAGAATCATCTCTTTAGATCTAAGACGTCCTTTTTATTAACAACATGTTTATATCATCTTAAATTATCCAAAGAACGCTACTAAATCCAATTACATCAAAAATTAGGGTTTTTCATTAATAAAATCATTAAAGATAGCATATTTACATACTTTTCGAGTTAGATGCATATTTAGGCATTGATAATATTTTTATTGTATTCCTTGCATTCTCTTGATCAATTTTCATACATAATTTGTTGCAATATGAGTTACCAATAATTATTTATGAATTTTGCAAGATTTACTTACCAAGGCCAATGAGAGGCTGACACATCAACCATCACATGCGATGTCTCCTGCGTAACTAGGCCAACTTAAAACATAACCAAATGACAATTATACCCCAGTGCAATGACCCGATTCTTCATATCTTGGAGGGGCAGTTTTTTCAAGGAGACCCTAGTCATCACCTACCTCGTGAAACCCTCCGCTGCCATCACGGCAAGGGTTAAACGAGGTGCTGCCTCCCCTCCCCGGGAGCTGAAGGGCACCATGGAGGGTCCCTTCACTTCCACTACCCCCCTTTGTGCATGGCAAAGCCCTCAGCTCACCGCCACAATGGCTGGGCTCATGAAACCATGTCCGCAAACAATGGCCTACTTGCAGACGTAACGCCGACGGCCAAGGAAAAGAGTTCTCTCGTACATGCAACCTTATCACTGCCCAACCTTGCAGGAGTGTCCCGATTCCCCTTGAACTCCCTCCATGTCTTAGATCTACTTATGGGATTGCACCATCCCTTTCGGTCATGGGAAGAAAAGATAAAGGGCTGGAAGAGGGGCATATGACACCTGTGAACCTCTTGGATGTGAGGCCTCAGGTCCAAGCCCTTATATAGCCGAGGGTATTAAGGTTTAGCGCACATAAAAGTTTATTTATCAATGAGGAAATGAGTCCCACTATTCGTAAAGAACTACTATCCTTTCTTGGCATGTAGTTGATCCTTTATTAGATTTTTGCCTAAAACACATTCCTTGGTTAGCAAGGAACCCTTTCTCCCTCTATCTCTCTCAGTTATTACAACCCACCTATATTAAAGTGTTTCAATAATTGTCAATCCATAAAGACATTGATTATATTTCCTTTTAGCTTGGCTTTTAATCCATTGATCACAAGGATATATGGCCTTATACAAAGTAGTATTTCAACTTGGCAACACCATAAAGGCACTACATAATTCCCATTAGTACATGGCACTTTATTCCCAATTTCTAAAATTATCCTCTTCTCGCTATAATAACCATGTGGATTCACAATGTTATCCATGTTGATCCTTCATACATCTATATTTCTCGTATTTTTATCATTATTTCAATTTTCCTTCTTAATAATGCTTTATTTGATTTCATCTTTTTCTTTTAAGCATATTGGACTCATTAACATATTATGATCCACAAATCTGATTCACTAAGGAAATATTACAAAGGAAATCCATTCAATACATATAATTCATACAATTTCCATAATCATACATTTATTGGGGAAATTGCATTTCCAACCATATGAACCCAAAAATTTGGGGTTGTAACATCCTTCCCTTCTTATAGGAAATTTTCCCTCAAAATTCCACCAAACATACCAACAATTTAGGATAAGACTTTTCTGTGTCCATCATTGGCTCCCATGTGGCTTCAACCTCTCCATGATGCTTCCAAAGAACCTTTATCATCTTATATTCTTACATATGAGTTCTCTCTCTCACCTTGGTATTTCGTACCCTTATAGGTGACTTAGGATATTTCAGCCTCTCTTGAAGCTCAATAGGTTCACGGTTCATCACTTGGTTCGGGTACATCACATAGTGCTCTAGATCAGACACATGGAACACATCATACATCATATTATCCTGAGGGGTAAGGCTAAACATAAGCAACTCCACCAATCCATCTCAAATGGACCCATGTATCGGGGACTCAGCTTTCACAACTATAGCTCAGAGGGGTCAGTTTTTCATAACACATGTTCCCCCATAGTGAATTGCATGTCAGCCTGCTTTGCAGCAGCTCACGACTCCTGTCGCCCCTGGGCTTACTCAACCATTTCTTGATCAAAGCAAATTCATCTGCACACACACTGTGGTCTCTCTGACCATCACAAGGTCCTCTCACAGACATCATCATAATGAAGCGGTGACTGACAAATCCTCCCTTACAGAGCTCCTTACATCCCAATAATGGTTATGGTGGCTACCATCATAAGCAAACTCTTCTAGGGGCAGGAACTGCTCCCATGTATCACCCTGAACAAGCACACATGCTCTCATCTGACCCTCTAAAGTCTAGATCATACTCTCTTGATTATTTATCAGTCAGGGGGTGATATGCTAAACTTCAAACTGGTATCGAGTTCTTCATGTACCTACTTCCACAACACAGAAGTGAACTGGAGGTCATACTCAAGGTATTGAACTTGGATCATGGTGTAGTTGAACTATCTCTCTCACATATATAGTTCAACTATATCTTTCACACATACAATGCTCTCTCTTAGACAAGGGACTAGATCAACTTGGTAAGGCGATCTACCATAACCATATTGCATCATGACCTCTCTTGGTCCTGGGGAGACCCACCACAATGTCTATGGTGATATGCTCCCATTCCCTCTCAGGGACTCCTCATTCTCTGTAGCAACTCACTGGGTTACTGGTGTTCGGCCTTCACCCTCTGGCATGCATGGAGACATGCCACATGCAACTCTATATACTTCTTCATCTCAGGTCTTCAAAGTGCTACTTCAAACTTTAATTATCTTAGTAGTATGATGGTGTATGGTGTACTTAAAATCATGAGCTTCTTGCATGACATGATTCCTCAAGGTTGACTCCTCAGAAACCCTAAAACACTCGAGTAGGTTTCACCACCTTATTTTCATGAGAGGTGCATCTAAGGTTCTTACAACCATCCTTCTATCTCATCAAGCTCTGGGCTGGCTAACTAAGTATCCACCAACTTGACCAATGGGTCTGGTTGTATATGGGTGTTAGCGATACATGTCTCATCTTCCATCGATCTAGGGTTCACCTAGCAACCTCTTCCATTCTCTCTACTAGCTAAACAAGAAATCTGTATACCGGAGTTGTATTCAGCTGAGAGCATCTCGTTACCACCTAAGCTTCCTTATAGGAAAAGACATAAACTTCTATATACTCCACTCAACATCCTCATCTCGGAGTTACGTCAACTGAGTCAAGAAAACTTCAAACTCATCATCTCAGTTATCAAACCCAAACTTATGACTTATAGATTCCAAACTACTTTGAGAGAGGTACGTCTTCATACTACCTTGTTCTCTTCATGTTTTCAAACCATCTATCCAATGTACTCTCAATAGGATGTGGTACTTCCTCTATCCTCAATCAGCATAGAAGGGTTTCAACTCAAATCACTTTTATCCTTAGTATATGGCATACATTTTTTCCTATCTCTCACACCCATAAAGAGAGGAAATAAGCATTTGGATGCAGTCCAAATACAAAGTTCATCCTGTTCTAAGAGTAGAGATGGTGCATCACACATCTCCATAACATTTCCAATCCAAGTTGAAACTTACTTCTCATGGCTCCACATCATGAATATCTCCAAGCTATGTTTAAATCCATGGAAAGGCTGTTCCTAAACACTCTTGGGTCTTCATATAACTCTTATATACATAATCCTACTCCTTTCCTCAAGGTGTCTAGGGTGTCGGTATTTTTGGGGTCATCCCTCTTCCCTTATGCATCCAGGGAGTGCCTCCCTCATTTGCCCTTGGTCCCCATGAACTCATGAAGGTGATCAATCTCCTAACCCATGGTCCTCGAGCAAAGATAGTTGTTACCTCCTAACCCCATGATCTTGTGCATCTAGGGAATAGACAACTCCTACTCCCATCGGTCTTATCCCCACCTGACCTTAGTATAGACTTAGGATTTTATGATGGTACATCTCAAACTTGAATCCTTACCCAAACCTCCATCATCTTTTTGGGCACTCACGGTCAAACTTACATCCTTTCATAGGGATCATAGTGACCTACCTACCTCAGTATGGCCCCATACAGGTTACCTCCATGACAACATATCCTCATGCCCCTTAGAGATGGTCGCACATCGGTCTATAGATTCATGCTTACACTATTTGCTCTCCTCTTAGCTCATCAAACTCTCATAAGAGACCTCTTTAGGTTATCATGAACCTAAACAAAAGCTGGTACTCACCCTACATGAAGGGTCCCTCCCCAGGATGGGAGAAAACTATCTCTTGATAGTAACTAAAAGGTCACAAACGTATTTACTTCAAAGGTTTACATCATCGAGTGCATGCATAGCCCTACCATGCTACTTATACACATAGCTAGAAAGAAGACAACCTCTTAAGCCACTCTGGGTTCCTTGGTATGTCATACTTTCTCCTTATTCCCAAAGTTGGCCAATATCATACATATGTCACCAACATGTGTGAGGGGTTCATCAAACATATACCTTAGTCCAAGGGGTTTGCTATTCCTCTAAACATGAGGGGGGTGCCATACACGAATCCTTAGGAACTCAAACAACTTCGTGAGAATCAGGTGCACCAGGTATTACTACTTCCCCTCTTTGGTCTAGGAACCCCATGTTCGCCACTTATGCATCTTCTATCTAGCTACATGTCCAGTTGGTCATCCATGAACAAAACCTTTACAAGGTATGGCATGTACTTCCTACCAACCTTCCACATGAATAACCCTTAGATTCCTACACTAGGACAACCAACTGGGTGCGAGACCTCACAACTTGTTACCATACCTAATCAGGGTCCTTGGAACTCTCTATCCTACACCTCAAAGGTAGGTACTTATAATCTTTTTACATCAGTTCAAGAAGCCTCTCTCTCATTTAGGGTGTGATTTTCTCTAAAAGAATCCAAGGTACAATAAGCCTCCAAGGATCGTGCATGAGGCAACCACATACATCTAATTAAGGTCATCCATTCTAGGTCACATTATACCTAACTTCTTATGATTCCTCATGTCCCATAGTCTAGGTGTCCGACCTTCCTCAATAGGTCTTACTCTCTCTCTAGAGCTAACCCTACAACCGGTCCTACACCTTTTGGTTCTCTCTTAGAAGATGATTCAAACTATTAAGGATACATGTCTACACCTAACTGGGTGAGACGTATGGTCCAAAACCTATGTCTGACCAAGATTATCCACAGATCTGCATGCTCATCTCATAAACATCAGTCATAACCTATCTGGCTTAGGTCTAACACCCACTATCAGCCTTACTGCCACTCTCTTCTATGTAGGAACGTGCCTCTTTCTACTCATATATATCTGTTAGGGTTCCTATACGGTCATCACTAACCTCCTCAATGAGGGAGCTATCCCTCACCCTAACATGCACGACCCACACAAGGTCGGGTCACCAAAAGGCACTAGGTCAAACAACCACACATAGCTCATGCTTCACATGGGCAATCAAAACTTTTACATAAAGCATATATGTCTAACTCACTTACCTGAAGGTATAGAAGACTAAGGTATTCAACTCATCTTGTCATCTCTTTCTCTAACTACCACTTAGGGCTAGGGTTAGCATCATCCTCAGAGGATGTGTCAGGTCTTCCTCTTCCTGGAGGCTTCTTCCTCTAAGGAAACACTCTCCTCATCCTCCTACAAGAAGATCTAACCTCAGAGCTCCCCTAAGGGAACGACAACACACGCCATGAAACCTAAACATGTAAATAATTGTTAGTTTATGCTTAAACTATTAAAACTTATGTCCATGACATCTTGTTTACATGCTTTTCATTATTTGGTGGAGGATTCCTTAATCCTTATTAATCTTATCGCAAACACAAGAGCGGTGTGGAGAGAGAGAAACCCTAAGCACTTAGAATCCTATATGAATTAGGATTGAGAAGGGAAGAAGATAGATGAGAGATTCCTAGAGGTATCTTACTTTGAGTCAAATCCTCTGATTTTGGCCAGGCAGTCACACAATATCTGGGAGTCCTCGTAGACCGACTAGCGGGGTAGAGGAAAATATTGCTAGCCCCCAGATCGTGATCCTTTTCTAGACACCTCCATCATTGGAAAATCCTCTAATAACTCCCTTGGGTTCTAAAGAGTTTGTAAAATTTAATAATTATTAGAGATTAAATGGAAAACCATTTCTCTGATACCAATTGTAATGACCCTGCTTCCTGATAACCCCCAATTAAGGGAGACCAAGAAGTCGGAGGCGTTATCCCAAGACAGGATCAGTGGTTTTGTAAATAATAAAAAAAGAATTAATAAATTCTACTAAAGACTAAATTGAAAACTAGAATAAAATTTTACTTTCTAATACCTTAACAAATAGGTAACTAGGACTTCCACCCGAAGTAGAATTCTATCTACCTAATCATCCTTTATTATTTTATCTTTGATCTTCACAGATGCCACTTTACTATTTGTCCAATTTTAGATATTACCTAAAATGCCGACAAACAAAATGTCGGTCAGTATAAATGAATATACTGGTATGTGGGGACAACAAAAACATTGCACATAAGTTCTAACAACTTAATCATATCAAGTAATTGTTAACAATTCATAATTATGTTTTCAATGTGACTTCCCAACCTCTTTTACTCATACTCTGGGATACCCTCTCTTCAGGCTTAATCCTTGCAAGGGACATTAAGGCTACCTTCTCCATCCTGAGCTTGGTACCTGGGGTCACCTCTCTGGGTGCCCAGTGGTCTTCCCTCCAGGGCTTGACCACTTCAGACCTTCCCTCTAGGGCTAGGTCTTGCATCATACATCCAAAGATGGTATGTAGGTTCGAGATAGTCACATATGTACTTAAATTGTGGTATTCATAGTCACTTTAAAGATTGCAGTAATGAAACATTCAAACAGTTTAATTTCATTGCAATCAATTAATCACTAGAAAATGCTGAGAAACATAAAGTGTGTACTCATAACTAACCAAATACCTGATCAGGAGATTTCACAAGAAATAAGCAATTCCAACCAATCAAGCAATCCAATCCAAGCTAGCAATTCAACCACACAAAAGCACATAATCCTAAAAAGCATATGTAACCTATTTACTACACACTTTTCAAGAATCTATTTAATTGACTTGAAATTGCTTCTTAAGGTTTCTAATCCAGATTAGGGTTGCATTAGGGTTTATCTACACCTTTTCACTATTATAACTACAAAACCCTAAAACAAAAAAACTAGGTGCAAAACCCTAATTACTTACTTATGCACATTGTAAGCTTTTTTTCATCAAATAGGCTAAGGATTGATCTGATATCACTTTCATACAAAGGATTTTGAAGTTCATCTCATTAGAAACCATTAACACCTAGATTAGGGTTTCTAAGCCCATTAATGCACTTTATACATATGATACCCTAAATCAACCAATTGGGTACAAGAATCATCTCTTTAGATCTAAGACATCCTTTTTATTAACAACATGTTAATATCATCTTAAATTATCCAAAGAACGCTACTAATCCCATTACATCAAAAATTAGGGTTTTTCATTAATAAAATCATTAAAGATAGCATCTTTACATACTTTTCGAGTTGTAAGCATATTTAGGCCTTGATAATATTTTTATTGTATTCATTGCATTATCCTGATCAATTTTCATATATAGCTCATTGCAATATGAGTTACCAATAATTATTTATGAATTTTGTAAAATTTACTTACCAGGGCCAATGAGAGGTTGACATGTCATCCATCGCATGTGTTGTCTCCTGCGCAACCAAGCCGACTTAAAACATAACCAAATGACAATTATACCCTCGTGCAATGACCTGATTCTTCATATCTTAGAGGGGCAGTTTTGTCAAGGTGACCCTGGTCGTCACCTACCTCACGAAACCCTTTGTTGTCGTCGCGACAATGGTAAAACAAGGTGCTACCTCCCCTCCCCAGGACCTGAAGGGCATCATGGAGGGTCCCTTCCTTCTGCCACCTTCCTCTGCGCATGGCAAAGCCCTCAGCTCGTGGACACGATGGCTGGGCTCATGAAACTAGGTCCGCCAACAACGACCTGCTTCCAGACGTAGCATCAGAGGCCAAGGAAAAGAGTTCTCTCGTACATGCAACCTCGTCGCTGCCCGACCTTGCAGGAGTGTCCCGATTCCCCTCAAACTCCTTCCATGGCTCAACGCCACTTTTGGGATTGCACCATCCCTTTCAATCGTGGGCAGAAAAGATAAAGGTCTAGAAGTGGGGTGTACAATGCCTGTGAGCCTCCTGGATGTTAGGCCTCAGGTCCAAGCCCTTATATAGTTGAGGGTATTAAGGTTTAGCACATGCATAATTCTGGTTATCAATGAGGAAATGAGTCCTACAGTCTGTAAAGAACTACTCTCTTTCTTGGTTTGTAGTTGATCCTTTATTACATCCTTGCCTAAAACACGTTCCCTGGTTAGCAAGGAACCCTTTCTCCCTCTATCTCTCTCTCGTTTATGACAACCCACCTATATTAATGTGTTTATATAATTGTCAATGCAGAGAGACATTGATTATATTTCCTTTTAGCTTGGCTTTTAATCCATTGATCACAAGGATATACTACCTAATACAAAGTAGTATTTTGACTTGGCAACACCATAAAGGCACTACATAATTCCCATTAGTACATGGCACTTTATTCCCAATTTCTAAAATTATTCTCTTCTCGCTATTATAACCATGTGGATTCACAATATTATCCATGCTGATCCTTCATACATCTATATTTCTCATATTTTTATCATTATTTCAAATTTCCTTCTTAATAATTCTTTATTTGATTTCATCTTTTTCTTTTAAGCATATTGGACTCATTAACATATTATGATCCACAAAATCTCATTCACCAAGGAAATATTGCAAAGGAAATCCATTCAATACATATAATTCATACAATTTCCATAGTCATACAATTATTGGGGAAATGGCATTTACATCCATATGAACCCAAAAATTTGGGGTTGTAACAGTTACCTAACAAACTTGCTACCACAAAGAGTTTGGGTCCTTCTAGGTCCAAATAGAACAAAGTGAAGAAGTTCAAGAGCTATTTTGGTGCTACAGACTCCTTTTAATTTAAATGAAGACTTGGTTTGCTTTCCTTGTGTACAAGTGTGACATTCCTCATCCTTTTCAAAATCCAATTTAGGAAGTCCTTTATACAATTCCTTTTTCCTCAACTTCTTCAATTGATGCATATTTTTTCACATGATCAAGCCTACAGTGCCACAAATGTATATATATCATTCTTATCAACTATAAGGAATCTACCAACAATATGCTTAATATAAATAAGAAGAATAGTATAAAGATATCCAATTCTAGTTCCCTTATATATGGCAAGTGAGGGAATCTAGTAGTGATGTAAAAGGAACTAATAAGATAACCATTATCACTAATTTTTCTAACACTAATTGAATTGTGATGTAGGCCATCTGCAATAAGTACATTACTTATGCATAGTGAATAACCCACATCACCATCACATACCACTTTACCTTTCTTATTGTCCCCAAAAGTTACTAAACCTCCTTTCCTCCTTGTAAAGGTCTTGAAGTGCCTCTTGTCACCGGTCATGCACTTGGAGCATCCACTATCAACAATTATTTTTCATTTTCCTAAAATGAGAAAAAAGGTTGATGCCCAATTCAAACTTTGGTCCTTAGGGTTATATTGGGGACACATTTCATGTTTGGGTTGGTCCCCTTCTTATAAGGATAAAAGGTAGAATAATGATCTTAACACTCATAATGAGCACAAACCATATTTACTTTGGAACCTAAAGACTCTCCATGGTATATTGGAGGTCCCTTATCCATTTTATTTCTCTTGCTCTTTTCCTTTTGTCCTCCCTCATATCCCAAACCACTACTACCCACATGTAGAGTAGAGTGTTCTAGGACTTCATTGAGGGACTTCTTCCCTTTGAGGAATATTTGCCAGGAAGCTCTAAGCATGTGATTATCATCATTAAGAGAAATGACAGTAGAAGAAAGACAAAAAAGACCATCTTGAGCATGTAACATGGCAAACCTCTAAATAGAGGGCTTTAGTTATTTAGGAGTCTCTTTCCGGGGTAATTCTAGCTACTTCCTTAGTATGCAAAATAGGTCTAGATTCAAGATCATTATATTGGCAAGAAATCTAGCATTTTCAATTTTAAGAAAAAAAAGTTCATCAAGATAAGGTTGGTTTTTAGATTTAAGTCCACTATTTTCTTAAAAGAAAAACCATTTTCAATTTTTTACCATTACATTAAATTTCAAGATCTAGAAATTTCTCTTGGAAAGAATGAATTCTACCTTTATAAGTTTTTTATTTTTTTGTTAATTATCTACTATAAACTCCGCCTATGTTTTCATACATTTTGTGCAAATATATCCGGTCCCAAGACCAAGTAAAGGAAGAGGGTTGGTGTTAGGTTGTCATCCAACCATAAAAACTTTATCACTCTTTCTATGACATGGATCTATACAAATATTTCATTGGAGCATTCTAAACCAGAATATGGCCCGTGATGGATCTGAATGGAAGTGAAGGGTTCATGTAGCTGACCCCAACATAGTTGGGGCTGAGTCTTAGATGATGACAATGATTATGATGATGGTAATGATCTTCTATTATATCATACTAGTCATCAATAATGTTCCCTAATCTTTTTCATTTTAGACTATTGTTTAGAGGAAGAAGAACATGAAGAATGAATCATATCAATAAGAGCATCCTTGGAAAAGTTCTATGAGATCTACCAAATTTCCCTCAACCACTTCCTTACTTATGCTTTCCATGATTGTCATGTTGCATCCCCTTCATTTGAGCTTGAATCACTTGAAAGAAACTCTTCCCAAGTAGCATGGGTTATTTCTTTTACCTTCCTATCTTTCTTTTCCTTATTCTTATAATTACCCTCCTTGTGGTAGCCATCCTTCTTCCTATGGTTGTTCTTTTGGTGATGCTTCTTGGCTTTTGGGCATTCGTTCTTGTAGTGCTCCTTTTTTCCACACTCACAACACCTAGGAGTAAAGAAGGATGGTTCAACCTTTAAGTTCTTTCCCTTGGAGTGATGACCTTCCAGATCACTTTGGGATCCATATTCACTTAAGGAGAGAGGAGATTTTCCCATGAATTATTGTACATAATGACTTCAACTTGAGCTTTTAATGCAGCCTCCTTCCTTTGGAGTCCTTTTTTTCCTTTTATTCTTCCTCCTGAGAGTTTAGTCTAACCCCATAGGTTTGTATATTTCTTATGAGTTCCTAAGTAGGAATAGAAGGAATGGAATTTGTTTCTTATATGGAAGCAATTTTTTTTCCCACCAACGAGGAGAAGACTGTAGAATCTTTAAGTTGATATTTCTTAGGTCTATATAGTGACCCAAAGAAGAAAGTCCATTTACTATAGTGTTGAGCCTAGATTACATTTCTTACAAAATTCCTTTCTTATAAATCTTGATGGATTCAAGAGATCAGTGTGCATGTAGACCTTGCTTTCTTTTACTAGCATCATCCTTATGTTCTACTATAAGAGTTACAACATAAGAGCATCCTTCTCTAGATCAAAGCCTAGACTAGATTTACTTTTTGGATGAAAGAGACAATAATGATTATAAGGACCTACTTATCTACCTACCAAGAGTCTTCATCCTTCAAGACGGCCTTACCCACTCTTGTAGAAGAATCTTTAGTCTTTTATGCACCACTTCCTTCTTCAAGGAAGCAATCTTCACATCACCACTTCGATAGTGAGAGATTCATAAGAAGAGTTGAGAGCTTTGATAATAGTACAATGGGGTATATCTCTTATAGAAAACCTAACTCGCTCAATTGGGTGTGGAGAAGTAATAAATCTTAAGGGAGATTGGGGGATCTTGGAGGTACAATCATTCGAATATAGCAAAGGAACATATAATGCAAACTTGGAATGAAGTCCAAGGGTCCCTTTATAGTGGAGGTTTCCTACTATCTAGTAGAGACACTCAGATTGAATTCTAGCAATTTTGGGGGTTCCAGTGGATCTATGTTTGAATTTTACACCCTATAAATGGTTAGATACACATTTTAGCATTTTATAGTACAATGTTGTCATTGAGTCACTGTAACGACCCCCACTTTTCCGTGTCTCCAAATCAAGGTGGACCTTAAAGTTGAGGATCATTACCTAAATTTCCAGGATCAAATTTAAGAAATAATAAAGAATACTAAATAATTTCCATTAAATTGAACTTGAATGAGTACAAATATTTGAATTATATACCTCAAAATTTTTACATGAATTTCTTAAAAGAAACTAACTTATACATATAAAGAAATACTATCTAGATAATCCTCCTTGACTTATCTTTAATATATTCAAGATTTTTGATTATACATGTTTTCAACTAATAGATGCAGGTTAACCTAAAACTCCTACAAAAAAATGGATCCATATATTTCTATAATGTGTACGTGGGGTGCATACAACAATGCACATATAAGATAACAATATATATTCTCAACCATCAAATAGATATACATATAAATTGATATTTGCATTTAGATATTCTAACCCATACATGGTCTACTATCTCGGGTGTAATCATTGTCCGTCATTGGACTTATCATCATTACCCCTTGATAAGTATATCCCAAAATTTAAAATATCATAGTTTTCTCATGTGATACTCGTAGTGGCATTATAATTGAACACAATTAAATAAACATCAATAATTATCATTCATTCAATCTTCAAGAAACCTCAACAAACTAAGCATAACCACATACCTTATTGAAGATCAATGCAATATAATCTTCATTTATACTTCATGCAATCTAATCATCAAGGAACATCCAATCAAGCAACCAACCATACATCCAATCAACCAACATGATCTATAATTGCATACAACCCTAACGTGTCACCATACATCGGTAACATACTAATCAGACCTAACCTAGGTCTTAGACTAGTGTTTATAGTTATATTTAAGTTAGTAATATGGGTATAAACCCTAATTCCATCTCATCATTATATCTAGGGTTATAAACCCTAACTCGTATTAGGTATAACCTTAACGATCTGATTTAACATATTATACCATCGTCAAGATTATAATATATGATCATTGATTGAATAACCCTAATTCATCATATGTAAGATTATCGACTTTAGAATCTAAATATACATCATCATCATTATCATCCTAATTATCTTGGTTTATCATTATATTAAACATCATTGAGATTTGTCGTAAAATAAATGATTTTACTGATTTACACATCTTAGTAATGAAATCTAGGGTTCTAGTATACTAATCACATTACATTCATATATCACTTATACTTTTGGAACATGAAGCATAACTGAGCTCTAGATATATTTTATTCACGGCCTACACATTTTTCTGACCAAAGTGACCTATAATTGGACTGTATTATGACCTACCATTTATCTTCTACATTATTTGCAAAATAAACTAATATGGGCCAGTCATTCATTGACACATCAACAATTAATCTAATATCCATTTGAGCCATACAGTTGTATCTGGCCAATTGGTTGAGGCAACCTCAATGCCTACTCAGCGAGGTATGGCTCCTCTGGGAAAAGTATAGATGACCCTTTTACCCTTTATATAGTGATCATGAAAGATCACACATGTAGGGCATTTCGGTAAAATCCCCATGGGGATTGATCATCCTTCTTCCTTGTGAGCCATGGCTTGTGCGGGCAACAAAACCATGAGTCAACCTCTGGTTTGACCCTGAGTTTTGTGTGCCACAAGCCATAGAGAAGGGTGTCCCTACCTCTTACAGTGCTCTATGAAGTTATTGAGCCACTAAGCTTGTAGGGATATGGCAAGAGGCAGTGGTTCAGGGTTGGGTTCTATACAACTATAACTAGAATCTGAAATAAGGGATTACCTTCAATTCACAAAGATACAAGCTTTTGAGAAGATTCCTTAAGGTTCATTGAGTATCTTCCAACTCTTATGAAACATTATGGTGACCAGGGGTGTCCTCTCAACGAAATCCTTGCCCGCTCAGACCCAAAGATCAGGGATAGGGTCTTGGAGTTCCTCGAGCTTCTCTAGGGGTTGTAGTATCTCTGTGGAATTCTAACGGAGCTTTGGACCAAAGGAACCAGTCCCATATTCTCTATGCATTGTGTCAAGGTTCGAGTTACTAATGTAGGAGGGTGGAGTCCTCCAAGGGGGTGTAGGGTGTCTTAGGGAAATTAGATGTGGTGGTATGCTCTCTGTATCATGGAGAATCTTCCCTATGCCTTATATAGATATGTGGGATAGGGTAAAGTCAGTACCAATATGTCCAACTTCCTTTGACTTTCCTGGTAGGCTTATCCATGAATGGGGATGATAATGCTACATTAAGGGTTTGTTAGTCTCGTATATATCTCTTAAATCCAATGCAACCAATTCTATGGAATTTGGTGGAGAGAGAAGAGAGGAAGGTGTGAGGGGAGTTGGGCAGGCTCTGTTTCCTATGGAGGAAGAGGAATTTAGGAGGGGGAAGACTCCCCTACCCATGTTTGTACCACCTTGATCTAGAGTCCAACTCTGGTTGGACTCTGGTATGTTCACCTTTTTTCCTTCTTTCCTTCTATTAAACCCCTTTATCTAGTTATAATTCTCTAGATCAAGTAATATATCCAATAAATCCCAAACTTTAAGATGATCTTGTTTTTGTTATTATCCACCCTAAATAAAAATATTAGGTCAAAACTAATCAATTGGTTATTCCAAACTTACCTTTCAAGAAAACACTAGATAATTACATGATTTATTACGTAGGTCACAAAGTATAGTAGAAAATTCCAGAATTTATCCCATCATATGATATTATGATTATATATCAGTAGAAATTATCGTGACATATATCATGGCATGAAATACTCATTTCCCAATTTTTTTGTATCACCATGACCCATTTGTAAACCCTAATTGGCCCAATTGGTCTTGATTTGGGTTCTCGGGCCCATGCTCCATATCTTCTCTTTCCACAGGGTCCTTAGGACTATTTATATACTTAATTATGAAATCAAGGCTTTGATTATCATAACATATCACCTGGATCCTCATTTTGATATATTTTCTCAACCTACATCATTTGCTTGAATTTAAGATCTATGTAGGTCTAGGACCTACATTTGTTAATCATTGTTTGATACCCTCTTTATTACTCTACTTTGATTGTCACCTCATATCATTTGAATTAATATGCAATTTCCATATTTTGAGGATATTATAGTTACCTTTTGGGAAACTCATCCGATATTGCTAACTGCAAGCCAAAAACATTTTGATCGAGTTTATTACTGATAAGAAACTAAGCTAACAATTCTAATTGTCCAACCAGTTGCTAGTTGTTATTTGAGTTACCCTAAGGGCAATATTGGCCAACATTGGCATTCATCTAAAGCCTAAAATAGGTTGTTGGTTGATATACCCTAGGGGCATACTCAGCTGACACGACTGCCTATAATGTCTTATGACAAATACCCTAAAGGTCTATATATATTTAATTTAATATTCTCTAGTTTTCCATTAAGTTTGGTTTCAAGTCATACATTTAGTATAAATAATTTACAACACAAATCTTATAGAAAAACTATATAGTCTTCAATTCTTGAAAATGTGTTGAATTTGACTTGTTCTTTAGCAAGCTATTGTTTGCTAATTTCATCCTTTTGATGTAACTAATATATGAAATTGATCTCAAATAGACATGTTAGAGACATGAATAGAATGGTTATGCCATCATCAAAATATGGACTATGTACAACTTTAGGTCAACACTCTCCTCCTTTTTGGAGATGACAAACCATTCCTAAACATATAAAAAAGGATTTCAATTTTAAATACTTTACCTTTGATATTTGGGAATACATGAATATACAATCACCTTTACATGTATGGTTATAAGACAACAATTTATTCCCTCAATATATGCTTACCTTTATTAGTATGGTTGGTTCTTCCAACAAGACTAACATGTATATGGTATTTTGATTCAATTTTCAATAGTCAAAAGGATATGTTATTTAGATATATTTCAATATGTATCTATGAATTTTCTCCCCCTTTATCATATCAAAAGGAAAGAGGGTAGAAGAGGTAAGTTATGTCTTATCCAACCACAAGGATTAACACATAAGAACCCAACATAAGTGTGATGTCCCACCAATTTTGATCATGCAAGCGGCCTCATGTTTTCCATAACATAAGGGTACTTGAAGTTGGAGGAACATCACACATATGATAAACATAACAAATAAATAAATAATCACTATTCATTGATTTGAAACAGATTCATGCATAGTTCATCGATAGGAAAACTACAATTTGTTGATCCTGATATCTAAATCTACTAGGACAAACTTGGATAATATATCTAAGGCATGATGTGAAAGATATCTAAAAGATAGGATCATCTTGGTACATGGCACCCCACCAGGTTAAGCTTCATAGTCTCCTAGTCCTTTCTTGTTCTTATATTCTTGAATTGCTCGAAATCTTAGTAATGTCACATCCCAAACCATGCAAAACAAACATCAAATTAAGTAAGTGGTACTTGGCACATTATTGAATGGTAACTAAATATAAATTTGACATAAAATAAACTTGACTATCAATTATCCTAAACATTCTTTGAACATTTTAAACATGATGAATTGGATAAGCTAATATATGCTGCCTCTGTTAATGCCTAATAGGAGCCTATGATTGCTAGGAAAGCCCATAATGCTAGGAAAGTCGATAATGATCTATTAAGGTCCATGATTGAGGTGCATATAAACAACTTAACCAATTCTTCAACTTCAATCATTAACTTAGAACTTGACTTAATCATTAATGTCTTTGATGTTAATCTTTACCATAACAAGTTTGCCCCTCATAATGTTAGAATGGGATTTATCCCTTTTAGCCATAGTGAAAATTCTCCCTCCTTGAGCATAATTCATTAATCATAAATCATAGTCACAAATAAAATTATGCAATAGACCATAGAAAACAATCATGAGTTTCTTTGGAAGGCATTCATATATTTTTTGGTGATATTTCCTGAGAGACAATCATATGATGATTGTAATGGCACATCTTGTAATTGATTTGATCATTAATAAGGGAAATTTTGGTTATTATATATGCTCCAATATGGGATAATGAATAAATATAATAATATCCTAAGAATGTATGACTCAATGACATGTGATTTTAGGTTGAGGACCTAAATATGAGTCTGTGCATGTTAAGAGTATTCATTCTTGTTTGAGTCCCTAGTCAGATATTATTGTGGAAACTATGACACAATAATGCATTGAGATCAATATGTGTGTTGATCAATGAATATATCTAATTAGTTATGATATTGGATATCAAATCAAACACATAGGTACTTGTAATAAACAAGTGTAGTAGATATACCCGCTTTGAGTGTGATGCATGGAAGCCCATTATGGTGGTCAGAATCACATCTCAATATGACAATTGTGATTGTGGTCCTTAAACCTGAAGTCGCTACAATCGTTGCATGTTGTTCAATATGCTTTAACATTACTCAACAAACTTAAAAGGGATTTCTATACAAGTAGTTCTTGGGTGCATTGTGACACATGTGTTTTATTGTGAGTGACGCAGATGAAATTTGTCCCTCCCATTCAAGTGATATCGTGCCCACTTGATGAGTGAGACTATGAAATGCATGATCATGCTCATGTGAGTCTATAAACAATATTGATATCATGTGTATCTCAAACAATCTACTCTAGATCAAGGGACAATGATTGATCCTTAAGACGGTGATGTTTCCATGCCTAATATTCAATATGGGTATCAGAGATAATGTTATTATACCATCATAGTGACACTGGTCACAATGCTAGGTTAAAGTTGTTCTCCAACTTTTCTAGTTACGTGGGTGGCAATGAAGTCTTTCTAGATACCAATCATTTCTTGTGAAGTCATAATTTGATAATGAAAATCACTGCCAAATTAATTTGGAGCCTATAGGGTCACACACATATATTGCACTCGAATAGAATTATAATTTTATATACGATTCAAAATGTTCTAGGTCAAATTGATTACTAAGAGGTTTAGGTAATCAACTAGAATAATACTAGAATATAATCTAAGTTTATTGGTTAAAAGGTTTAGGCCAATTAATCAGATTTAAATTGTATACTTATGTAATAAGTCGACCAAATAACCTCAAGCGATCAATCATAGTTTATAGATGGGTGACGAAAAAATAAGGAAACTACTAATGTGATTAATTGAATAATTAATTAACATTATGTTCTAGAATATTTTAATTGCCTATTTGGAAATCCACGAGCGACCCACTTTAAACACAACCACAACCTTTTATTTCCTAAGGTTTTTGAGAAACCATACTTCCTTTCCTTTCCTACTAAAGGGGTTTGATGGCCCGATCATTAGACACGCTCTTGTATGTGAACCCTAGTCATCATCATCCCTAAGAGAGAGAGAGAGAGAGGGAGATGCGACTATGATGCTGGCACATCACCAAGAGAGAGGTCGCTCCTTCCCGCTGACTTTGGCAATACGAGGAGGAGTTCCAACCTATTTGTGTGGACTACGTAAGGAGATGGGTGATTCTGTTTGGAGGACAACAACAAGGACCATACATCCATGTGAGGAATGACGCACACCACCATGTAAGGAGGGCATCACTGGACCTGCTCCGTGACCAGGTATACCTCATGCACCCTCTTTCTAAATATGTCATTTTCTGTGAGATCTTCTTCTAGGATACATGGAGAATTTTTTTGTTGTTGTTTCTGCTGCATTTTTTCCTCCACAATTCCTAAAAAAAATCACAATACATATTATTGTGCATAACCATAAAAGTAAACATCCAGGCAATCAAAGTTTAAATTTTTTTTTGGTAACCAAGAGAACCCACCCCGGGAGAGCCCGACATGGTAAACTCTCGAGGCATGAGAGGGTGTGGTCCGGTCACCCCCCTCCCGCGCCTAATCAGCGTGGATTGCCATTCGCAAAGTGCCTTCGGTGAGGTTCGAACCCAGGTCCTTCATTGGGACTTACCGAGCTCTTACCACCCGGGCTACTATGGCCAGACACCCAGAAGCATGAGAGGTTGTTTGACTTGATTGAGACCTTAATCGCATGTATTGAGATGGATCATATAATATGTATATTAATTTAGGAAGCCCTAATTGGATCATTTAGTTATTTGAAGGTTTTATATTTCAAAACCAAGTTATGAAACATCAAAATTTAGTTTTCTCATGAAAAATCCTTTCCAACAAGTATTTTGTCTCATTTTTTTGAGGTTATACACAATTTCTATGAATATTACCATACCAGCCAACCAGAGAGAAGAGAACTATATTGTGATAGATACTTTAATAAAATATACAATCAATGTAAATAAAATTGGAAACATGGAAAACCCATAGGCAGTTTACACATTAAACCAAAAACATGAGGGCTAACTGGTCATTTAGTCATAAAACATAACTCATGATTGACAAATAAAAAACATGCATGAAATCCAAAGAAGACCCTTGTGATAATGGTCATCTGGTTGATCAGGCAAGGACACCACAACTATTACATGAACTATTTTTTTCCGACTTCAAGCCATATTGAGAGCCCTGAGACATAAGCTCCATGAATATGATCTAGGGCCAATTTCACTTCTCTTTAGGGAGAGCCAACCTCCCGATCATGTTCTTGAGGAGGAACCACACCTAACAAGCCTAGGCTCAGTGTTGAAGAGAACAGGGGCTCGAGGAACCTGCTCCAGCCATAGATGAGAAGAACCTAGGAGAAATGGAACCATGAAAACTATTATGAAGGAAACATGAAACAAGACGAAAAACTTTATGATGCCCAACCGGAGTCGAGGAAACCCTCGTGTGACACAAATGACCAACGTGTTACTAGTTTGTTTTAAAAATGATAAGAAACATGGAAATGAGAGTTGAAGATGGAAGCTTGGAGAAAACCCAAAAGTGGACCAACTAAAGAATGAAAAACATGCAAGGGGTCAAACAAAACTTGCGGTAGCATTTCCTTGGTAAGAGGACCCTAGAGGTGCCATGGTGACAAGCACCAGTAAAGGCCTCAAAGACGGCTTATATGATACAAAAAATGGGAAAAGGAGAAGGTAAATTGGCTATAGGGAAGTGGAAAATGGGTGCCACGGATAATTACAAATGTGTCAATTGTAGAAAAAATAACGTCTTTAGCAGCAGCAAGACCAAGTTTTCCAAAAATTCTATTTGGGACGAAGACGATGAATATGGTGTTCGAGATGCAATTGACAATAGAGGAGAGTGTTTACGTGTCTGGAAGTGGATATTGGATAGTTATATAGTCATCCAATGTGGCGAACATAGCTCTGTATATTCACAGTGGTGAGGAGGTTGTCATCTCCAATTGGGCATTTGTCCATTTGGTCACAAGGGAGGGTGAGGTAGGGCTTGATGGAATTATGGATCTTTTGGAGAAGAAATCTTGACATGGGGTGAAGAGATGAGGGAGAGAGGGATCAATGAAAGAGAGTGTTGGAAAATGGTTCATGTCTTGTGAAGAAATCGAGGAAGAAGACAAACCGATGAGCTGTTGGATTGTGGAGATAAGAAACTACCCATTATATGGTGTAAGTGAAAAGGAAAGGAAGACAAGAAACTCATGACATGGAAATAAATCCAGATCTTACGTTACATTGAAGTATATATTTTGATAATTTCATCTGCTAAACTATATAGAAGCTTTCCTAATTCATTTAGAGGGTCAAAAAAGGCATAATACTCCAAACTTGGATCATAGGTTAATTAGGTAGTCTAGATCCTTCCTATCCAATAAGATTCTCATTTTGAACATATTATGTCTATTATTCATTAATATTTATTGTCTTGAATAAAATATGAGACAATGTGAAATAATCTTCCCTAATTATTCATTTGAGTCCAAATGTTAGATGAATAATTGTTACCCACCCAAGAATCATATTGTGTATGCCATTTGGGGATTAATTGTCTTGGAGGAGAGAGAAAGAAAGAAAATGTTGTTGTTTGTCTTTTATGTCAAAATCTAATAAGAAAATGATACTTCTTAATCAATTTATCTATTTATATTTTTGAGATCTATGTCTTCTACCTTTCTCTTTTATCTCTTTTAAACATCCTAAAGAGAAAAGGAAGGAAAAAACTAATTATTATTATCTTTTGAATTAGTAGAAACACATTATTGCATAATAGAATAGGTTTTTTTCAATTTCTTTTACTTCCCTTCATTATTTCAAAAATAATTATTATCCAATGACCATTTTACATTAAACCCCACAACTATATTTTATAAGAAAAATCACATTCAAAGGTTCAAATTAGTTGTAGAGATTTTAGGATGTTACAATAAGCACCAATCAAGAAGAATCCAAAAAAATAGCTAGTAACACTAAGTAATAATCAAAATATGGAAGTACATACTCCAAGTCTCCAGAAATAAGAAATAGAGGCAGAGTAAAGAGTACATAAGATGATGATTACAACAAGATGAAAATAAATCAATGATGAAAATAATAACAAAGGAGAATGATAGAAATTTGAAAATAGTAGCCTAAGATACAAGTTCCCTATGTAATACATGCTAATCTCATAAATTACAAGTCCATGGACACTCTAAGGACTAATATCCAATCATTTTGAACTGGGTTATAGTTGTCATTGATTTGCTCCTGTCTGGAGATAGTATCTGGCACATCATCAATCCTCATCCTTATTATCATCATCACCATCCTTCCACACTCATCATCTTGTTATTCATAACCTTCCTCAACCATGTCTATGTCCTTTAAAGGAGAAAAAGGTCATGTAATAGGCCATCTAGCTTTGACTAGGCACCATGTCATTTTTACACTAGATGCTAGAGGTTGTGCCTTTGTAATTGTAGGCTCAATATTCCAATCAAAACTAGCTATAGTAGCAAAGTCTGGGCCAGGTGGAAGAGTAAAAAGTTGAGTCAGAGAGGGAGATGGGTTAGAGAACAAAGGTGATAGTCTAGCAGCAGTACATCTAGAGTGGGTAGCAGAAGGAGCATATTAAATTGTATAGTATAACTGATCATATGCATGTGTGACATCATCAAATGTTGAGAAAAAAATTGGTAAGGTGGATGCAGATAAGGAAAGGATATGGTCATGTTGTACATTATTTGAACTAGGTCCTGGTGAAGGTGTTCTTGAACATGCATATTGTAGGCATTTTGGTACATCATATATCCCATGAGTGACTCATTGGACACATAGAACAAATTCCTACTAGTCTTAGGAAGTGTAGGTGGGGTTTGGTTCTATTGATCTTGTAACATCCCTGACCTGGGTTATACTTTAACCCTAGGTATTTTGATTAAGAAAGATGATTATATGCTTAATCTTATCTTGTGAAAAGTATTTAGGGCCCCAGAGGAACTTATGTTTCAATTTTGGTCCTGTTTGAACAATGTTGAAGCAATGTTTGGTCATTTTGGACTAATGTGCAAATTACCCAAGATGAGGGGTTAACTTGCAAATTACACATGATAAAATGTTCCTTTGATGTTGAGACATCATAAGAATGAATATGATGTAGTGGTATGTTTTCTACAAGCTTGGGCACCAAGATAGATCTTGTTGGACAATGTGCATTAAAACCCAATTTTGGTGTAATGTATAAATTACCCAAAACCTAGGGTTCAATATGCAAATTACCACTTCACTGAGGCCCCTAATGTTTATTGACATCATGTAGAGCAAATAAAATGAGAGGGGCACCTCATTTGAATTAAGTTGGAGGAGAGAGAATCTTGATATTAAAATTATCAAGATTTAATCCTAATTGAAACCCTAATTCAATTTAGGGCAAAAAAATGTATTAATTAAAGGGCCTTCAACCAAAATTAAAATTGTTGTATTCAGATGTGTTTGGACGTCCTTGAGCTTTGCAAGAACCACGAAAATATCCAAGGGAATGAATAACTCACTCACAATTTTATAAGAAAAAGAAATATCCACTCACATATGGATATTAATATAATATGATTTGAGGTGCTTAATTTTCTTTGCTTTAAATCATGGATAATTGAGAGGAATAAGAGGCAAAAAAGATAGCCTCGGATCCAAGGAAGTTGAAGGGGAATAGGCGGCCCTATTTTTGGGATTAAATGAATTTTTATAAAGCATATTCTCTCTCATTGAATTATTTATAAAAAGACTCTTTACAAGCCAAATGAAAGGCTTTTTCAACCCCACTTCTTTTCGTTTGCTTGGAAAAAACGACCAAGGAGCTTGGGAGGACCAGGAGGACGACTCCCTACCAGTTGGTAAGCTTCTTGATCCCTTTTCACCTTGAATCCATGGTGGAAATCACAAATCAATGCATGATTTCTTCTTATTTCGATCCCCTCTTCAATTCTAACCATTCCTTTTCACTCAAACCTTGAGGACGAGCCTTGGAATGGTGAAAGGAGTTGCATCCACCATTGTTGATGTGAGCTTGGAGCTTTGGAGATCAATTGGAGGTGGGTTTTATAACTTGAACCCTTGATTTTGTTATTGCATTCAATTCCTTATTAAATAATGATCCTTTCTTCATTCACAATAATTGATTTGGTTGGATGGTGCAATCACCATGGAAATCACAGAAGGTTTCATGAGTTTAGAGATTGATGATGATGACATCATAATAAGCACAAACCTCTCCAAAATATCCAAGGCAAATGGTTTTAACTTGTTGGTCGAAACAGTTTCACCAAACCGTTTTGTGTTTTGAGACCCAAACCATTTGAGGGAGTTGACCATTTGAGAGGGTTGACCATTTGAGGTCAGAACCCTAATACATGTTGAATGATAATATAAAGGATCCAATTGATTAGTTCAATGCATAGTTAATCAGCAAGTAGCAAACCCTAATCGGGTTAAGTGCTGAATTTGTAATTAATGGTGTTGAGTCTTTGGGTTGATTGACCCAAGCGGTTTCAAAACCATTTGGGAATCACCCAAACGGTCTTAAGACCATTTGAGGGTCAACCAAGACCGTTTGGAGGTCTAGGGTTGAGATTGGTTGGGTATTTGAAGATCCAAAGATACCAAACTGATTTGCAATCAAATGCTGAGTTGATGATCAATCCAATGATCCAAACCCTAATTGGATGTCATGGATTTTAATGTTGAGATGGGAAAACGGTCTCAAGACCATTTGGAGGTCATTCAAACGACCTCAAGACCATTTGAGGTCAGGTCATGTCCAATTTGGATGGTGGTCGAATGATTTCAAAGCAACTAGTTTCACATTGACCAATAGTGAGGGTTCATTGATTTCAAACCCTAATCCAATTGATTCAAATCCCTAATTGATGATCAATTGAAGGTTAAATCAGTTGAGGGATGATATATTAAACTCAATTGAAGTATGGTGTTAGGTTCAATTGATAAATGAATATATGGATTCAACCAATGAAGGAATCAATCATAGAAGCCCTACATCAATTCGAGTGGTTGAGACCATCTTTGGTCCATTCGATTTTGAGGAGGTTTGGACCAAACGGTCTCAAGACCATTTGATTCCAAACGATCCCAAACCGGTTGAGGCTTAAACGGTTTCAACTTCAACTTTGGCAATCAGTTTCAAGTATCACTTTGTCAAATGGTTTCAAGAGTTAACTTTACCAAACGGTTTCAATGGTTTGTTCAAGACCGTTTGGAGGTCTAAACGGTCTTAGACCATTTGGAGGTATTTCAAGCAAGACCGTTTGAGGTCTAATTGGTCAAGACCATTTGGGGTCTAAGTGACCAAGATCGTTTGGAAGGTAATTAACCAAACTGTATGAACACTCAAAGTGATTAAAGATCAATTGTTTAATTGAATGATTACATGAGTATGATTCATGTGGTGATTAAGGGTATGATCCTTATTAAAGAGATCATGAAACCCTAATCATGAGTATAAACCCTAATTGCTTATAAGGACAATGACTTGGTACACTATGTTAATCATAGTTGTATGTACTTGATTGAAGGGTTGATATGACCTAATCAAGTTGAGAGGATGATAGCATGAAATTCATATATTAGTATGATTCATGTGGTGATTAAGGGTATGATCCTTAAGTAAAGAGGTCATGAAACCCTAATCATGAACATAAACCCTAATTGATAGGTTTATTGAATTCTAACCCTAATTGAGGGCAATTCTAAATGTAACCCTAATCCTGGGTGAGGATGTAACCCTAAATCTAGGGTAATAATATGTGAAACTCTAAATTAGGGAAATGAGATGTAAAACTCTAATTGGGATGAATAGTGAATCTCTAATTATGGACAATTAATGAAATCCTAATGGAAATGATTAATAGACCCATATTGTAGGTAACTATAGTGGAAATCCTAATTAAGGATGATTCCATGTGAAATCCTATTCTAGGGTAATGTCAAGACAAACCCTAAGTAAGAATGATGTACATGAAACATTGATGTGATGATGTGATGTGAGAATCAAATTTAGGGTGATGTCATGTAATGATATGTGAAACTCTAGTTGAGGGTGATTCCATGTGAAACCCTAGTTGAGGGTGATTCCATGTGAAACCCTAGTTGTGGGTGATTCCATGAGAAACTCTAGTTAAGGGTGATTCCATGAGAAACCCTGATTAAGAATTAATATCACATGAAGCTCTAATAGTATGTTATGATAAGAGGCCCTAAGAAGGGTGGATGCATGTGAGACTCTAATGTGGAGTCATAATACATAAAGCCCTAATTTTGGGCAATGTGACAATAATTCATAATCCTAATTTTAAGTAAGGGCATAAGGAAACCCTAATGATGAGACAGAATGAATTACCTTATAATGGTGAAACATTTCATGTGGTTGATTATAAGCAACCTTATTGTAAGCAATGTCTTTATCATTAGACAAGTCCATATCATTAAAGATAGTTGGACAATTCTAATGTGTGGCCTATGCATTATATGCTAAAGGTGAGAGATTAGTGATGGAATGTATTAAGAGGGAAATACCTTAATACAAGATATGTTGGTTAACTCAAGAGAGTCTGAAATGATGAGAAAAGTGATACATCAAGATATGATAGTTATCACATTCAACACTTCAGGGTTTATATACCTTGATGCACTTCAAATCTAATATAATTGGGTAAGAAACATAAGAAGTGTGTTATGCAACTATTACAATGAAATGTAATGAGTTGATGCACTTTGATAAGTGTTAATTATGTACCTTGAGAATGGGGTTAAGCCAAATTGATGAGTATGATGTAGTCATACCATGATGAGGATGAGAAATAAACTCATACCTTGAATTGATGATCATTAATGCTATATGATGAGAGTTATGATCTTGAATAATCATTTATGATATCTTTGAATGCCCCAGAGGTATGGAATAATGAATTAAGGGTTGGACAAATAATATAATCATGAAACCCTAATTAATGAGAAATAGGGAACCCTAACCCTAATTTGGGTAAAGGGAATGAAAAGCCCTATTTGATAGTAAACCCTAATTCCTGGTAAAGGAATAATGGTGTTACTATTGTATCACAGGATGTGATGAATAACTTGTATGACTGTCATCATGTCTAATAACCATGCAGGTATTATGAGATGATGAAGATAGCTGAGTTTGAGCTGTGACATTTATATAGTACATGTTGTTTGGCCTTATGTGCCTTAATGTTGTTGTTGCTTAGTAAAAGTAACAAATGTGCATGGATTTTATGAGTCATATGAGTAAGTTGTTGCCTAGAAAGAGGTGATAAGATATTTTGTGGCCTTGTGAGCCATGTGTGATGCTTGTATAACAAGTATCATGAATGCCTTGGTCAGATGACCTGAAGGTGATAGTTACCTAATAGATGGTAATGATGCTCAATGATGAGTTAAGGGTTTGAATACCCAGAACCATATGATTATGGTGATGAGATTGCAATGGGATGATAATTCCCAGTATTGAAATGAGGGACTGTGTTCCCAAGGTCTTCTAAAGACTGATAAGTATTTGATGAAAATAGTGCATGTCTCTTTATAGCATTGTTGTAATAAGTCATGCTTGAGAACTTGGCTGATGCTAAAAGAATGTGAAAATGTACTTAATTAATCAAGTGAAATCATATCATGTAGAGCCCGGACCATAGATCCATCATCGTCAGTAATAAGGTGATGGTGAAATGGGTGCTCCGCGGTAAAACCCGGAACGCATATTTTGAATATGTGGGGGTAAATGGGTGAAAATATCCTTACTTCCGGTGAAGAGATTGAGGGAAGGTAAACAACAAACCTCTCAATCCTTCATTTGTCGGGATCGATGTATCACAAATCTCCCGATGGTTGGGATGGATGTATCATTAATCTCTGAATGATATTTAATGTCGGGGCGATGATGATAAACATTAAATCTCTCGATAGCTGATGAGAGTGCAGTTGACACTGTAACTCTATAGCGAAGTTCCAGTATACCCTGGAAAGCTAATTTGAGCAGTTAACATAAGTCCTTCTTGTGGGCCCGCACTGACCGGGATGTGAGAGGTCATGGGAATCTGGCTCTTCCATTGACCTATGTATGGTACCGATTTCGACTTCGCAGTGGTCAGTTGGAGTATGAGCGGTATACCTCAATTCCTCAGGGCATAAGTGTGATTGTAAAATGAAATCAGTCGTATAGAATGTTTGCTTAAGGATTGAATACATAAATTTATTGGTTGATGTTATATTTCTTTCATGCAACTCTAGTTCATTTATGTTATTCATATCTGCTTGTATTCATTGCAAGTAGATGGATGAACTATGAATCTACCATGAGTAGATGCAATGTTCTCCTTGGGAAAGGAGATTACTTCACTTTGTTCATACAATGAATTATCTGCTATTAATTATATAAAATCCCTCTGCTCAGTTTATTTAATAAACTGCTATAACATTGTTTTAGCGGAGAGTTATATCTCCCGCTGGGGCAATTTACAATTGTCTCACCCCCGTTGGATCCAACTTTTTAGGTGGACGCGGACAGGGAAGTAGAATCCTCTATGAAGGGAAAGGACAACAACAGTAACATCAGAGACAGAAGTGTGATCTCAGGTGGATATACCGTCTATCAAGTTATGTATCTAGAAAGTCCTATGTGTCGTCTATGTACTCTTAGGTCCTCAAAGTTTTATAGTTAATGTTTTTATTGAATAGAATTGAGACTTTGTCTTGATGCCTCGAGATTCATATTTTGTCTGTATATAATGTTCATAAGGCAGTTGATGTTGTAATCCTCAAGAAGAGATTGTACACGTTATGTATGTTTGAACCAAAATGTAAATGTTATACAATGGTTTTTGATGGAAGAGACTTCCTATGTGTGGATCTCTTTGCCAAAAGTTTTAATTTTTAGTGATTTTTAGTAATCCTCTATAAATGATTCGCTTCCGCTTAAGTAAATCTTGTTTTTGTGAGTTGGATGCCACAAATTAGTGGTATCAGAGCTCTAGGTTCGCTGAGTCTACAGAGACATATGACTAAGGTAGTCGAGTCTATTCTAGTGTCATCCAATGTATCTGACAGTGTCTTCTGCTCGTATAAGAGAAGAAGAACTTAAAGATGACTGGGTCACATGAGGAGGTTGCTGTAGAAAGAAGCAATGTTGCACCAAGAATAGGTGCATGGGGGCAGGCAAGAGAGAGACAATTGCCTGAGAATCCCCTAGCTGATCCAACTATAATAGGAAAATCCTTCTTTAAGTATTATTGTTGGAGAATATAGGGCAACAATAATGTATATAGTGGATCAAGCATTGGCAGTGTAACCTAGATTACCAGATCCCAATGATGATGTTTTAGATATCAACAAGATTTGTAATCAGCATCAGTAGGTTGAAGCAAAAGGAAATGATGAATTTATGGACTTAAATTGAGTCTGTCCTCAACCTTAGCCTGTTGAATCAACCTTTGAGGCAGAGTCAGCCTGAGGCAGTAAATAATCCACGAATCATGATAGGTTAGACAAGATAATGTCATTCAAATATGTCACTTTATGAATTCTTGGATTAATTGAGAAAGTAATTGATTGTACTTTCCTTGAATAGTCCTATGAGGACTTATGTTTTGCATAGTAAAACATTACAATTGTTTTATGTTGTTCTTACCTCTATAAGAAAAGATGAGGTACAGAAGAGATGCCTGGATAAAATCCAGGGATGTTAAACCTTATGCTTATGATAATATGAAAAAGAAGGAATATGATAGAATACAAAGTGCATACCACTTAATCTCAGTATTTATATACCCTGGCCAGGTATACAACTATTGATGATAAAGTGAGTATGGAAACTCTTAGATTGTGGTCTTTTTGATTGCTCTGATCAAGTAGTCATTCTGAGACAATCTAATGAGTATCATGAAATCAGAAATATGGGATGAATAGATACGTCATATCCTGAGCATAAGAAAGTGAAGTCTGAGATAATCTCAGATGAGCATGTTGTGTGAGGAACTAAAAGTGTACTCCTCATAAGATACGAATAAGAATAAGGGAAATGAACCCTATTCAATAATGATGCAAGTATAATAAAGGTCTTTTCCATAATGAGGAAATGGGAAATATGATGAGATCATGAAATGATCATAAACATGCTAGATAATAATAAAGAAAGGGATAATGACATGCAATCATCCTTACAAATTCCTATGCTAAAGGCAAGGAACCTAGGATGAGACAAAGAATAAATGGTTCATGAATAGTTGAAAATACATGAAATAATAAGAGGAATATGATTCCTTGTCATCTTTCCTTTCAGGGATATGGCAATCAAGTGGGTCTTAGGACACTTTATGTGCATAAGATAAATATGTTTGTGTGATGGATACTTAGAAAAGTATCAAGTTTATCTTGGACTTTGGTTCCAAGGTAAAGATATATATAACAAGTGATGTCCCAAGCTGAAAGGAACATAAATATGTGATGTGTTCTTAACACATGTGATAGATACCAAGGTGAAAGATTCTGGTATCTGAGATATATCAGATGGTTTATGTTGGCTACCTGGAGTGGTCAACTATGAAATTAGTCTGATTATATAAAATAATATGAACATCATATGTTAGGGGTTTATGCTCTGCATAAACATGATATTAATAAAGAATGTATGATTCTTCTCTAAACAAGAAAAGTGTTACTTGACACAAAAATTGAGTCCACAGTCTATGATGAAAAACAGTGGAGCATGTGTCTTGTGTGTTTGATTCTATGAGAATCCTGTATGGAAACACTTTGTGCTGATCAAAGTTTTATGGTGTCTCCATAATAAGGAGATGATATATGAAGACTAGATAGTATGATGTTTGAAATATATCTATCTTCCTTTATCTGGATTTCGAGGATGAAATCCTTGTTAGGGGTTTATAATTTATAACATCCCTGACCTGGGTTATACTTTAACCCTAGGTGTTTTGATTAAGAAAGATGATTATATGCTTAATCTTATCTTGTGAAAAGTATTTAGGGCCCAATAGGAACTTATGTTTCAATTTTGGTCCTGTTTGAACAATGTTGAAGCAATGTTTGCTCATTTTGGACTAATGTGCAAATTACCCAAGCTGAGGGGTTAACTTGCAAATTACACATGATAAAATGTTCCTCTGATGTTGAGACAACATAAGAATGAATATGATGTAGTGTTATCTTTTCCACAAGCTTGGGCACCAAGATAGAGCTTGTTGGACAATGTTTGTGCATTAAAATCCAGTTTTGGTGTAATGTATAAATTACCCAAAACCTAGGGTTCAATATGAAAATTACCACTTCAATAAGGTACCTAATGTTTCTTGACATCATGTAGAGAAAATAAAATGAGAGGGGCGCCTCATTTGAATTAAGTTGGAGGAGAGAGAATCTTGATATTAAAATAATCAAGATTTAATCCTAATTGAAACCCTAATTCAATTTAGGGCAAAAATATGTATTAATTAAAGGGACTTCAACCAAAATTAAAATGGTTGGATTCAGATGTGTGTTTATGTCCTTGAGCTTTGCAAGGACCATGAAAATATCCAGGGGAATGGATAACTCACTCACAATTTTATAAGAAAAAGAAATAGCCACTCACATATGGATATTAATATAATATGATTTGAGGTGCTTAATTTTCTTTTCTTTTAATCATGGATAATCGAGAGGAATAAGAGAAAAACAAGATAGCCTCGGATCCAAGGAAGTTGAGGGGGAAGAGGCGACCCTATTTTTGGGATTAAATGAATTTTATAAAGCATATTCTCTCTCATTGAATTTTTATAAAAAGACTCTTTACAAGCCAAATGAAAGGCTTTTTCGACCCCACTTCTTTTCCTTTGCTTGGAAAACGACCAAGGAGCTTGGGAGGACCAGGAGGACGACTCCCTACCTGTTGGTAATGTTCTTGATCCCTTTTCACCTTGAATCCATGGTGGAAATCACAAATCAATGCATGATTTCTTCTTATTTCGATCCCCTCTTCAATTCTAACCATTCCTTTTCACTCAAACCTTGAGGATGAGCCTTGGAATGGTGAAAGGCGTTTCATACACCATTGTTGATGTGAGCTTGGAGCTTTGGAGCTCAATTGGAGGTGGGTTTTATAACTTGAACCCTTAATTTTGTTATTGCATTCAATTCCTTATCAAGTAATGATCCTTTCTTCATTCACAATAATTGATTTGGTTGGATGGTGCAATCACCATGGAAACCACATAAGGTTTCATGAGTTTAGAGCTTGATGATGATGACATCATCATAAGCACACACCTCTCCAAAATATGCAAGGCAAACAGTTTTAACTTGTTGGTCCAAACGGTTTCACCAAACCGTTTGGAGACCAAATGGTTTCAAAACCGTTTGGTGTTTTGAGACCCAAACCGTTTGAGAGAGTTGACCATTTGAGAGGGTTGACCATTTGAGGTCAGAACCCTAATACATGTTGAATGATAATCAAAAGGATCCAATTGATTAGTTCAATGCATAGTTAATCACCACGTAGCAAACCCTAATCGGGTTAAGTGTTGAATTTGTAATTAATGGTGTTGAGTCTTTGGGTTGATTGACCCAAATAGTTTCAAAACCGTTTGGGAATCACCCAAATGGTCTTAATACCATTTTAGGGTCAACCAAGACCGTTTGGAGGTCTAGGGTTGAGCTTGGTTGGGTATTTGAAGATCCAAAGATACCAAACTGATTTGCAATCAAATGTTGAGTTGATGATCAATCCAATGATCCAAACCCTAATTAGATGTCATGGATCTTAATGTTGAGATGGGAAAACGGTATCAAAACCATTTGGAGGTCATACAAATGACCTCAATACCGTTTGAGGTCAGGTCATGTCCAATTTGGATGGTGGTCCAATGATTTCAAAGCAACTAGTTTCACATTGACCGATAGTGAGGGTTCATTGATTTCAAACCCTAATCCAATTGATTCAAATCCCAAATTGATGATCAATTGAAGGTTAAATCAATTGAGGGATGATATATTAAACTCAATTGAAGTATGATGTTAGGTTCAATTGATAAATGAATATATGGATTCAACCAATGAAGGAATCAATCATAGAAGTCCTACATCAATTCGAGTGGTTGATCCCATCTTTGGTCCATTCGGTTTTGAGGAGGTTTGGACCAAACTGTCTCAAGACCGTTTGGGACCAAATGATCTCAAGACCATTTGGGACCAAATGATCTCAAGACCATTTGGGACCAAATGATCACAAACCGGTTGACGCTTAAACGGTTTCAACTTCAACTTTGGCAATCGGTTTCAAGTATCACTTTGTCAAACGGTTTCAAGAGTTAACTTTACCAAATGGTTTCAATGGTTTGTTCAAGACCGTTTGGAGATCTAAATGGTCTTAGAATGTTTGGAGGTATTTCAAGCAAGACCGTTTGAGGTCTAATTGGTCAAGACCGTTTGGGGTCTAAGTGACCAAGATCGTTTGGAAGGTAATTAACCAAACCGTATGAACACTCAAAGTGATTAAAGATCAATTGTTTAATTGAATGATTACATGAGTATGATTCATGTGGTGATTAAGGGTATGATCCTTATTAAAGAGATCATGAAACCCTAATCATGAGTATAAATCCTAATTTCTTATAAGGACAATGACTTGGTACACTATGTTAATCATAGTTGTATGTACTTGATTGAAGGGTTGATATGACCTAATCAAGTTGAGAGGATGATAGCATGAAATTTATATATTCGTATGATTCATGTGGTGATTAAGGGTATGATCCTTAAGTAAAGAGGTCATGAAACCCTAATCATGAACATAAACCCTAATTGACAGGGTTATTGAATTGTAACCCTAATTGAGGGCAATTCTAAATGTAACCCTAATCTCGGGTGAGGATGTAACCCTAAATCTAGGGTAATAATATGTGGAACTCTAAATTAAGGAAATGAGATGTAAAACCCTAATTGGGATGAATAGTGAATCTCTAATTATGGACAATTAAATGAAATCCTAATGAAGATGATTAATAGACCCATATTGTGGGTAACTATAGTGGAAATCCTAATTAAGGATGATTCCATGTGAAATTCTAATCTAGGGTAATGTCATGAGAAACCCTAAGTAAGAATGATGTACATGAAACATTGATGTGATGATGTGATGTGAGAATCAAATTTAGAGTGATGTCATGTAATGATATGTGAAACTCTAGTTGAGGGTGATTCCATGTGAAACCCTAGTTGAGGGTGATTCCATGTGAAACCCTAGTTGAGGGTGATTCCATGTGAAACGCTAGTTGAGGGTGATTCCTTGAGAAGCTCTAGTTGAGGGTGATTCCATGAGAAACCCTGATTAAGAATTAATATCACATGAATCTCTAATACTATGTTATGATAAGAGGCCCTAATAAGGGTGGAGGCATGTGATACTCTAATGTGGAGTCATAATACATAAAGCCCTAATTTTGGGCAATGTGACAATAAATCATAATCCTAATTTTAAGTAAGGGCATAAGGAAACCCTAATGATGAGATAGAATGAATTACCTTATAATGGTGAAACATTTCATGTGGTTGATTATAAGCAACCTTATTGTAAGAAATGTCTTTATCATTAGACAAGTCCATATCATTAAAGTTAGTTGGACAATTCTAATGTGTGGCCTATGCATTATATGCTAAAGGTGAGAGATTAGTGATGGAATGTATTAAGAGGGAAATACCTTAATACAAGATATGTTGGTTAACTCAAGAGAGTCTGAAATGATGAGAAAAGTGATACATCAATATATGATAGTTGTCATATTGAACACTTCATGGTTTATATACCTTGATGCACTTCAAATCCAATATAATTGGGTAAGAAACATATGAAGTGTGTTATGCAACTATTACAATGAAATGTAATGAGTTGATGCACTTTGATAAGTGTTAATTATGTACCTTGAGAATGGGGTTAAGAGAAATTGATGAGTATGATGTAGTCATACCATGATGAGGATGAGAAATAAACTCATACCTTAAATTGATGATCATTAATGATATATGATGAGAGTTATGATCTTGAATAATCATTTATGATATCTTTGAATTCCCCAGAGGTATGGAATAATGAATTAAGGGTTGGACAGATAATATAATCATGAAACCCTAATTAATGAGAAATGGGGAACCCTAACCCTAATTTGGGTAAAGGGAATGAAAAGCCCTATTTGATAGTAAACCCTAATTCCTGGTAAAGGAATAATGGTGTTACTATTGTATCACAGGATGTGATGAATAACTTGTATGACTGTCATCATGTCTAATAACCATGCAGGTATTATGAGATGATGAAGATAGCCAGGTTTGAGCTGTGACATTTATATAATAAATGTTGTTTGGCCTTATGTGCCTTAATGTTGTTGTTGCTTAGTAAAAGTAACAAATGTGCATGGATTTTATGAGTCATATGAGTAAGCTGTTTCCTAGAAAGAGGTGACAAGATATTTTGTGGCCTTGTGAGCCATGTGTGATGCTTGTATAACAAGTATCATGAATGCCTTGGTCAGATGACCTAAAGGTGATAATTACCTAATAGATGGTAATGATGCTCAATGATGAGTTAAGGGTTTGAATACCCAAAACCATATGCTTATGGTGATGAGATTGCAATGGGATGATAATTCCCAGTATTGAAATGAGGGACTGTGTTCCCAAGGTCTTCTAAAGACTAATAAGTATTTGATGAAAATAGTACATCTCTCTTTATAACATTATTGTAATAAGTCATGCTTGAGAACTTAGCTGATGCTAAAAGAATGTGAAAATGTACTTAATTAATCAAGTGAAATTATATCATGTAGATCCCTGACCATAGATCCATCATCGTCAGTAATAAGGTGATGGTGAAATGGGTGCTCCGCGGAAAAACCCGGAACACATATTTTGAATATGTGGTGGTAAATGGGTGAAAATATCCTTACGTTAGATGAAGAGATTGAGGGAAGGTAAACAAAAAACCTCTCAATCCTTCATGTGTCAGGATGGATGTATCACAAATCTTCCTATGGTTGGGATGGATGTATCATTAATCTCCCAATGATATTTAATGTCGGGTCGATGAAGATAAACATTAAATCTCTCGATGGCCGATGAGAGTGCATTTGACACTGTAACTCTATAGCAAAGTTCCAGTATACCCTAGAAAGCTAATTTGAGCAGTTAACATAAGTCCTGCTTATGGTCCCGCACTGACCAGGATGTGAGAGGTCATGGGAATCTGACTCTTCCATTGACCTATGTATGGTACCGATTTCGACTTCGTAGTGGTTGGTTGGAGTATGAGCGGTATACCTCATCTCCTCAGGGCATAAGTATGATTGTAAAATGAAATCAACCATATAGCATGTTTGCTTAAGGATTGAATACAGAAATTTATTGGCTGATGTTATATTTCTTTCATGCAACTCTAGTTCATTGATGTTATTCATATATGTTTGTATTCATTGCAAGTAGATGGATGAACTATGAATCTACCATGAGTAGATGCAATGTTCTCCTTGGGAAAGGAGATTACTTCACTTTGTTCATACAATGAATTATCTGCTATTAATTATATAAAATCCCTCTTCTCAGTTTATTTAATAAACTTCTATAACAATGTTTTGGCGGAGAGTTATATCTCCCGCTGGGGCAATTTACAATTGTTTCACCCCCGTTGGATCCAACTTTTTAGGTGGACGCGGACAGAGAAGCAGAATCCTCTATGCAGGGAAAGGACAACAATAGTAACATCAGAGACAGAAGTGTGATCTCAGGTGGAGATATCGTCTGTCAAGTTATGTATCTAGAAAGTCCTATGTGTCATCTTTGTACTCTCAGGTCCTCGAAGTTTTATAGTTAATGTTTTTATTGAATCTAATTGAGACTTTGGCTTGATGCCTCGAGATTCGTATGTTGTCTGTATATAATGTTCATAAGGCAGCTGATGTTGTAATCCTCGAGAAGAGATTGTACAGGTTATGTACGTTTGAACCAAAATGTAAATGTTATACAATGGTTTTTGATGGAAGAGACTTACTATGTGTGGATCTCTTTGCAAAAAGTTTTAATTTTTAGTGATTTTCAATAATCCATTGTAAATGATTCACTTCCGCTTAAGTAAATCTTATTTTTGTGAGTTGGATGCCACAGATCTGGTAGAGATGAAGAGACACCATGGATGGTAGAAAAGCTAGAGTTCTAAAAGGACTTCTTGAATGATGTTTTGCTTATTGAAACGCCTCTCGTACTTGTTGGATATTTGAAATAAGGAGAGATTTTTCATTAAGGTATAGAAAAAGACCACAAAAAAGGTTTGGATAGGGAGGATGGGTGTCTCTAGTACTCTTCTTAGTCAAAGAAGGTCATATGGTGAAGAATATAATGAGCCCATTCAACATTGATCCCCTTCATAAGACAGTACAGTATAACTGTAGTGTTATTAGACATGTAATTTTCATTTTTTTGGGATAAAAATTGTAATTCACTATCAAGGCAAGGAGGTGTGTCATGGTGTCTAAGGTAGATGAAGGGAGGATAATCTTCTTCTTATTTGGATGGTCAGGTTTCTTAAGGAATTTGTGAATGCCAAGAAGTGTAAGTTCAAGATCAAAAAGTTGGTAGAACTTATAGGATAAAGAACATATAGGTGCTCATTGTATGTGTTCTTCCAATTGTTTGTCATGGAGGATCCAATAATATAAGAGTTGAATGTTTCCTCATTGACTTGGAAATGGGTTCCTACAATCATGGTAGAGAGAACAATTTTGTTCTTGGGTGGGGGAGATGTGGTGCTAAAATTCCATATTAAATTTGCATAGAATTCATTGAATTCATTCTTGTAGTGGTGACCGCTGAAGAAAGAAAATCATTCAATACATAAAGCACCGAGACATTGTTCTAAGAAATCCTCGTTTAGTTTAGGTTATGTACTCCAACATCTAGAAAGGGATGAAAAGGAAACGAAGTTCTAGGAATAAGCTCCTTATACCTAGTTATGAACTGAGTGCCAATGAAGGTAGCACTTGCAGGAATCTTGGGAGCAAAAAATGTAGTGAAACAAAACTTTCCTGAGAATCCTTTCAGAAGGATATGTCTAATACAAAAATACCATATTAGGGTCTAAAAGTTTATACCTTATCATGGAATAAGGTCCAAAAATTCAACTTGCAATGCTTGATTTAGATTTAGACCGTCCAATATGCTTCTCCTTAGAATATTGTGAAATCAGTAACCATAACTCCTTTATGAGGTTTTTAGCACTCTAAAACTCGCCTAGGGAAACATGCTGGAAAACTAAAATTTTCAGGTGGATCATGGAAATACTCCGGTGACTATTGATGGCAGATGGTGGCAATCTGCCAACTATTTGCACAAAATCCCAAGGTCACACAGAATACTCTAATGACCCCAGATATGAATCTAATGTGAATTTTGGCTGATTTAGTGTTCCTTCATGTACGCATGTCGTGGATCACATTGTTCCACCGGGGAGAATCACCTCCTTGATATGTGTGCTCTAGTTGGCAGATCACATTATTCCACCAGGGGGAACCTTCTCCTCAACTCATAGGTCTGGTGAATCACCTTGTTCCATTGTCCACGCCTGTAACAGATTGTGTTGTTTTGTTGTCACCTTGATTTGCATGTCTTCAATGAAGATCCTCATCTATAATGACTTTTCTATGTGAACTCATCTCTAGGTATCCACACAAGTGCTTAAGGATGGTCGTAGTTGCTACTCTCCTCCTCTCCCACTTTCTCTCTCCAAGTTTCTCTAAGAAATTCTCAAATTTTATAGGAAACAATGAGAGAATCTGAGTGTGTGCCCTGAAGGTCTGCTCTCATATCATATATATAGAGGAGTGGAGAGTCATGGTTTTCTAATCCTCATTCGGCTGGGTTGTAGACTCCATGACTTTTTGAAACCAATTTCTCCAGTCTGGGTCCATATGGTTTTAGGTCCCTAAAACTTACTTTCAGGTCACTAGACTTATTATAACAATTACAATAAAGTCCAATTCATCCTTTCTTAAAGTTATCCCCATGTGTGTGACAATGTAGGAACCAGACTACCTTGGCAATGGATTCACTAATCAATATTGTTCTCCATAAGCAATCAACAGTGTCTAGATACACATCATTGCTACCTAACAATGACTAGTGTTACCATATTATATAATTCTTTTATCCCAGATATCCAGATTGAACTATAGGAATGGACACATCATCCTTGTTGCATTCAATCTAAGTTCCTTGATCTTCAAATAAATTAGTAAGATGTATATGGGCCCAGTGTCATATACTAACTCACATGAGCATGGTCATGTATTTCTCTAGTCTCACTTATCAAGAGGCCTTAGATATCACTCCCCTTTTATGGGAGGGATAAATTCCTTCTACATTACTCACAATGTGTAACATAATTACTCAATCACTACCTTTATGGAAACTTTCTCTAAAATCATGTTGGGTAGTGTCAAAGCATAACTTCATGTGGAAGGACCACAACACTACTGTTGCATTTGAGAGTTGATTATGAAAATCATATAACAGTCCATGAATCACTCTCAAGGCGGGTCTATTCAATACACTTGTTCTCTAACAAGTACCTATGTGTCTGACTTGGTATTCAATACCGATGGCCCATGATACATGGTCATCAGTCACCACACATACTAGTCTCCCATGCATTATTGTTCTCCAATCCAAAAAAATACTTGGCTAGGGATAGTTAAGAATATTTTTCTTAACATCCATTAGGATCTCATGTTCAACTCACGTACTTGAAGTCCCATTTCTTCAAACTAATAATTCTAAGGACATTTATTATGTACATTAATATCACAGTAATTAAATGTGCATCAATAAATTGGAATTGTTTTTATTAATAAAATAAAAAGTATATAATATTCCCATATATATCATCTAATGATTGGCTTCAAGGTCATATACAACAAAAACACCATAATAGATCAAATCCCTACAAGTTGGCACAAAAACAACATCATATAAAAGTTGGTTGTGCTTCTACATTTGTGCCTACTAGAAGCCATGGTATACAAGAAAGCACATAACATAGAACAAAAAACATGAAGGATGCTAGGTTAAAGATAAAGGTTAATTGGAGGTGAGTGTGATTCTTTGACCTGAAATCACTACACTCAACACATGTCATTGGGTACACTTTGACATCATCAAACGCAGTCCTGAAACATGGGTTGTTATAAAGGTGATGATTGGGTGGCTTTGACACATGGGGCTTTTGAGGGGTGAGTGATAAATATGGGATTTGTCCCTCCTGAGGGAGTTTGATATCCATGGACACTTAATGAGTAGGATTGAGATAGGCGTGCACACTCATGTGTGAATCAGTATGCGATATTGATGTCATACATATCTCCTCCAATCTACTCAGAGATCAAGAAAGTGAATGAACGTTGACAAGATGACTGTTCCATGCCTTGAGTTCATTCAGGGGTATCAATGATAAAGGAATTGTACATTCGCTATAAAACCATTCACAGATTGTAGGATTGAAAGTTTTTCTCCAACTTTATATTTCACTTGGGTAGCACTGATGTGCGACTAGACACCGCTCTTTGCTTGTGAAGTCATAAGTGTTATGGACTTTCACTACCAACGTGAAATGGGCCTGCAGGGTCACACACATAGGATTTAACCTAGTAGAGGAGTTTATCCACAAAGGATGTTTAGATTGATTGCTAAAGGAGTTTAGTAGTTCAATTAAACACTCAATCAATTGATAGCTCAGTATCATAGTGTTCAAGGTGTTGGACCGGTTGATTAGAGAATCAGATTGATTGAAACTGCAATTGACTTATTTTGCATAGTCTACACTCCCAACCGATTGGCTCATATGATGAACCGATCGACTCAACTTGGTGAACCGATCGGCTCATGTGATGAATCAATCGACTCAGGAAAAGTTGAGACGACCGGTTCAAGGGTTGAACCGATCGGCTCAACAGGTCCAAACGAGCAAGTTGGGAAAGTCAGGTTGGTGAGAAATTTCTTTTCGTTATCTTTGTTCAAGTATATGCCTTTTGTTATATTTGGTTATTACTGCCAATTTCTAGTTTTATCTTATTTCCAAGCTTAGTAATGAGAGGTATATAAAAAGACATGTAGGTGTACTCAGTACAATATTCTTGAATATTATGTTGATGTGTACCACACGTAATCTTTTGTTTAGGTTGTGCTTATGCTCATCCAATTTGTAATTCAATTTCCTCAGAGCCCATTTAGCCTTATGCTCTAACTCCACAGTTAAGTGACATGCTATCTCATAAACCAACCTAAAAGGAGTGGTTCCTATAGGTGTCTTATAGGTTGTCCTATATACCCAAAAAGCATCACTTGGTTGCATACTCCAATTTGTCCTATTAGTTGATATTGTCTTCTCTAAGATTTTCTTTATCTCCCTATTAGACACCTTAGCGTGACCCTAGGTTTGCGGGTTATATGGAGTACCTACCCTATGTCTCACTCCATATTTTCTCAAAAGTGCACCAAACTTCTTATTGGTGAAGTGAGATCCACCATCACTAATAATCAATCTTGGCACCCCAAACCTACAAAATATGTGATCTTTTACAAACCTTCATACAACTTGGGCATCACTGGTGTGGGTTGGAATTTCTTCCACCCACTTAGATACATAGTCAACAACAAATAATATATATAAATTAGAGTGAGACACAAAAGGGCCCATGAAATCGATTCCCCATAAATCAAAAACTTCAATTTCCTGAAAAACATTTAAGGGCATTTTATGTCTCTTAGAAATATTCCCTACATGTTGACAAGCATCACAATGAAGCACAAAATTATATGCATCCTTAAAAAGAATTGGCCAATACAATCCACACTCTAAAACTTTGGCCATGGTTCTAGAACTAGCATGGTGACCCATGGTAGGTAAGGAGTGGCAGTGTGCCAAGATACTCTCAAACTCGCAAGTGGGCACACACTTCCTTAAAATACCATTCCTCCACTGCTTGAGAAAGATGGGTCATCCCACACATAGAAACTCAAAGAATGGAAGAGGTTCTTTTTCTCCTGATATCCCTAGTTTCTGGTAGCTTGCCACAAGCCAACTAGTTTACAATGTCTACAAACCACGAATCTTTTCTTTTCATGGGAAAAAGTTGCTGCTCTCTGGGAATTCTTCCACTATTTGTATGTCTAAATCCTTTTCATTAACTCATTCATGCCTAGACAAATGATATGCCACTACATTCTCCATTCCTTCCTTATCATTGATTTCAATGTCAAACTCATGTAGTAGCAAAATCCACCTAATTAATCTAGGTTTGGCATCCTTTTTATGTAGAAAATATTTAATTGTTCATGATCAGTCCACACTATGACTTTTGCCCCTATCAAGTATTGGCAAATTTTTTGAAAAGAAAAGACCACCACCAATAATTCTTTTTTTTGTGGTTGTATAATTTAATTGGGCATCATTTAGGGTCTTGGACGCATAATAGATGACATCGGGAATCTTGTCTGGCACTGGCCTAGAACAACTCCTACTGCATAATCTGATGTGTCACACATCAGCTCAAACCGTTGGCTCCAGTCTGGAGCCTGAACAACCGGTGCAGAGACTAGTTTCTCCTTCAACACCTTCAAACACCGCTTGTCAAAATTAAATTCAACATCCTTTTCCAACAAATCAGATAGAGATTTGGCAGTTTCTGAAAAATCTTTTATAAAATGTCAGTAAAGTCTTGCATCTCCTCGAAAGCTCCTCACTCTCTTCACCAATGATGGAGGAGGTAACTTGGAGATGACTTCTATTTTTACCAGGTCAACCTCCATTACCTTACTGGACACCTTGTGTCCCAAAAACTATCCCCTCACTCACCATCATATGACATTTTTTCCAATTCAAAACTAGGTGAGTGTCCTGGAATCTTTGTAAAACCTTATTCATACTATCAAGGAAGTCATCAAACGATTCCCCATACATTGAAAAATCAACCATAAATACCTCCAGACATCTCTCTACCATATCTGAAAAAATGGCAAGCATGCAAATTTGAACGGTAGAGGGTGCATGTTAAAGACCAAAACGCATCCGACGATACGCGAAAGTGCCATAAGAACAAGTGAATGTTGACTTCTCTTGGTCTTGCGGCACGATATAAATGTGGTGGTATCCGGAATACCCTTCGAGAAAATAAAAGTGAGAGTGGCTGGTGAGCCGCTCAAGAATTTGATGGATAAAGGGGAGAGGAAAATGGTCTTTCAAAGTGGAGGCATTCAAACGTCGGTAATCAATACATACTCGCCACCTAGTCACCAATCTAGTATAAATCAACTCACTAGAAAAATTAGTTGTGACCATTATCCCTCCTTTATTTGGAACCACCTGGGTTGGGCTAACCCAGTTAGAGTCAGAGATAGCATAAATTATACTTGTAGATAAAAAATTTACTACCTCCTTCTTTACTACCTCAATCATGATTGTATTTAGACATAGTTGAGGTTGAACTATCGGTTTGGATCATTCTTCCAGTCTGATCTTGTGCTGGTAGAAACTAGGGGAGATCCCCTTTATGTCTGCAGTGGACCATCTAAATGTTTCCTGGTGGTTTTTCAAAACCACTAGTAGTTGCTCCTCTTCCCAAATTCTCAACGAAGTTGAGATGATGACTGGAAGCTTCTCTTATGCTTCCAAAAAAATGTACTTTTAAGTGAGGCGGCAATGGCTTTAGCTTTAGATCTGAGGGGCTCTGGAGAGATGGTATCAAATGTGGAGGAGGTGGTCCTAGATCCTCAAAGTTCCTGGTGTAGTAACACAATAATGCCTTGAGAAACAAGACATGCTCCTCCAAAGAATAGTTTCGGGTATAGTCATCCACCAAATTCAATACTCATGCCTCTAAAGGAAACTTTGGATATGCTTGAACAAGAGTGGAAAAAGTTGCCTTGTCAATTGTTGTTAGGAAATATTCCTCCTCTTCATCATCAATATATTGGACTGCCTTGGTCAATGAAACTTCCTTTGTATTCTCCAGGATGTGCACTGCCAATGTGCCTTTGTGAACCTGTGTCATCATATGAGCCTTGTCTAGTAATGTACATCTTTCCTTGAACATGCTGCAACATGTGACATCATCCCTTATCCTCAATCGTTTGTGCATACTCGGGCATCTTGATTTCAAAGTGGTCTACTTTGATCCCTAATGTCAATCTTCCTCTTCCCATCTCTAAGATCATGTTTGTTATGGATTGAAATGGACTCCCTAGTAGTAGTTCATTGTCGTGTTCATCCTACATCTCCATTACCACAAAATTTATTGGATACACAAATTTTTCCACCTTGAAAAGAACATCCTCACAGATACCATATTGCCTAACCATTGAGTTGTCTGCTAGTTGTATGGTTATATTGCTTCTTCTAGATTCTTTGAGACCCAACTTCTTAAAGGTGATCAAGGGAATAAGATGGATACTTGCCCCTAAATTGCATAAAGCTTCCCCAAACCTTGTCCTCCCGATGTAACATGATATGTTGAAGCAGTTGGGATCTTGTCGTTTTGGTGGCAATGTTCCCAAAATGACAGCACTAACTTGCTCCTTCAGCACCACTGCATCTGAATCAGCTATCCTCCTCTTTTTATTGATTATATCCTTCAATAATTTGGCGTAAGAAGGAATCTGCTCAATTGCATCAATTAGGGGAATATTGACATGGAGCTTCCTAAAACTGTCTAGAAATTTCTGAATTGCGGGTCCATTTTCTTCACCTTCAAGCTATTTGGGAAGGGCACTGGAGTCACCATCTTCATCTGATGAGGTGGGATGTATGCCTCCTTCTTTGCCTCCCTTGATTCATCAATTTCCTCTTCAGATGCTTTGTGTTGAACTATAGTGTCCAAGTCAATTGGCTCAGGAGTCACTATTGGCCATGTGTCATCTATTTCATCCTTGATTCTAGGACAATCTTTTTTTGATTCAGTATGTGCTTCCCACTGTGAAGCAACACCACCTTGACATGTTAATTTCCATATGGTATGTTAGTGTTTCCTGGGAACCCCTGTTAAATATGTTTCTTCAAGGAGGCTACTTCTGTTGTTATCTGTGAAATTTGATTTTCATTGATGTAGAATTGTGCTCCCTGATTATGTAGTTACCTCTATGTCTGACCAATGATCACTTCAATTTGACCCACCAGCTTGCCTAGAATGTCCTCAATACATTCTATTTTTCTACCCCTTTCATGATGTTGTGTATTTCCTTAATGATGTGCTTGGGATGGGTCTTGCTGAAATTATTGGGATCCTACCAAGCAAACTTAGGATCCTTCCTCTAGGAATAATCATTGCCCATGTAAATCTACTGCAACACAAACATGCACTCTTCTTCCTCTCCTCCAGAAGTGCTTCCATCCTTCTGACATAATTTCTTGGCAATCAAGTCCAATTTCTCATTCAATGTTGTAATCACCTTGGGCTCTCAAACACTTTTAGTGGTTGATGGACGTTCTCTTTCCTCTCACCATGAATGGTTCTTAACCATGTTCTGTAGGATTTCATGACACCCGTATGGCTTGTTGTTGAGGAAGAAGCATCTTCCTGCACTATCAAGTGTGGTCCTTTCTCCATGATGCGGCCCATAATAGAAGATCTTTGGTTGCCCATAAAGATCGATCCCATGATGAGGGACCTTCCTCAACATATTCTGGAACCTCTCTCATGCTTCAGAATAGGACTCTTCTGCTTGCTGCTTGAAGTTTTAAATCTTTTTGACCAACTCACTTGTCTTCTGGGAGGAAAAGTAACGCTCAAAGAAAGTGTATATCCTCTCTTCCCAAGTCTCAATAGATTCAAGTGACATGTTTTAGATACAAGACTTATCATTGTCTGCCAGTGAAGATGGGAAAATCTTTAGATAAATCACTATCATCGACACTATGTCAATCATTACCATATCATAGCTTTCAACAAAATTACTAATGTATGGCATTGGGTCCTCAGTGATATAGCATGGAAAGCATGTGACTCGACCAATGCCACCAACCCAGGATCTATCTTGTAGCTACCCAATTGCTTCAACTTGAACTATTGCAAATATGGAGTTTGATGTGCAATCTAAAAATACATAGCAAGGATGAAAGATATTAAATGAGATCAAGAACAAGCTATGTAGAGTGGATCCAATCTACAAACTAGAAGAAAGTCAGTCCACTACCTAGAGAGGTCAAGCTCTAGGATTTTGCAACCAATGTATACTTATACTCCATTATAAGACATACAAGAAGACCTTCGTTTACTAGGCCAAGTATAACCAACCTTCCTTTTTGAGGAAAAAAAGGAGCCAATAAACCTACCAAGGTATTACCTATCCTTCAGAGAAAAATCTTCAACCTCTACTAGGGCTTACCCACTTTTGCAAGAAGCTGGACACCTTCACCAAGGAGCTCCAACTCTTGCAACAAGTCTTCCACCTAGATGAAATTACCTACCCACCTCAAGTATCTTATGCCTTCACCTTCTCCTTCAACTTGGAGAAGCTTTTCACCTTCTCCTTCACCTCGAAGAAGCTTTTCACCTACTTTTCCTGAAGAAAGGGATTGGTAAAGGGAAGCTTTGAGATCTTAACAATAGTACAATTGAGTATCTCTCTCACACATAGTGTAACCCACTCATATGTATGTTTGGATTTGTAAACAAGAGAGAGAAAGGGGCTCTAGTGGACAATATGCACTCAACTATAGCTAGAGCTTGAATAGCATGAAGGAGAAAACTTGGTATGAACTCTAAGGGGTCCTATTTATTGTTGGGGATGTGATGGAGTGAACTTTTGATGTTCTTAAATACCCAATTGGATAATTGAATCATGAGTTGGAGATTAGAATAATAAACATGTGTCAATATGTAATGCAACGAAGATGATGATGTATATATATTTGATGTTAATATTATGATTAATGACCTTAATTATGCACCATCTTAGATTAAGTGTTTGACTGATCAAATAAGTGGATCATGGTGTCAAAATTGGATTGGATGTAACTTGGATAAAAATGAATCTATGGATAAAGATTCATAGTACTTCTATGTTCCTAGAAGGAGATATTGATGCATGGAAATGATATATTAATGTACATATATTTAGACATGATAAAAACTTGTTTTAATTGTTCTTATCTCTAAGTTTGATATAAGCCCTGACTACACGCTCCACTGGATTATACCATGAACTGGCCTAGTGGGAACCCTTTGTTTTGGTACATCGAGCTCCCACACTACCAATATTGTGCATCATGGGTCATGGGTACATGGGAACCTAGAAGTTGGCTTCGACTTGATTGTGGCCTCCCTACAACTGCTCATTTGAGGGTAGAGGGTGAGGAATGAGGAAGTTACACTTACCTTTCCCCACACTTCCTCCCCTGTTCGTTACAGACCTTCGAGAGCCAGTCTCCTTCTCTTCGCCCCAATGCGCAGATAGGACAGTTTGAGGAGCAAATCCCCAAATCGACTATCGTGGCAGTGTTTGGAGACAGAGCGCCTGTGAAGTTGGTGCTCTGAAGCAGTTGTTGGAACGTGAGGGTAACATCGAGCCTGAGGAGACAGAGGTAGCCAGATTTGCATCTCGCACTGGATTAGACGGGGGCACAGGTCCGTCAGGACGAGATCACAAGAAAAGAGAGTGGATGGGGCGAGGCCAAGCCCAGCGGCGGCGACGTTCCATGGTGTAACAGAGCTATCAGTGATTTTGTGTGTTGAGGATAGAAGACACGTCAGGCATCAAGGTAGAAAGGAGAGTGAACTGCTCACCGAAGCAGTCCCTATCAATGCCACGCTGAGAGCCATGGTGCACGCGGGCACAACACTGGTGTTTGAAGTTCATGTAGAGATAGAAAGATAGATGAAGGATGATTGCTTGCCGGGGAGAAGTTGTGTGGCGGCGGCTTCATTGCGGAGAGTGATGTGAGGGGTGCCCACTTCGCATGGATCACGAGAAATGAGAGGGACTAAATAGATCAGGTTCCCTCAGCTGAAGCAAACCCTGAACCAATTCATCCCAACCAAAGGCAGACCAGACCAAGCAAACCAAGAAAGATCTGACTGGCACAAGTAGACCAAACAAAGAGCTGTGCCCCCATAGTAGCCACGTGGCAGCACGCGATTGGCCCACAAAGGTAAAATCACCAAGTTAATCTAGAAAATACATAGATATTCAATAATTCACAGTAATTAGTATGATAATTAAAAAATTACAAACAAAGAACCAAAATGTTTAGAAAAATGAGTAGAATCACTTGAAATGACAATATCAGGATTTTGATGCACTAATATTGGTGATATCATGCAAGTTGTGAAATGCTTATTATACATATAATAAATATCAAATGATCACCTAAAATTATGATAAATTTTTAATAGTCCATATTCATGTTTCTAATCCAATTAAGGTTAACGATTATGATGTTGATGCACGAAATCATGGAATTTTCTCCATATGGCTAATTAGGTTTAATAACCCTAATTAATGTACAATAATTACAAGTATGCTAAATAAATCTTGGAAACTCCAGATTATGTTCATAACACTATATGGAACATAATGTGAAACTAACATATCAATCTTATGTACATAATTCATGCTGATGATGACTCCTAAAGTGATATAAATCCTAATATGACTAACACATATCATCTAGGGTTAATATGTGCACATAATTATGTACAATCAAATAATCAAATTCTTTATGTCAATTAGTAATCCAAGACCAGTAACTTAATCTCAAGAAGATAAGATAAGAAATAAAGATGGGAATTGCTTAATGAACTAAGTTAAACCCTAATGAATCAACTAGGGTTGGGATGATGAGAACCTGATGGTGATGTATGGTCTTGTCTTGATTAGGGTTGACCAAGGTTATAGTTGGCCTCAGGGATATGTGGTGATTAGGAATATCTCTTTGGAAGGTACGCCATTACCTCTTAGTTGTCTTATTATACAATATGCTTGTGTTATATGTGTAGTAAAATATTTGGCATATGATATTGGATGAAATGATTTTTCTTGCATGCTATCTTGCTTGATTTTCCATACATATAGTTATGAACACATGAAACATAATATTTGTTCCATTATATGAAAGCATTATTTCTCTTTGGTAAGAATAGTGCTACTGAGTGATCTATCTCTTTGGTAAGCAGATCACATGTACAATGATCTATCTCTTTGATAAGATGATCATAAGGCCTAAATGCATCTATCCGGTTGGTAGGCAGATGCATGAGTATATAATGGAAATGTTCCTAAAATATGTGTTCTCTTTTGTTAATGAACATTTTTGCCCAAGTATATGCTTTTCTTATATTTGTCTATTACTGCCAAGTTCTAGTTTTATCTTATTGTCAAGCTTAGTAATGAGAGGTATATAAAAAGACATGTAGGCATACTCAGTATAATATTCTTGACTATTTTGCTGATGTGTACCACATCTAATCTTTTATTTAGGTTTTGGTTATGCTCTTGATGATCTAGGATAGTTGAGAGTTGTATGGCAAGCTGATGTACAGGTGGACCTGTTGTCTTAAGATCCTGTTGTAGATGTAGTACATGTATATGTAGAAGTTTGTTATTCAATATATAATATCAAATGTTGTAACAATTCATTATGTAATTATATGTTGAATGGTGAACATGTTTTGTATGGTTTTATAATTGTTCATGTGCATGTGCTACTGTTGTTTTCTTCTAACTTCCTCTAATTTTCTTCTCCTTAGCCTAGTGTGGGATGCTTAAATTGGGATTCTCACTGAGGTGAGGGTTTCAATTTAGACATCACACATCAGATTAAGTTTTAGAAAATTTGGGGGTCATAGGTGGTATCAGAGCATGAACAATAGCAAAGCTTGATATTTGCTCATTATGAAACCCAAACTAAATAAAACCTTGAACTATAAAAATCTATTAGGGTTAGATTAATCATCTTTTAGAGACTAGATCTGACCTAGCCTCGAGGTTAGAACCTAGATGTCTGAGAATTAGGTATAGACTAGTGTTTGTTGTATAGCAAGTCCTTAGGTGTCATTCTTTCCTTATAGTGCAGCGGTATGGGGCATTGCATTATTTTGAAATGCCATACATCACGGGAAGAGAAACTTTTGACATATGATGCATCTATGTTTTGGGTAACTACACCAGTATACACCCTGTTATCACCCTTTTCATTAGGTGACATGACACCAGACTCTCTACTATGTGTGGCTCACTCATTTTCTGGATTTGGTTTCTGATTCTAGTCGGTTTGAACCTTGATAGTTTTCTCTGACACATGTTTTATTAGAGAAAAACTATATCACATTTTATTATATATGTAGGTATTACAAAAATGTGTCCCCATACATGTACGAGTAGGAAGTGGTCATGCAACCTAAGTGAAAGTGAGTGACATCAGTCTAGAAGAGAGAGTAGTTCTAGATTATATGTCTAGAGCCTTGTTACATTATGTGATATATGAAATAGATGAAAGAAGTTTGGGTGATATTATGCAAGTCTTATATATATGATATAAGATGCTTTATGATGTTCAATGTTTGACTTTGAGGACTTAAGTTCAGTGTTGAGGATGCAAGATGGGTTTTGATGATGTAAGGAACTAGACTTTTATGAGTTAATATAAGATTAGTTAAGACAAGGTTGTGAGTCAGCATGAGCCTCAAGCCCTTTTACAAAGGAGGACATCTAGTGTTGGGACCAGTTATAGCATTAACTCCAGAGAGAGTGGTACCCAGAGGGAGAAGGTTAGAGAAACCTAAACTCCAAGAAATGAGAAATATGTGATATGATATGTCCTAAACTAGACTACTCCCGAGTGAACGAGTTGAGTTGCTTAATGCATGACTCCTATAGATGTCCTAAATCATAGATGTCTTTGGAAGGACCAAACCCTAGAGTTAGAGAGAGGTTGGTTATATGTGCATAAGTGAATATGAATATTAGAACCTACCATATGGGTGAGGGAGAGAGAGTCCCAAGACCTTAGAGGAGGTAAATGATGTTAGTATGTTGAGAAGCCTCATGCTCGGGTTGGTGTTTCCCCGCATAGGACTCTAGTGGCATATGTAAGAGAGATAGTTGGGTAAGAATAACTCATGGATAAAGACCTATGAAGAGAATGTCATATCATGTTTTGGTTTGTGCTTATGTGGATAGAGTTTGTGAAGTTGATCACTAGTGCCAATGAGGTAATTCGAGAACCCTAGACTAAGAGAGGGTGGATAAAGTTTTGTGTGTATCAGACACTCATGGAATTGAGTGAGCTCAGATAGACTGGGCATGGCACTACTCTCATGATAAGGGTTAGGAACTCAATTGTATTAGATGAAGTTTTGGTATATGTTTAGCAAGCCACTCACATAAGTTTGTTTAGCACAACCATGATATAATATATGTACGAATGTGATCTAATCTCGAGACGTGATATATTGACATGATATGATGGAAACCTAGAGATGGTTTAATAGATATCAATGCATAAGTGGTTAACCATATACATGAATAATGATGATAATGTGAATAGTTGGCTAATATCATGATGAATCTCTAACAGAGTTTTCAACCTAATATGAGAAAATACAATGAGATGACACTAATGATACATGTTACATGAATTGTGATAATGTAATATGGTTGGTTAATATTTTGATGAAATCACTAGTAAATTTTGTAACCTATATATGAGAAATGAGAAATGAAATCATATTAATGACATATGACATGTGACATGCAAGCTGTTAATATTAGTGCTTAATGAATATGTTTAATATGTTGTAACAAATAACACAATATAACGATGATGGCACATTGTTATGATCTATATGGATAAAATTGAGTTAATTATAAATAACTCTTCCAAAAATGAGGACATAATGTTAGAATCTGATGTATGGATAAAGGAGGATGTAAATCCTAAAATGTGAAAAATGTCATGTATAATATATTGTTGAAATCTTTTGCTTGGGTGAGATGAGTACACAAATCCTAATTGGAAATATAACACAGCCTAAGCATCTACATCATGTCATATGTTGAGGGATTCACCTTAAATGCATTTAAAATCTCTTAGAAGTGTTTTGGATAAATGGTTCTAAGTATCCTATGTGGATATGTTGCACATAGAGTGGTGTCCTACATATGGATGAAACATGCTTAGTTTTTCCTTGGAGTACGAGTATGGCTTAATTTTGAGGATGAAATTTCTTTTAAGATGTATATGATGTGAAAGAGTGGATCTTGGCTTAATTTTGAGGACAAAATTTCCTTTAAGGTGTGTAGGATGTGATGGAGTTAACTTTTGATGCTCTTAAATACCCAATTGGATAAATGAATCATGAGTTGGATATTAGAATAATAAACATGTGTCAACATGTAATGCGAAGATAATGATGATGTATATATGTTTGATCTTAATATTATGATTAATGACCCTAATTATGCACCACCTTGGGTTAAGTGTTTGACTGATCAAATAAGTGAATCATGGTGTCAAAATTGGATTCGATGTAACTTGGATAGCAATGAATCTATGGATAAAGATTCATAGTACTTCTATGTTTCTAGAAGGAGATAATTAGGTATGTAAATGATATATTAATGTACATATATTTAGGCATGATATAAACATGTTTTAATTGTTCTTAACTCTAAGTTTGATATAAGCCCCGACCACACGCTCCACTGGATTCTGCCGTGGATTGTCCTAGTGGGAACCCTTTGTTCTAGCACATTGAGCTCCCACGCTACCAAGATAGTGCATCATGTGTCATGGGTACGCGGGAACCTAGAAGTTGGCTTTGACTTGATCGTGGCCTCCCTACGACTGCTCACTTGAGGGTAGGGGGTGAGGAATGAGGAAGTTACACTTCCCTTCCCCTACACTTCCTCCCTCACTCATTACAGACCTACGGGAGCCAGTCTCCTTCTCTTCTCCCCTTAGTACAGATAGGATGGGTTGGAGGAGCGAATCTCCAAATCCACCATCGTGGCAGCGTTTGGAGAGAGAGTGTCTAAGGAGTTGCAGATCTAAAGTAGCTACTAAAATGTGAGGGTAACGTCGATCCTGAGGAGATGGCGGTGGCCAGAATTACATCTCATGCTGGATTAGATGGGGGCATAGGTTCGTGGGGATGAGATCGCGAGAAAAGGGAGTAGACAGGGTGAGGCCAAGCCCAACGGTGGCAGCATTCTATAGCATAACAGAGTTGTCGATGGTTTCATGCGTTGAGGACAGAAGACATGTTGGGCGTCAAGGCATAAAGGAGAGCGAACTGCTCACTAGAACAGTCCCTAGCGACGCCGCAGTGAGATCCATGGTACACGCAGGTGCAACACTGGCATTCGGAGATCACATAGAGATAGAAGGAGAGACAAAGGCTGATTTCTTATCGGGGAGAAGCCGTGCAACGGAGGTTTCATCGCAGAGAGTGACGTGAGGGGCGCCCGCTTCGCGTGGATCATGAGAAAGGAGAGGGACTAAACAGACTGGGTTCCCTCAGCTGAAGTAAACCCGGAACCGGTTCGGCCCAACCAAAGACAGACCAGACTGAGCGAACCAAGAAAGATCTGGCTGGCTCAAGAAGACTAAACAAAGAGTCACACCCCCATAGTAGCCACGTGGCAACACACGATTGGCCCACAAAGGTAAATCACCCAGTTATTCTAGAAAATACCTAGATCTGCAATAATTCATAATAATTAGTATGATCATCAAAAAATTACAAACAAAGTACTGAAATGTTTTAAAAAATGAGTACAATCACATGAAATGATAATATTAGGCTTTTGATGCACTAATCTTAGTGATATCATGCAAGTTATGAAATACTTATTCTATGGATAATAAATATCAAATGATGGCCTAAAATTATGATAAAGTGTAAATAGATCTATATTCATGTTTATAATCTAATTAAAGTCAGTGATTATGATGTTGATGAACGAAATCATGGAATTTTCTCCATATGGATAATTAGGGTTAATACCCTAATTAATGTACAATAATTACAAGTATGCTCAATAAATCTTGGAAACTCTAGAATATGTTCATAACACTATATGGAACACAATGTGAAACTAACATATCAATCTTATGCACATTATTCATGTTATAGTGATGATGACTCCTAAAGTGATATAAACCCTAATTGACTAATACATATAATCTAGGGTTAATATGTGCACATAATTATGTACAGTCAAATAATTAGATTCTTTATGTCAATCTATAATCCAAGACCAGTAACTTAATCTCAAGAAGATAAGATAAGAAATAATGATGGGAATTGCTTAATGAGCTAAGTTAAACCCAAATGGATAAACTTGGGTTGAGATGATGAGAACCTGATGGTGATGTATGATCTTGGCTTGATTAGGGTTGACCAAGGTTATAGTTGACCTCAGGGATATGTGATGATTAGGAATATCTCTTTGGAAGGTATGCCATTACCTCTTACTTGGCTTATTATACAATATACTTGTGTTATATGTGTAGTAAAATACTTGGCATATGATATTGGATGAAATGATTGTTCTTGTATGCTATCTTGCTTGATTTTCCATAATTATACTTATGAACACATGAAACATAATATATTTGTTCCATTATATGAAAGCACTATATCTCTTTGGTAAGCATAGTGGAACTGAGTGATCTATCTCTTTGGTAAGCAGATCACATGTACAATAATCTATTTCTTTGGTAAGTAGATCATAAGGCCTAAATGCATCTATCCCGTTGGTAGGAGATGCATGAGTATATAATGGAAATGTGCCTAAAATATGTGTTCTCTTTTGTTAATGAACATCTTTGCACAAGTATATGATTTTCTTATATTTGTCTATTACTGCCAAGTTCTAGTTTTATCTTATTGCCAAGATTAATCATGAGAGGTATATAAAAAGACACGTAGGCGTACTCAGTACAATATACTTGAATATTGTGCTGACGTGTACCACATGTAATCTTTTATTTAGGTTGTGGTTATGCTCTTGAAGATCCAGGATAGTTAAGATTTGTATGGCGAGCTGATGTATAGGTGGACCTGTTGTCTTAAGATCCTATTATAGATGTAGTACATGTATATGTAGAAGTTTATTGTTCAATATGTAGTGTCAAATGTTGTAACAATTCATTATGTAATTATATGTTGAATGGTGAACATGTGTTGTATGGTTTTATAATTGTTCATGTGCATGAGCTACTGTTGTTTCCTTCTAACTTCCTCTGATTTTGTTCTCCTTAGCCTAGTATGGGGTGTTTAAATTGGGATTCTCACTGAGGTGAGGGTTTCAATTTAGACGTCACACATCAGATTAAGTTTTAGAAAATCTAGGGACGTTACATGGGATGTCCACTAGTGATTAGGAGCACTTGGAAATGATTTCTAGTCATTTAGGGTGTCTCAATATATCTATTTTTGATGTTTACAACACTCCAATGGGTAGAATCACTTTTTCTACAAATTTCATATAGTAGGCGGTCAAGTTTCTATAAAGGTAACTCAGTCGATAGCACTATGTGACAAGCTAATTTTAAGTTTTCGACCGAGTTTATCCTGGATGAAACTCGATCTATCACTTAAAATTAATTTGCTTGTGCAAGGTGTCAGTCAGGTTTATCCAAAGGTAAACTCTGTCGAACCTAGAAAATTCCAAAATCCATCAAGGGTGTTGGTGAGTTTATCAGGGATGAAACTCGACCAAACATGCACTCTGTGATGAATTTTGGAAATAATTATTAAAGTGATTAAACATTTGGATTAGATGTTCTTGATTTTTATCTCATCTTAGTTACAAGTCATAGCATCAATAGACATGATTACAAAAATTGTTCTAAGGCATTTTGGGCTATTTCCAAAAAAGTGCATTTGCATAGCTTTTGACCTGAACTAGATCAAGCTAGGACTTGATTGAATTGATCATTTTCTCATACCTAATACCTAAAATCAATCTCAAATAGACATATTAGATACATATGAATGGAATGGTTAAGTTGTGATCAAAATATGGACAATATATAACACTTAGGTCAACATTCTCCCCCTTTTTGAAGATGACAAACCAATTCCTCAACATATTGAAAGGGATGTAGAAATGAAACTTTTACCTTGTGAATTTTAAGGGGATACATGAATTAACAATTGCAATTGCTCTCCCTCATTTCATTCTTACCTCAATTTCTCTATTCCTTGACATGTATGCTTAGTTTCTTCCAAAATGAAAAATAACCATAGCACATATATGATATTGGGTCCTCTTACAAGTCACATGATATTTTAGAGAATAGACTAGAAAAGGATCACAAAGCAAAATTATTGAGCTCACTTCTCCCCCTTTTGTCATATCAAAAAGGTAGGGTGTAGAAGAGATAAAAACATAAGTCTTATCCATATGCACAAACTGCATAAGCAACCACCAATAGAGAAAATAGAGAGAATAAGCATACTAGAGTCATAATCAAAATATGGAAACTCATGCCAAGAACTCATATGATATAGCGAAACAAAGAGTTAAGGTAAAAATAATAATATTACAACAAAAGTAGATGTTCTCTTGAGATGAAAAACTACAAACCAGTGAAAAACAATGAGATATGAAAAATAATATGCCTCAGATACAGTGCCCATATGTTTAGTACATGACAGTCTACAAATATATATAACATATATATATATGTGTGTGTGTAAGAGAGAGAGAGAGAGAGAGAGAGAGAGAGAGTGAGAGAGCACCCATAGACTAAGAACTAAACATCTAGCTTATCAAGGTCAATGATCTTGTCGTCATCTTCATCCTCCAGTTGATAGTCCTCATCTCCATCTAAAGGCACATTTGAGGCAGTAGGTGTAGCCTCACTAGCATCTCCATCATCACCAGAGCCATCGTCACCATCATCATCCTTGTCATCATCACCATCGGCCTCAGCAATAGCATCCTTAGCATCATCCTCAACATCTTGATATGCCATCTCCTCATCCTCAAAAGGAACAAAGGAGTGAGAGGCATGCCACTTGGCATGTTTTGCATCCTAAGACATACCACATGTATGTAATGCATTGGCTTGCTCAAATGTGGGTTAAGAAACCCCATCATATCCAACAAGCAGAGTGGAAGCAGGGACAATAGAAAGAGTAAGAACCAGGGAGGCAACAGGGGCAGGTCCACCACCACAGGTAGGAGTACAGTCGAAGAAGTAGGTGGTGGGGCCAGGTAGAACTGACTATATGCATAGGAGGCATAGTTAGCACCATGGTAGGGTTGGTAGGTGGTATAGTGATGGATGTAGGATAAGTTCATGCTAGACATGATTTGAACTAAATCCTAGTGGATGTGCTCCTGAACTTGAAGGTTGTATGCATATTGATGTATCATGTAGACCATAAGGGTTTCATTTGACACTAAAAACACGACAAGGTCAGGTCTAGGAGAAGGTGAAAGAGCCAGGGTGGATGTGGAAGCATCATGTGTGGTAGAGTAGTTAGGGTGAAAGGACTTCTTGATAGTGATCTCACTAATATAAAAACCCTTCCTACTCGATCTGTAACCAAGCTTGTGGAAAAGGGATTTCTCAGAATGGTGAGCAAACACACCACACTTCAAATTAGGAAATTGTAGGCGTGGTACCATTGGTGTTCTTCCATGAGTCAAAGCAGAACATATGATGAAGAATATAACGGGCCCATTTGGCTCAGACATCATTTAAGAGACCGTACATGATCATAGCAGTATTCTCTGCAATATCTATTTAATTTCACTTTGGATGGACAATAGTTCACTACTACTACGATTAGACATGTCTTGATGTCTAGGGAATAGGTAGATAGGATGGATTTCTTCCTATACAGAACATCAAGTTTCTTCTGAAACATGTGTATATTAGAAAGGATAAGTACATGGTCAATGATTTTGTAGAAACTCTCAGGTTCAAGCAGGTCATGGTATTGGTGATAGAAATACAACCATGTATATGCAAAGTCAATACCATTGAAATAGGAATTAAATGATTCCTCAGAGATGGTGATCTTGGTATCAGCAATCATGTAAGTCAAGATAACTTGGGTGTTAGGTGGTGGAATGATGGTAGTATAGTTACCTGTGAGATTTTAATAAAATTTGTGGGCTTCTTTTGTGCTAGACATAGAATTAGTATAGAATAATCACTATAAACACAAGGCACTAAGATGGTGGGCTTTGAAAACCTTAGAAACCTCTTGCATTACTCCTCTAGCTCCAAAATGTGGTTCAAGAAAAGCACAAAATGGGAAAGGAGTTATATGAAGAAGTTCCTTATACCTATTCACGACTTGGGAGGATATGAAAGAGGTTTCATTAAAGGAGACGTGCCTAGGAGCAATGGTAGAAGATGGAATACTAGATGGTATACTGTGCTTTCTATTGTTTGAGTCCATGGAGGTTAGATGGAGATGAATAGACAATAAAATGAAGAGATTTCACAAGATGCAGGCTGCCTAACCACCTAGGTCAAGGTTGGGAGAGGTAAGGAAGGCTGAATTGGGGCTAGAGAGGGTAGTGGAGAGGTTTGATTATCCCTAGGGTTGGAGAACAAACACAATAGAGTAGCTAGTGGTCGAATTTCTCTAGTTGAGAAGGAGAAAAGTCGGTCGAAAACATATTTTTTTTTCACCCAACAGTATTGTCGGTCGAGTTTTGGTTTTGGGGAACTCAGCTGACACTACAATTTAGTCCAGTCCTCAGTCTATGATCGGTCAAGTTTCTCCCAGATCAAACTCGGTTGATCGATCAATCTGCCCAGAAGAAAAGAAATTTAATTCTAAGCCACTAGAGTGCTATATAAATTTATTTTTCTATCCTATCGTGTATTGTGAATATATTGAGGCACATTCCACTCATCATTGGCTACTATTTTCCGATAAAACATGTGTTTGCAAAAAAAAAGGCATTAAAATAAGGAAAATACAATACTTTCAAGTAAGAGATCATCAATATATGAGAAAGAACATATAGGTATGAAAACATATAGCTAGAAGGCATGTCAATATCATCAAGAGAAGTAATAAGAAGTTTTTGGCAATGTGGTCATGAAGGTAAATTGCTCTCTAGCTAGGGGTTTAGTGAACATGTCTGCGAGTTGATTCTCCGTGTCCACATGCATGATGTAAATATCCTTTTTGGCAATGTGGTCATGAAGGAAGTGACGTTGGACCTATGTATGTTTGGATCTACTATTCAATATAGGATTATAATAAAGATTGATTACACTAGTATTATCACAGTAGGTAGGAGAACCATCAAAATGAATGTTAATTTCTTGGAGCATTTGCCTCATCCATAGGACTTGAGACAACAACTCCCAGTTGCAATGTATTCAGCCTCAACAGTTGAAAGAGCCATTGTGCTTTGTTTCTTAGAGAACCAAGAAATCAAGCATCACCCTAGGAAGAAGCAAGTGCCACTTATGCACTTCTATCAATTAAGCAACCTGCATAATCTGCATCACTACATGCAGTAAATGTAAATTCCCTTGACTTGGGATACCATAGTCCAAAATTTTGGTGTTGGCTAGATACCTCAAAATCCTCTTAACTGCTATGAGATGGGATTTCCTAGGGCTTGATCAAAATTGAGCACACGAGCCAACACTTAATATTATGTCAGGTCTAGATACAGTTAAATAAAGCAAGCTACCAATCACACCTCTATAGATCTTCTCATCCACTTTTTCACCTTCCTCATCTCTGTCAAGTTTGGTGGTGTTTGACATGGGGGTGTCGGTCAGTTTGGTGTTCTCCATCCCAAAGCGCTTAAGAAGTTCACTTATATACTTGCCTTGGTTGATGAAGTTTCCTTCCTTGTTTATTTGATTTGAAATCCAAGAAAGAAATTAAGCTCCCCCATCATACTCATCTCAAACTCACTCTATATAAGAGAGATAAACTCCTTGCAAAGATCAAGATCAAATCTACCAAAATGATGTCATCAACATAAATTTGAATGATTAAAAAGTTCCTAGAACTGTGTTTAAGAAAAAGGGTAGAATCAACTTTGCCCATGATATAGCCATTTTCTAAAAAAAAGTTCTTTAATTTCTCATACCAAACTCTAAGGGCTTGTTTGAGTACATAGAGAGCTTTTCAAAACAAATAAACATGGTTAGGGAGCTTATCATGTTCAAAGTTAGGAGGTTGAGCCACATAGACTTCCTCTTCTATTGTACCATTCAAAAATTCACTTTTAACATCCATTTGGTAAAGTAAGAAATTCTTATAGCTAGAAAAGGCAAGTAACATTCTAATAGATTCAAGTTTAGTATAGGTGCATAAGTTTCATCAAAATCAATACCTTCATGTTGGTTGTAGCCTTGAGCAACTAACGTTGCTTTGTTCCTTACCAGTTTACTGCTTTCATCTAGCCTGTTGTGGTAAACCCACTTGGTGTCGATGATCTTCCTATAATTTGGTCTTGACACTAAGCTCCACACTTTATTCTTATCAAATTGCTCTAACTCTTCTTGCATAGCTAGGATCCATCCATCACCCTTGAGAGCTTCTTTCACGCTCTTTGGCTCAAGTTGTAAGATGAAGGCGCTGTTGGCTTGTTCATTGTTGAATGCAGCCCACGTCTTCATCCTTTCAAAGGGGTTTCCTATTACAAGATCTTTTGGATGATATTTTGCAAAAAAAAGGAGTTGGATCCTTGTTTTCTTCATCTTTCTCTTCATCATCTACTACCGCCTCTTTTCCTTTGTCAACAAAGTTGATCTTTTTCAAGCGAGGAATCACCTCAACTACAACATCATCATTACCAATATTCTTAGAAGTAGAGGGTTAGTCTCAACAAATTTAACATTGATAGATTCTTCTACTTTAGATAATTCAACTATAAACACTCAAGAAAGCCGTATAAGATTTCTCATCAAACTTGTATGGATAATCCTTGGTGTTTAAAAAAAACAAGTACAACCAAAAACATGAAAGAAGTCAATAGATGGATTTCTACCATGCCATAACTCATAGGTGGTTTCCTTTAAAGACGAATGAGTGAAAATCTAGTTTTACACAAAGCATGAGGTGCTAACAACTTCGGTTCAAAACTTGTTTGGATTATCATACTCTAAAAGAATTGTCCTAGCCATTTCCTATAGATGCCTATTATTCCTCTCTACAACCCCATTTTGTTGAGGTGTATGAGGGGAATAAAAATTGTGCATGTAACCAGATTCCTCACAAAACCTTTCAAACATATCATTTTCAAATTCTCCCCCATGGTCACTTTAGATATCCAAGATCTGACAAGAGGCTTCATTTTCAACTTGTTTGCAAAAAGTAAAGAAAACATTGAGACTATCACTTTTTGAAACCAAGAAGAAAGTCGAAGTATAGCAAGTGATATCATCGACAATCACAAGGTAATACTTGCTATCATAAAGTGATTGAGTTCTCATAGGTCCAAATAGATTAATATGAAAAAGCTCAAGAGATATCTTGGTACTAAGGAGACCTTTTCATTTAAAGCATGATTTGGTTTGATTTCCTTGTGTACAAGGTTGGCATTACTAATCCTTCTCAAAGTCCAATTTAGGAAGTCTCTTTACCAGTTCCTTTTTGCTCAACTTCTTCAATTGATGCATATTTACATGACCAAGCCTTTGGTGCCACAAAGATATATCATTTGAATTAACAACAAGGCATCTACCAAGAATATGATTAATGGAATCAAGAACAATAACATAAAGATTTCCATTTGTGGTCCCCTTATATATAATAGTGTAGGAGAGGGAATCTATAAGCAAGCATTCAAGTCAGGTAAAAAGAACAAGATAATCATTATCACATAATTGGCTAACACTAATTAAATTTTGATGTAGACCATCCACAAGAAGAACGTTCATGATGCATAGTGAATGACCTACATCACCCTCACCTATCACTTTACCTTTTTGTTGTCACCAAAGGTCAACGATTCTCCTTTCTTCTTTATGAAGTTGTTGAAGTGGCTTATCACACTGGTCATATGCTTTGAGAAACCACTATCAATAATCCATTTTCCATTTTCTTACAAGAAAGGAAGATGGCAGTGCCCAAACTCAAACTTTGGGATCTAGAGTTAGCTTGGGGACCCATTTTATCTATGGGTCACCCTCCTTTTCCTTGTAAGGACAATAAGTAGAATAATGATCATCACTCTTGCAATTCACACAAACCATAGGGTTCTTAGAGCCAGATGACTCTCCATGGAATATAGGAGGTCCCTTACTCTTTTTCTTACCCTTGCCCTTGATTTTAGGAGCACCCTCATATCCTAAACCACTTTTACCACTATGTTTGGTATAGTGATCTAGAACCTCATTGAGGGACTTTTTCCCTTTGAGGAACTTTTGCAAGGAATCTCTAAGCTTGTGGTTATCATCAATAAGAGTAATGACCATAAAATATAAGCTAGAAAGATCATCTTAGTCATGAAGTAATTCAGCCTCTAAACAGATGGATTTAGTAAGATAAGAATCTTTTTCTAAAGAAACACTAGCTACTTCATTACTTGGAATTAAAGGTCTAGAAAAAATATCATTAATTTGAGCAATAAATCTAGCATTTTTAGTTCTAAACACGATAAGCTCTTCAAGATAGATCTTATTTTCACTTTTAAGAGCATCACAAGCATGTTTAAGATCATTGCATTTAGTAACACACTTATCATTTTTTGTTCTAATAAAAAAGAGTTCATTGAAGAGATTTTAATTTTCATATTTGAGTCTCTAAATGCTCTTTAGATAGGCACCATTATCTAGTTCAACTTTATTCACATATCAAGATCAAGAAATTGGCCTTGCAAAGAATCAATACTATGAAGATGAACTTTTTCATTTCTTTCAAGAAGATCAATCTTAGCATACAAATCATCAACAATTTTCTCTAACTCTTCTTCTTAGATTTGCATTCAGAATAACAAGAGTGGGAAGCATTAAGCATATCAATGAGGACTTCTTTAGATAGTTCATTTAAACTTACCTCACTTACTTCAGCAATATCTTCACTAGTTGAGGTCATGAGAGCAAGTTGGCATTCTTCCTCATTGGAGCTTGAATCACTTGAAGAAGACTCTTCCCATGCGACATGGGTTGCATATTTGATTCTTCTTTATTTCTTGTCCTTCCTCTTGTGCTTTCTATCCTTCTTATAGTACTCCTTCTTCTTGGATTTGCTCTTGTGTTAGGATTTCTTTGCTTTGGGGAAATCATTCTTGTAATGTACTTTTTTGCCACACTCATAGCACCTTGGAGTAGAGGAGGAAGAGGGTTTTCCTTTCAAGTGCTTCCCCATGGAGTATTTTGCTTCATGGTCCCTAGGGGCTTCATCTTCACTTGAGGAAGGAGGAGAGGACTGGAAAGCAAGTTGTTGTTGGAGAAAAATTGCCTCCACTTAAGCTTTGAATGCATTATCTTTGATCTTCTTTGATTCCTTCTCTTCTTGCTTCTCATCTTCCTCTTTCTTGTCAAGTCTTGGCTCATAATCTTGAAGATTTCCAATGATCTCTTCGGTGTCAATATCACCAAGGCTTCCAACTTCTTCAATAGAAGTCACCTTGCATTCCCATCTCTTGGGGAGAGACATTAGAATCTTGTAGTTGATGGTCCCTCTATCCATGGGGTGGCCCAAGGAAGTGAGTACGCTGATGATGGTGTTGATCCTTGTGTACATCTCGGTCAATCTCTCTTTTTTTCCCATCTTGAAGTTCTCAAGGAGACCCTTGAGCATGTAGAGCTTGGACTTCTTGACTTGATTGGCCCCTACATAGGTGATGCACAACTTATTCCATATCTTATGGGTTGTATCCCAAGAAGAGATTAGATTGAACTTGAAAGGAGTGTGGGAAGCATAGATGATGCTTACGGCCTTTGCATTCAGTTGTGCCTTCTTGAGTGTAGATTCATCCCAAGTGGAAATATCTCCCACTGGCTTCTTATATGGAAGGATGACTACTCTCCACATGTCATAACTCATCTCTTGAAGATAGAAATGCATCTACCTCTTCCAATAGAGGAAGTTTGTGTCTTCAAATATTGGGGGCCTCATGGAGAATCCACCCTCAAATTTTAGAGAATCCAAGAGGTTGTCTCCCATCTTCTCATATTGTGGGAGATCTTATGGGAGAAGACTTTGGGTATGATACCACTTGTTGGATCAAAGGGCTCTAAAGGGGATGAATAGGGCTAAAAACACTCACATAGAACTTGTTAGACCTTCAAGTTTCTTCAATTTGAACTATTGAAAATAAGAAGTTTGATGTGCAACATAAACATACATAAAAGGATGAGAGATATTTAATGAGATCAATAACAAGCTATGTAGACTGGTTCTAATCTCCAAACTAGAAGAAAGTCAGTCCACTACCTAGAGAGGTCAAGCTCCAAGATTTTTCAACCAATGTATACTTATATTCCATTATAAGACATACAAGAACACCTTCCTTTTCAAGTTCAAGGATACCCAACCTTCCTTTTTAAGGAATAAAAGGAGCCAATAAACCTACCAAGGTCTTACCTATCCTTGAGAGCAGAATCTTCAATCTCTACTAGGGCTTACCCACTCTTGCAAGCAGCTAAACACCTTCACCAAGGAGATCCCTTTCTTGCAACGAGACTTTTTGCCTAGAAGGAATTACCTATCCACCTCAAGAATCTTCTGCCTTCACCTTCTCCTTCAACTTGGAGAAGATTTTCACCTTCTCCTTCACCACGAAGAAGCTTTTCACCAACTTTTCCTGAAGAAAGGAGTTGGGAAAGGGAATCTTTGAGAGCTTATTAAGAGTACAATGGAGTATCTCTCTCACACATAGCCTAACTCACTCATATGGATGTTTGGATTTGTAAACAAGAGACGAAAAAGGGCTCTAGTGGACAATATGCACTTGACTATAGCTAGGAGCTTGAATAGGATGAAGGAGCACACTTGGAATGAACTCTAAGGGTCCTATTTATAGATGGGGATGTCCACTGGTGATTAGGAGCACTTGAGAATGATTTCTAGTTATTTGGGGTGTTGCAATAGATCTATTTTTGTGTTTGCAACACTCTAATGTCTAGAATCATTTTTTCTGCACATTATGTAGTATGCAGTTGGTTTAGTTTCCATAAAGGTAACTCAACCAATATCACTACACGACAAGCTAAGTTTGAGTTTTCAGACAAGTTTAACCTGAATGAAACTCGACCGATCTCTTAAATATAATTTGCTTGTGTAGGTTGTCGGTCGAGTTTATCATAAGGTAAACTTGACCAAACCTGGACATTTACAAAATCCATCAAGGGTGTCGACCGAGTTTATCTGGGATGAAACTTGACCAAATAGGTAGTCTGTGATGAATTTTAGAAATAGTCATTAGAGTGATTATACATTCAAATTAGGCACTCTTGATTTTTTCTCATCTTATCTACAAGTCATAGAATCAATAAAAATGATTAAAAAAATTGTCCTAAGGCATTTAGGGCTATTTCCACAAAAGTGCATTTGCATAGCTTTTGAATTGAACTAGATCAAGGTAGGGCTTGATTGAATTGATCCTTTTATTGTACCTAATACCTTAAATCAATCTCAAATAGACATATTATATACATATGAATGGAATGGTTGAGTCATCATCAAAATATAGGAAATGTATAAAACTTAAGTCACCAAAATATTCTACTGGATTTTGATCTTATGATCATCCTACCTTGTTGGACTTTCTTTTGACTCAAACTTGTACTTTTATTATGGAAGAAACCATAATTTTGACCATTGATGTGGTTGATGTTTATCTTATCCATTTTTGTGATGGAAACTTTATTTAATATATAAAAGACTACACTTTATACTTGCCTCTACAATATGCATGTTATGTGATTCAGTAGCCCTAGAGTAGTGTAATTACTTTGGATTTAGGGTTGTGTGCCCATGTTATATTCTTGGTATGGAGGTTGTGTTCCCCATACTCGGGTTGTGTGCCGACTTTTATATATATTGGGGAGTTTCGCAGTACGTCATTCACTATCAGGTTTCAAGGTTGTGAGCCTTGGTCGTCATTGTTATTTATATTGTTCTAGTGCTACACATACCTCACATGCATGACAGTTGATGATTTTGTGCCCAAAAATATTTATATGTGATTGTGTATCACAACTTTTATGTGCATATAATGGCAAGTATTATACATGTTTATAATACTTTGAAATTCATAGTCTTTTATGCCCATCCTTTCTTTTTTCTATGGGAAGCCTTATTTATTTGATGACATTTTTTCCTTATATTGCTCAATCTTGATTTAGTATACTCATAGTAGCATTTATGTTGATGTATCTACTCTTTCTCCTTTTTTCTTAGGTATGCTTCCAACCCTAGGTGTAGGTCAAGGAGAAAATAACCATGTTGGACCTGGACCTCATCAAGTATAGCTAAACCTTTTTAGAGACTTTCTTGAGGTGGTTAGATAATCCTCTATTGATCCTTTAGTATAGTTAGTTTTCATATGTATTACCTTGCATGGTGAAGGATGGTGATAATATCAAACATTATAATTGTTAGATATTTTGTATTCCACTGCTACACTTGGTATCTTGAAACTTTCTTTTGAATAAATTGTATTATCAAACCTTTGCAAAAAAATTAGTCATGTGTTTGGCATATGGGATGTTTCCCTTTTATGTAATTTAGTAGGGAGTAGATCCCCTCTAGGGTCCCACTCCTTATAGTTGTTCTCACCATAGGTTGTTAGTTTGAAGGACCATGTTGGACTATGTCAAGTGATGTAATTTAGAGTTGGGCATATGGGGTAACACTCTGATTGATCCTTTCATTTGCACAGAGCCATCTTTATTACCTATGAGGATCAGAGGTCTTGTCATCCTTGAGAGAAGAAACACTCCCTATGTTGGAACACACCACTCTGGAGCCTAAAATGAGGTCTCACTGGTCTCTATATTGTTTGGTTTCTGTTGGTTCTTTGGTTTCTTGTTTGTTTGGTTTTTTCGAGGGACCACACCTACATTTTATAAATAGGAGCTGTACTTTTTTTGCAAATTTTATCCCACAAGAGGAGGGTGGGATGAATAGAACACCTCCTGGCTTACCTAAAAAAAGTGATGTAATTTGGAGTTGAGTTGAATGGGAATTCTTTTCAAAAATCACCATTTTGAGGTCTTTGGCTTGCACTTGCATTGTTTGCCTGATCATCAATAGAGATTTATCACACTTTGATCCTTGAGTCTTAAATTAGGTTGAGGGTGATCTTGTCATGTATTTGGAATCCACCAAGCCTCAAGAAGTCCTCATACCTACCTCCTTCTCCCCCTTACATCCACTAGCACTCAAAGTTCCTACAAAACATGTAAAATACATCAATAAATACATTTGACATAAAATAAAACTCATTGGGTAGTAGACATGCATCCTAATGGTAACATGTAAAATGAACAACTATTCACAATATGAAAATCCAAAATAGGGTTTCATCACCACCCCAAGCTTAAAACATATTGCCCTCAATCATGTTCGAACTCAATCCATTTGTTGGTTTTAATGATAAGAAACAAAAAATGCATCCAAGAAATTATTTATTATCTAGATAAGCTCAAACATGACTTGATACATAGTATTTTCTTATCCCCTCACTGCTTTCACAATCCTGATGCAATCAAAACACAAACTTCAAAAACTTCCTAGATAGGATGTCAAACAAGTAGTTAAGAATTGTGGTATTCATAAGCTCCAGGTAAAGCAATTATTATAGAATTAGCTAAAGCAGTTAGCAATGTAATTTCACTTGCAAGCATTTATCCTTATGCATTAATCCATCCTACTTGACCCATAGGATTGTGCATGGGTGCATAGGGAACTAGTGTTGATGTTCCCTAGCTCAATATGTATGCAACATAAAGAAGGAGGTTGTGGAAGAACTTTGAAGCTCTATTACATTGAAGAAGTATTCTTTTCATTTCTTTTATTTTAGTTATATAAAATAGGAGCACCTTTGTTTTCTTTTTTACTTTTTTATTTCTTTTCCCTTTGTGTATCTCGGGTTGTAGGGTGGTAGGAGTAAGCAAAGGGGAGGAAGTATTGGCCACCCCAGGATTTTGGTGGTACCCAAAGCCTACTCTTTTTGTTACTTTGGAATTTTTAATGAGGGGAGAGATATGAAATGATAGAAGAAGGTGTATGAAGAGATTGCTCAAGTAGTGTGGATTTTCACATAAGGTGACATGCATGCAAATTAATCCAACATTGTTCACCAAACAATGACAAAACCATAATGGGCTAGTGAATATGATCAATTAACCACACCTTACTCATAAGTTTTGATTAAGAATCTAAACATTTATAGCTCACAGTGATTGCATTTTGACCAACAATTATAATTTTCAATGGAGTGGTGTAAAACATATATAGAGTCAAATAATAAGCCGAGAAAGAAATAAACACATGATATTTATGATATACTTGTCAAAAGACAATAATTCATTTCAACAATATAGAGATAAAATCAAACATCTTTTAGGGCAATTAGTTCCAAGTTTGGACAGTTTTAGCAAGATTATGTCAAAGATCTCATAACCACATGAAGGTCTACCTAATAAGCATTAAAGCATGAAAAATAAACCTAACTAGGCAAACAATAAATTACTCAAAAGAAAAAGAAATTGGAACTGTTGACCTAAGTGTTACACATTGTTCGTATTTTGATAATGACTTAATCATTCCTTTCATATGTATCTAATATGTTTGTTTAAGATTGTTTTGAGGCATTAGGTACATGAAAAGGATTTAATAGACCAAGATCTATCTTTCTCTAGTTCAAGTCAAAAGATATGCAAATGCACATTTTTGGAAAACACTCCAAATCAACTTATAATATTTTTGTAATCATTTGTATTGATGATATGACTTGTAACTAAGATGAGAAAAAATCACGAACACTTCATTTGAACATTTGATCACTTAAAAGTCATTTTGAAAAATTCATTATAGGTTGTTCATTGGTCAAGTTACAAACTCGAATGATCCTTAATGGATTTTTAGAATGACTTAGATCAGTTGATTTGTACATCCACAGAACTCAGTCGACGACCTCTCTGCCCAAAACTGATTTAAGTGGATCAGTCGAGTTTCCATCAGAACAAACTTGACCGATGGTTTAAATTAGCTTTGTTGCATAGTGTGATAGGTCGAGTTATCTTTATTGAAACTCAACCGAATGCATTGTACGGAAAATGCAAAAAAAATATTATATCCATTGGAGTGTTGCAAAACTCAAAGTCATATCTGTTGCAACCCTCCAAACGGCTAGAAAACATTCAAAAATGTTCCCACACTCTAGTGGAAACCCCTAGCTATAAATAGGACCTCTTGGATCTCATTCCATAGTTGCTCATTCATACTATTTAAGGTCCTTGCCATAGTTGAGTTCTTTTAGTCCATTTGAACCCCTTTTCTTTCTTGTTTACACTTCATTTCATCCATATGTGAGAGATAAGATTTGTGTGAGAGAGATACCTCATTTTTCACTTGTAAAGCTATCAAAGCTTCCTCTTCTCAATCCATTTCTTTAAAATCATGTTGATGAAGGTTTCTCTAAGAGAAGGAGGAGGTGCATGCTTCTTCGAGCTGTAGAAGAAGGTGCTTGAAGCTTCTCCGAATGAAGGAGGAGGACAAGGCAGAAGACCCAAGGAGTTGAGTAGGAAAATTCTTTAAGGTGCAAGACTCGCTGCAAGAAGGGGATCTCCTTGGTGAAGGCCTCCAGTTTCTTACAAGAGTGGGTAAGACCTTGGTGAGGTAGAAGACTAGCACTTGGATAGGTAAGACCTTGTTTGCTAGGTTGTTGACTCCCTTGGCCTTAAAGGGAAGTTGGGCATCCTTGTCCTGGAAAAGGAAGGTCATATTTTATAACTCTTATAAGTGAATATAAGGAGTAGACATGCTTAAGAAATCCTAGAGCTTGACCTCTCTAGGTGGTGGACTAACTCTCTCCTAGTTTGGAGAGTGGAACCACTCTAAAATAGCTTATTCAATCAGTTGCTTCAATCTCTCTCATCCTTTATATGTATGTTTGAATTGCCATAAAATTAACTATTTGCAATTGTTTGTAATTAAAGAAACTTGAAGGTCTAACAAGTTTTGTGTACATGTTTTTATCTCTATTCACCCCCTATAAATCCCTCCAATCCAACAAGTGGTATTAGAGCCACAGTCTTCTCCGACACATCTCCTACAAGACGAGAACATGGGCGACAACATGCTTGGTTCTCTCAACCTAGAGGGAAGCTTCTTCATGAGACCCCCATTCTTCGATGGCACCAACTTCCTCTATTGGAAATGACAGATGTAGTTCTTCCTTCAAGGGTTGAACTACTACATGTAGAAGGTGGTGATTCTTCCATACAAGGAGCTGAAGGGTGATGTAGCTACTATGGATGAAGCTAAACTCAAGAAGGAAAAGTTCAATGCCAAGGAAATAAACATCATCTAGGATGCCCTCACTCCCTCTGAGTTCAACCAGATCTCATCTTGGGCCACAACCCATGAGATTTGGAACAAGTTGTAAATCACTTATGAAGGCATGCAACAAATCAAGGAATCAAAGATCTACATGCTCAATGGACTGCTTGAAAACTTCAAGATGGGCAAGAAGGAAAGAGTGGTTGATATGTACTCAAGGGTTAACACCATCATCAACAGACTTAGTAGCCTTGGGCCACACCTTGGATCAAGGGACAATCAACTCCAAGATACTAAGGTCCCTTCCCAAGAGATGGGAACCCAAGGTGACTTCAATTAAAGAAGTTAGAAGTCTTGGAGACTTAGCCACTGTGTGGCTCATTGGAAACCTTCAAGCCCATGAGCCAAGGATAGACAATCAAGAATAAGATGATAATCAAGATGAGATGGAATCAAAGAAGATGAAAGACAATGACGTCAAAGCTCAATTGGAGGAAAAGATTCTTCAACAATAACTTGCTTGTCGGTCCACTCCATCCTCCTCAAGTGAAGATGATGGCCCTAGTGATCATGAATCAAAATACTTAAGGGAAATAACTTCAAGGGAAAGTCTTCCTCATCCTCAACTCCAAGATTCTACGAATGTGAAAAAAGGGTTACTACAAAAATGAATGCCCAAAGGCCAAGAAGAGCTACCACAAGAGAAGCCACAAGAAGAAGGATGAATACAAGAAGGAAGGAAAGTACAAGAGGAAGGATAAGAATGAGAAAAGGAGAAAGGATGTAGCTCATGCAGCTTGGGAGGAATCCTCCTCTAGTGGATCAAGCTCTGATGAAGGAGAATTCCATCTTTCACTCATGGCCTCTACAAGTGAAGACATTGGTGAGGTAAGTGAGGTAAGCTTGCATTAGTTATCCAAAGAAACTCTTATTGATATGCTTAATTCTACCCACTCTTCTTATTCCAGAATGTACATCTAAGAGTAAGAAGTTGGGTACAATCATTGATGATTTATATGCTAAAATTGATATTCTTGATCAAAATGAGAAGTTTCATATTGATATCATTGATTCCTTGCAAGGACTGTTTCTTGATCTTGAGCTCCAATACAATGTAGTTGAAGTTGAGAATAGTGTCTACCTTAAGAACATCAATAGTCTTAAGGAAGAAAAACAAGCCCTAGTAGATTAGCAAGCTTTACTTAGAATTGAAAATAAAAATCTTAAGCTTGATTGTGATGCTACTAAGGATGAAAATAGAATCTATCTTGATGAGCTTATTATGCTTAGAACTAAAAATGCTAGGTTGCTTGCTCAAATTAGTGATCTTATCTTCTAGACCTATTTTTCATAGCAACAAACTTGCTTCTATTTCTTTGGAAAAAGATTCCTATTTGAGTAAAACCCTCTTCTTAGAGGATGACCAGCTGCATGCTAATGATGATACTACTTGTTTGTCTTCTATTGTAGTCACTCTTACCAATGATAATCACAAGTTGAGAACCACTTTGCAATCATTCCTCAAAGGGAAGAAGTCTCTTAATGAATTCTTGGATCACTCCATCAAACATAGTGGTATGAGTGGTTTAGGATATGAGGGTGCTTCAAAAAGCAAAGGCAAAGGTAAGAAAAAGAGCATGGGACCTCCAATCTTCCATAGAGAGTCATATGGATCTAAGAACCCTATGGTATGTGTTCATTGTAAGAGTGATGACAACTACTCTACTTATTGTCCTTATAGGGAGAAGGGGAGTATACCAAAGATGAAGTGGGTCCCCAAGATAACCCTAGATCCCAAAGTTTGAATAGGGAACCGATTATCTTCCTTTATTGTAGGGTAAAGGAAAATAGATTGTTGATAGTGGTTGTTAAAAACACATGATAGATGAAATCAGCCATTTAAATCAATTCGCTAAGAAGAAAGGAGGATCAGTGACATTTGGGGACAAAAAGGGTAAGGTAATAGGTGAGGGTGATGTAGGTGATTCACTATGCATCAAGAATGTACTTCTTGTGGATAGCCTACATCACAATTTAATAAGTGATAGTCAAATTTGTGATAATGGTTATCTTGTTCTATTTACTTCTTTACAATGCTTGCTTCTAGATTCCCTCTCCTACAATGTCATATATAAGGAAACTAGAAATGGTAATGTTTATATTATTGTTCTTGACTCTATTAAGCCTATTTTTGGTAGATGTCTTGTTTTCAATTCGAATGATATTTCTTTATGGCATTGTAGGCTTGCTCATGTAAATATGCATCAATTACAGAAGTTGAGAAAAAAAGAATTGGTGAAGGGACTTCCCAGATTGGATTTTGAAAAGTATGAGGAATGCCAACCTTGTACCCAAGGAAAGAAAACCAAGTCCTCCTTCAAATTCAAAGGAATCTTTAGCACCAAAAGAGTTCTTGAACTGCTTCACATTGATATATTTGGACCAATGCATATGCAATCGCTTCGTGGTAGCAAGTATTGTCTTGTGATTTTTGATGACTTTTCTAGCTATACTTATACTTTCTTTCTAGTTTTGAAAAGAAATACTCTTGATGTTCTCTCGAATTTTTGTAAATGAGTTGAAAATGAAGTTTCTTACCGAATTGTCTCTATCCACAGTGATCATGGGAGAGAGTTTGAAAATGACATGTTTGAGTGGTTTTGTGAGGAATCTGAGTATGCACATAACTTTTCTTCACCTCGAACACCCCAACAAAATGGGGTTGTATAGAGGAAGAATATGTCACTACAGGAGATGGCTAGGACTATGCTTCTAGAATATAACACTCCAATGAAGTCTTGGGCTGAAGCTATTAGTATTTCATGTTTTGTGCAAAATTGGGTTTTTACTCATCCATCTTTAAAGAAAACCCCCTTATGAGCTATGGCATGGTAAAAAGCCTTCCATTAATTTCTTTCATGTTTTTGGGTGTCCTTGTTTTGTTTTAAACACCAATGATTCCCTCGACAAGTTTGATCTGAAGTCTTATAAGGCTTTCTTTCTTGGCTATATCACTTCTAGCAAGGCTTATACAATATTTAACATTGAATTGTGTAAAGCAGAAGAATCTATCAATGTTATATTTGTTGAGACTAACCCCTCTATTTATAAGAATGTTGTTGATAATGATATTGTAGATGAGGTGATCCCTCATTTGAAAGAGCTCAACATTGTTGATAAAGGAAAGGAGGTGTTAGCTGATGAAGAAGAAAAGAATGAAGAAAGAAGGATCCAAACCCTCACTTTGTAAAGAATTATCCTAAAGATCTCATCATAGGAAATACTTTTGAAAGAGTAAAGACACAGGATCCCTACAACAAAGAACAAACATACATCACCTTCATCTCTCAGTTTGAGTTTAAAGATGTCAAAGAAGCTCTCAAAGATGATGAATGGATCCTAGCCATGCAAGAAGAGTTGGAACAGTTCTAGAAAAATTGAGTGTGGACTCTAGTGCCAAGACCAAGTGATACAAAGATTATTGACACCAAGTGGGTCTTCCGCAACAAGCTTGATGAAAGTGGAAAAGTCATAAGAAACAAAGCAAGGTTAGTTACTCAAGGCTACAATCAGCATAAAGGTATTGATTTTGATAAAACATATGCACATGTATGTGATGACCTTCATCACACAAAAGTGAGATTACTCAAATCAAAATGCAAAATTACTACTAACAACCAGATTACCATGAAATAGGGTAAATTAAAAGAAATATCACATATCCACCTCAAGTGGAAACACTTTCATATGGGTCCACAAAACCACCTGTATCATATATAACTCCTGCAAAAGGTTATTACATGATATTGTTCACTGGCTCACTGCCACAACATGTTACAATTGATAACATGTTCACATACATACATGTTGTATTGAGGTAAAAAATCACAAAACCTCCCTAAAGACCTAAGAGTACAGGGACGACACATAGAACACTACTACAAAACCCAAGCAACTTATCAAACCTTTACACAACCACTGCTCCTCTTGCTGCTCACCTCAACATCACGTTCTCTACTTCTTCATGCTCGACTACCTAAAAGATGTGGAAACCCACGAGTGAGACCAAACATCCCAGTGAGAGATATAACTCTCTGCCAGTGTCTATTAAAAAGCACGGGTAGATTATAGCAGGTAGATAACATAGTTATCAGGTTAAGCAAATTCAACTAAATGGTATGTATTAAACTAATAATATAGATTAAGCAATTTAGGCAAATACCACTGAGCAGTAGAACAGTTATATTTTAAGAACGAATATGAAGAACATGTATAACACTTGATTTCTCTTACTGCATTATAATTCAAGAAATTAGTACAAACATAAGGCAAGGGGTTATCCAATGTGAATAATGTTTGACCTTAAGCAAATGCTCTATAAGGTTGTATTACATATTCTATTATTCCATGAGGATTTAGGTCATACCACTCATATCCAACCGACCACAGTGATGTCGAAATTAGTGTCATACAAGGTCTATGAAAGAGAAGGAGTCCACTACCTCTCCAACACCTCTTGGTCAATATAAGAGAAACACTATAGATATACATCATTCAACTATATATAGTGACATATATTCAATCTGAAGAATCATCTCATACATGGTCGTCCTTGCAAAACACCTAGCCTACCTTGTTACAGGTCATAGCGTTAGAGAATAAGCTCACACATTGCCATTCAAAAGGGCATGAGGCAGTTGCATTACTGTCATTCTCAAATATCTCAAACATTGGGGCATGACTGCAGTCATCCTCCAAAATCATGTAATTGTGGATGCAAAGATATTCACTCAACTTGCTCCCCCGCATATTCAACAATATGTGCTCTGAGTTTCCCGTAAGATTTACTCATTTCACCATCCAACAATGAAACTCACACTACATGATTAGGGTTTCACTTTCTTAGTTAAGCCAATTGTGTGTCTTTTAGAATCAATCAAGTTACAACGTATAAACCCTAAACAAACTCTACAAAGATAAGGGCATGATTCAACTCTAGAAGATATAAAATGTATAAGGTGCAAACTTGTCACACTATCATTTGATGTCACTTCCATTCGAGGCTATCAACATGTCAAACAACGATAGAAGACTATCACCACAAATGCACTGCCATGGGATATCAATCCCACAACATAACACTGGAGGATGACACCTCACACTAGCATTAACGACATGTTTGGTCGCTAGAAATGATTATAATGGGATGTACAAGAGGATGGGATAAGAATCTATATATGAAAGACGGGAGATCGGATGATCCCATCCTATGTTTGGATCCAATTGGGATAAAATTAGTGATGTCTTCATGTTATTCATTTCAAGTTGTTCCTCTAATCATGTATGCATACTAATTTGATTTGGATTTTGCAACTTCATAATTGTGCTCTATTTGTGAATTGAGTTCGACATACATGAACTAGAGATGTTTTCTATTAATATGCTAGAAAATAATCAATATAATCATGATATAATGTACATTATAAACTCATGTGATGTCTTATATAAAATTGTGTTTCTATTCTTTATAACCTTGAAATTTCATAATATCAAAAAAAGTAGCTTATTGAATCAATAAGTAACAACTTTAAGGGTTTGTTTTAAAGTTGAAAATCACTTCTTGTCATGTTTAAAATATGGCTGTAATTTGTGATTGAAATATGGAGATTGTAAGATGAACAAGAAGCTTTGACCAACACTTCAGTCAAGAAATTTCAGGCATGGATGTTTGGTAGATTAAAATTCGTACATGTGTTCTCTGAAAATAGGCTAGTTTATATTAATTATATAGTAGCAAATATGTTAGCCATAATTTAACATCAATCTGCTACTCCTTCATTTGGAAACAGAAATACAATTTTTAAATGTACATGTTCTTGTCTTGGAGGAAGAAAGCACGAAGTGCTATGTATATTTTAATTCCGTCGAATATATGCAGAACTTTATCAGAAATTAATGGATCTGTCGTGGTCATAGATAAACAACCGTGTCCGGGAATCTATTACATGAGAATGAAAACTTTAGCAAAAGCTTTCTGAAATATAGGTGATCATGCTCGTTAAGCAAAAAGCTTCTTGATGAACAAGCCTATAGAAAATGTGCCTGTGCCCATGTGACGAGGAAGATAGAACAAAAATATCACGACCATTCTATTGGCTGAGTACGCCACCGGAATTCCAGTCATCATCCATCTAGGGAGTAAAGTTCCCATGTTCGTTCACATGGAGCCGGAGGCGCCGTAGTCACAAAAAGGATTAGGAATCAGGGTTGAGGGCTGTCAAGAGACTTATACCATCGAATACCTAGGAGGGGTGTGGAACTAAAAAGTCCTACTCAAGTGGGTTTCCAGTCCCGGTGGGACTAGTATCCATGTGTCATTTTTTCCTAAACAAATGTGGGACATGAAATATTAAGAGGATTAAAATCTGATCCTACCTATTATACCACAAACCAAAAATGTCGTAAGCCTTTGTTAGGTCATAAGACCCATCACATCGATATACCTCATCAGGCTCATAGACATCACCCTGTGTCACCTGATTTCCACCATAGCATTCACAAGTTATGACATTCATTCAATCTATAAGGTTAGATTTGCACCAGTAGCAGAGAGAAAAAAATATAATCGCATGCCATGCATTAAGGCAAAATCAACATGCATAGAACACCCTAGGATTAGTGTTAGGGTTTCAAATACATAACCTATTAGGGTTTTATTATTTATTATGATTACCATTCATCTTCACATCAACATGTAGGGAATAACACATGGTGTAGCAACTCAACTCAACTAAGTGTAGTGACCTCTTTAGGTGAGGGAGTGTAGAGACCATGGTCCACTTGGAGTGACCATGTGTTGCAACCCACCTAGCTAAGCATGTGTCTCAATCCATCACCATACATGGGTCTCGACCAACCATCCAAACAAATGTGTCGATCGAAACACTACATCAACTGAAAAGCATATGTACAAACCCTTAAGCATTGCAACCATCATCCCATTAGGGTTAGGGTTGCGATTGTTAACAAAGGTCTCAACATGGATAACGACCCGCTACACATCCTCAAGCCTACCTTGGCCAAAACTCACCCAAGACTCTTGCACGACCGAAAAAAAAACAAGAGCAGTGACCAGCTTAGTCAAAATAGATGTGCAACCAACCTGGCACAAGTGTGGCGACCTGATTACACCAGGATGTGTCTTTCGACCAAAACCAAAACCAAGCACAACACCCATCACTACAAGATCATGGTGGATTGACTGAAACTAGATCAAAGGTGTAATTACTAACAAAGGTCTAGATATCACAATAACACTTAACCATCCTCAAAACATAGATAAACCATGATCAAAACATGTAGTAAACATCAAAGACACTAAACACAACCAAGGAGGGAAAAGCTCCATATAAGATAATTCATCAAAACCTAAAAATAGATCTTCAACATGATCAACCAAGAAACCAAACTAGGAGAGAGAAGACCAAGCTTCAACCTCAAGAAAAACATAGGGCCAAACCATATCATGGTGATAAAACCAAGGATCATGTTGCATGTATCAACTTCACTTCATTCATCACTTAAAAATCAGGTATAAGAAAATAGGGTTTAGAAAGAGAGCAATCTACATGAGAATACTACAAAGTCACAAACCCTAAGTCATGATAGAATCATCTAGCACATTAGCATCACATTTTAGAGATTAAAACAGTAGCATGCAAGCTTAATTAAAATGCAATAATAGAAGAAGGTAGAGAGTTATATAAACCGCCTTATTGAGATACCAATATCCAAAGATTATGATATCTAAGAGAGAAGAAAGATCCAACTAAGGGAAACTCCACAACAAAAAGATCACCTCAAAAGAGAAGAACATCATGGTCAAAGGAGGGCTCAAGAAAAGAGGGTAACAGCCCTAGGTCGAATAAGAAGAATAAAGGGGAAAGGAGAACAAGCGTTCTCCCTCTTGGGTACCACCATGTCAAACACAATATCCGACCCTTGTGAGGAGAAGATCTTCAAGAAAGCCACCATGGTAGAACCATAGTCCCATAGTCGATAAGGAAGAAGAAGAAAAAGAGGTAGAGAGCCAAAAGAAAACGTGATTAAGGGTTTAAAACTACTCACTAAGGATGAAGGTCACCAAAGATCACCACAAAGGAGATGATCAAGCCCAAAAACACCACATGCAAGGTTGATTGAGCTCCAAATCTCCAAGATGAGCACCCTCTAGCTCCACCAAGCTCCAAGGTCAGCCAAGCAAGAAAGGAGAAGGAAAGAGAGCTAAAAGTATTGCTTGCATGCTATAGATAGGGCTTATATACATGTAGGTAGGAGGGAGGTGAAGGATATGAGGTGTCAACACAAGACGACATCACCAACACACTTGGCCACCAAGAAAGCATCCATGCAACTACTAAAAACATGCATGCAACAAAGGGTGATATAAACTAGGATGGATATCGACCACTAAGGTCACCCATACCCTTGTTGTGGTCAAAACAAGCATCACCCAAAGAAGGTTTGTCGATCAAAACACACTCAAGACACACTAACATGGTCAAACCACTCACCCAAGATCAACATGGTCTACAACATGCTCCAAAAAGCAAAACCCTAGCATCACCACATGATGCCACATCATCAACCATGGTCCACGCAAGGCTCCCCACAACATCATCTTCTCTCTCATGATGCTAAGGCATAAAAAACACATTGTACATGTGACAAATTGCAAGATAACCCCTCAACTTGGGTAGATTGCAACTTGGTCCAAAATAATGATACATATCTCAAACGTCATCCAAACAGGAACAAACTAAAAACATAAGATTTTCATATGTTATAAAAGAATGTCAAAGGATTAGATTAAGGTTTAAGGATCTTAATAAGCAAAGCAAACAAGGTTATCCCAAAATCTAGGTTAGGGGTCTTACAATAATAAACCCCTAACAAGGATTTCACCCCCAAAATCCTATGCAAAAAGAGATGGGTACTTCATATGCATCTCCTTCTCAAGCTCCCATGTGGATTCCTCTATGCCACAATGATGCCACAAAACCTTAACCAACACGATGTCCTTCTTCTTCAACTTCTTGATCCTCCTGTCTAGGATCAACATAAGACCTTCCACATAAGAGATGTCCTAACCTAACTCAACCTCTGGAGGATATGACACTAACTATGTACCTGGATGGCACTACCTAAACATAGACACATGGAACACTAGATGCAACCTATGCAACTCAGGTGGCAACTCCAACTCATAAGCCGCCTTCCCAACTCGTGCCACCATAGGGTAAGGTCCCATATATCTAGGAGCTAACTTACCTTTCTTTCCAAACCTCAAAACACCTTTCCAAGGAGAGACCTTGAGGTATACTCTATCCTCCACTTAGAATTCCAAAAGTCTACATCAGTTATCTGCACATGACTTCTGCCTGTCTTGTGTTGCTATCAGCTATTGCTGAATTACTCCAATCTTTTATGTAGTTTGTTGCACAATCTCAGGACCTAAAAGCTAATATTCACCAGACTCATACCACCATAATAAAGATCTACAATGTCTCCCATACAATGATTCATAGGTTCCATATCAATACTCCTTTGATAGATGTTATTGTATGCAAACTCTATCAAATGGAGGTGGACATCCCAACTGCCCAAAAATTGCAAAACCCAAGCTCCTAAAAGATCTTCGAGAATTTGTATCTTCCTCTTTTACTGTCCATTTGTCTGTGGGTGAAACATTTTACTGAACTTCAACTACGTACCCATCACTGAGTTCAAATGTTCCCAAAAATGACTAGTGAATAGAGGACCTATGTCAAATATGATGGTATCTAGAATACCATGCAAGCACACTATCTCATCAACATATATATGAGCAAGCTTCTCCGTTGTGTACATTGTCTACACTGGAAAAAAGTGTGATGTCTTTTTCAACCTATCAACAATCACCCATATGGAGTCATGACATTTTGCTTTCCTAGGTAGACCAACCACAAAGTCCATTGTGACATGATCCCACTTCCACTGTGGTATGGGTAACAGTTGCAAAGTTCCTATAGGCATCTGATGTTTGGCTTTAAGCTGCTGGCACACAGGACATCTAGTAAAAAACTTGGCCACATCACGTGTCATACCAGTCCACCAATACAAATCCTTAAGATTGCGGTACATCTTGGTGCTTCTTGTATGGATAGCGTAATCGAGGAGTGAGCCTCCTCAGAACCATCTTCCTCAGATTATCAATGTTAGGTTCCTCTACTCTTCCATGGTAACACATTGTAGCGTCCTTGGACTCGTGGAAGCCATCATGCTTCTTGATGCCAAACTTTGCTCAGATTTGTTGAATCACAGTATGACCACTTGTGCATCTTTGATTTGTTGTCGCAACGTAGGATTTACCTGTAACTTGGACAACTAGCCTGCCAACAGGGAGACTTCCAACTTTATGTTCATCTCACGCAAGGACACTAACATGTCCCTCTTGTGGCACACCAAGGAACATAATTGTGCCTTCTCAAAAGATGATGATGACAAAGACTTCCTGCTCAAATCATCTGCCACAACATTCTCCTTCTCTGGATGGCAATCCATGGTGCAATCATAGTGTTTAGCTCCATCCCGTGTCTCTGTCGCATGTTCAACTCTTGCTATAAAAAGATGTACTTGAGGTTCCAGTGGTCGGTGAAGATGTGACACTTCTCACCATACAGATAATGCCTCCAGATCTTCAAGGCATTAACCACTAGAATTAACTCCATATCATGGGGGGGTAATTCTCCTCATGCTTCTTCAACTATAACAATGCAAAACATATCACATTTTTATCTTGCATCATCACACAACCCATACCATTCTTTGAGGCAGTACAAAAGACAATGTATCCTTTTCCTTGCTCTAGTAGCACTAACACCGGTACACTTGTCAGTTTCTCCTTCAACAGTTGGAAAGCACATTGACACTTCTCATCCTAGACAAACTATACATCTTTCCTCATCATCTTTGTTAGGGGTAATACTATAGCACTGAAGTTCTTGATGAACCTCCTGTAGTATCATGCCAACCCTAGTAAACTCTAGACTTCTATCAGCATCTTCAGTTGCTCCCACTCTATCACAGATTCAACCTTCTTGGGGTCCACATGAATACCCTCAGTAGATATCATGTGTCCAAGAAAGGACAACTCCCTCAGCCAAAACTCACACTTGCTGAACTTTGCATACAACTATTGTTGTCACCACAAGTTCAACACTTAACATAGATGTTGTTCATGTTTCTGGCTATCCCAATTGTATATCAAGATATCATCTATGAACATCACCACAAAGAGAACAAGATAAGGTATGAACACCCTGTTCATCAAGTCCATGAACACTATTGGTGCATTGGTTAGCCCAAACGGCATAACCATGAACTAACAGTGACCATGCCTCATCCTAAAAGATGACTTTGGTATGTCATGTACCTTGATCTACAATTGGTGATATCCCGACCTCAGATCTATCTTTGAGAAGACTGCATCACCCCTCAACTGGTTAAACATGTCATCTATCCATGGAAAAGGATACTTATTCCTTATCGTCACTTTGTTCAATTGTCGGTAGTCGATGCACAGTCTCATAGACCTATCTTTATTCATCACAAACAACATGGGAGCACCCCAAAGAGACATTCTTAGTCTGATGAAACCTTTCTCAAGCAGCAATTGCTATTGTTTCTTCAATTCTGACATCTCAGCTGGTGTCATTTTGTACAGTGTCTGTGCTATTGGCTGCATTCTAAGGACTAGATTGATCTCAAAATCAATATCTCTAACTGGAGGAACATCTAGGAACTTGTCAGGAAACACATCCTCAAACTCACTGACAACTGGTATCTCTTAGATACTCAGACTCCTTGCATTGGTATCCACGACATACGCCAAGAATGCATCACGACCCTACCTCTTCAGCTTCTCTACCACCATCACTGACAATAGACACATAGTGAGAATCTTCCTATCCCCTTGGAAGATCCATGAAACATCACCATCGACAAATGTCGCCACCTTGGAACCATAATCCAAGACCACCTGATACTTCTCCAAAGTATCCATTCCAAGGATCACACAGAATCCATCCATATCAAGTGGTAAGAGATCTACTTGAATGTTATGTCTTGGAAAAGAAAGGACACAGGAAGGACACACTTCCCGTAGCTTGACTGAACTAACCAACATGGTTTCTAAACAAAGTCTATCACGTCTACGACTAACATGCAAAGAAAATCTAGCAATCACTTCTCGAGTGATAAAAGAGTGTGTTGCACCTGGGTCAGCCAAAACAAATATAAAGCAAGAAGAATACAAATCAGAATGAAATAACTCCATCTAAACTGTCACAACTCGTAGGTTGACCACTCCTTCTGGCCGAATCATTGTGTAGAATTGAGTCATTGCCTATTGTCATCCCCTTCCTCTGCTGGCTTGTCCAAAAGAACCAGCATGTGATGCTTGTCCACGTCCTTTGCCACTTCTACTATATTGTTGCCGTTATTGTGACTCTTACTGGCTTTGCCTCAGTTGCTAGTTCACCTCCTCAAGCTTCATAGGGAAATACAACTTTGTATGCCCAACCTACCCACACTTGTAGCAAGTCCTACTCTCATAACATGGCCTAGATGGCCATGTTATCAAAACTGACGTAGCACTATGGGCTCCAGCCAGTGGGAAGGTACGACCTCTACCTTTACTAGGCGACCACTACGACTAACTAGACAATCTCTACTGTGATGGTGGTGTGGAAAACCTCGGCTTCTCAAATCCTCCTGATGATTGTCCCTGATACTGAGCAGGCCTCTTTTTGGCCTTTGTCTCATGCTTCTCCACTACTAACATTTCCACCCTCCTAACTGATTCCACAAATGTGGCAAACTTCTCTCTATTCTCTAGAGATTCCACTGGAGTCATCAACTCTTTACTCAAAACTTTCTCAAACGGTTTGATCCTCTCCTTGCCTGTCACTTCCATTTGCATACAAAACCTCAGAAGCTCCATGAACCTTGCTTCATACTCATTCACCGACATAGAACCCTATCAGATCTTCTTGAACTATGTGATCGTGTCATCCAGATAGGTCTCCAAAAAGTATTGACTCATAGAATCCCGTCAGAACTCTTCCTAATTGATCACAATATCATGCATTTTCTCCTCCTTAATGGCCCACCAGTGGCCAACACTCCCCTTCAATAGATACACAACATGCTTCACTTTATCCTCTTTGAGTATGTTGAGGATCTTGAAAGCCTTCTTTAGCTCAGTTAACCATAGATTTGTATTAGTCGGGTCTGTCGTACCCGCAAACTCAACCGCCCCTACATGTCTCAACCTTTCAAGGTCTTCCCAAAACCTAAAGATTCTACATTGGGGATTGCCACTTTTGCATGGAGTGGGGTCATTATATCTGCCATATGTGTCATCGTGACAATAAATTGTTCAAACATGGACTAGAAAGTGAATTTGGACACCACATTCAGGTCAAACTGGGGCATCTCAGGAATTGCATCTATCCTATCTTACCTCCTGACACCACAACCTGGTGTAGCAACACTGCTCTCGGCAACATGTTCTTCATGTTCTCCAGCCATCTTCTCTTCTCTTCTTCTTCTTCTTCTTCTACATAAGCAGAAGTTACCATAAGACAGAGTGAAGGACACTAGAACATGCACAAACCCTAGTCCTATGTCCTTGTAGACTCAACGAACCAAAATCCTTGATACCAACCAAACTATGATGCCCCTCGTCACACAAAAGTGAGATTACTCAAAACAAAGCACGAAATTATCACTAACAACCAGATTACCACGAAATAGGGTAAATTAAAACTGATATTACATATCCACCTCAAGTGGAAACACTTGCATATGGGTCCACAAAACCACTTGCTTTATATATAACTCCTACAAAGGTTATTACATGATACTGTTCACTGGCTCACTGGTCGCAACCTGATACAACTAATAACATGTTCACATACATACATACCGTATTGAGGTACAAAACCATAAAACCTCCCCAAAGACTTGAGAGTACAGGGATGACACATAGGACACTACTACAAAACACAAGCAGCTTATCCAACCTTTACACAGCTACTGCTCCTCTTGTTGCTCAGCCTCAATAGAACGATCTCTACTTCTTTGTGTTCGACCACCTAAAAGATGTGGAAAACCATGGGGCGGGACCAAACGTCCCAGTGAGAGATATAACTCTCTGTCAACATCTATTAAAAATCACAAGTAGAGTACAGCAGGTAGATAACATAGTTATCAGGTTGAGCAGATTCAGCTAATTGATATTTATTAAATTGATAATACATATTAAGTAATTTAGGCAAATACCACTAAGCAGTAGAATAGTTTATATTTTAAGAACGAATATGAAGAAAATTTATAACAGTTGATTTTTCTTATCGCATTATAATTTAAGAAATCAGTATAAAGATAAGGCTAGGGGTCATCCAATGTGAATCATGTTTGACAATAAGCAAATGTTCTACATGGCTATATTATGTCTTTTATTATACCCTGAGGATTTGAGTCATACCACTCAAATCCAAACGACCACTATGAAGTCAAAATCGGTGCCATACAAGGTCTATGGAAGAGCCAGAATCGATGACCTCTCCAACACCTCTTGGTCAGTATAAGAGAAAACCCACAAAGACATATCAGTCAACTGTAAAAACTGACTTATAGCCTAGCTGAAGGATTGGTTCACACATGGTCATCCTTGTAAAACACCTAGCCCACCTTGGTACAAGTCACAATGCTAGATAATAGACTCATGCATGGCCGTTCAATAGGGCATGATGTAGTTGCACTACTGCCACTCTCAAATATCTCAAACACTAGGGCATGATCACAATCATCCTCCAAAACATGTAATTATGAAGGCAATGATATCGACTCAACACCCCTTGCATATTCAACAAGATGCACTCTGAGTTTCCCATAAGAGTTACTCATTTCACCATCCAACAATGAAACTGACACTATAATTGATATATGGCACAGTGCAACTACAAGATAAGGGTTTCACTTGCTTAGTTAAGCCAATTATGTGTCTTTTAGCATCAACCAAGTTACAAGGTATAAACCCTAAACAAACTCTACAAAGATAAGGGCATGATACAACTCTAGAAAGCATAAAATGTATAAGGTGCAAACTTGTCACACTATCACTTGAAGTCACTTCCATTCAAGGCTATCAACATGTCACATATCCATACAAGGCTATCACCACAAATGCACTGCCATGGGAAATCAATCCCTCATCACAACACTGGAGGATAACACCTCACACTAGGCATTAAGCCTTTGTTAGGTTAAGACCCATCACATCGATATGCCTCATCTGGCTCATAGCCATCACCCTGTGTCACCTAATTTCCATCATAACATTCACAATCTATGACATTAATTCAACCTGCAAGGTTAGATTTGCACCTATAGGAGAGAGAGAGAAAATATATAATCACACGCCATGCATTAAGGAAAAATCAACATGCATATCACATCCTAGAATTAGGGTTAGGGTTTTGCATACATAATTGGTTAGGGTTTCATTATTGATTATGATTACCATTCATCTTCACATCAACATGTAGGGATTAGCACATGGTTTAGAAACTCAACTCAACTAGCTGTAGAGACCTCTTTAGGTGAGGGAGTGTAGCGACTGTGGTCCACTTGGAGTGCCCATGTGTTGGGACCCACCTAGCTAAGCATGTGTCGCAACCCATCACCATACATAGCTCTCAACCAACCATCCAAACAGATATCTTGATTGAAACACTACATCAACTGAAAAACATATGTAGTGACCCTAAGGCATTGTGACCATTAGCCCATTAGGGTTAGGGTTGCAACCGCTATCAAAGGTCTCAACATGTGTAGCAACCCGCTACACATCCCTAAGCCTGCCTTGGCTAAAACTCACCCAAGACTCTTGTCTCGACCATAACAAATATAGGAGTAGCGACCAACTTAGTAAAAACATATGTGCAACCAACCTGGCACAAGTGTAGCAACCTAATTACACAAGGATGTGTTTTGACCAAAACCAAAACCAAGCACAATGCCCATCACATCAAGATCATGGTTTGTCAACTGAAACTAGACTAAAGGTGTAACGACTAGAAAAGTTCAAGCTATCACAACAACACTTAACCATACCAAAAAAAGATATAAACCATGATCAAAATAGGTAGTAACATCAAAGACACTAAACACAACCAAGGAGGTAAAAACTCCATACAAGATAAATCATCAAAACTTGAAAACTGGTCTTCAACATGATCAACCAAGAAACCAAAGTAGGAGAGAGAAGACCAAGGTTCAACCTCAAGAAAACATTAGGGGATGAACCATCTCATGGTGATAAAACCAAGGATCATTTTGCATGCATCAACTTCACTTCATCCATCACTTAGAAATCAGGTATATGAAATTAGGGTTTAGAAAGATAGCAATCTACATGAGAATACAACAAAGTAACAAACCCTAAGTCATGACAAAATCATCTAGCACATGAGCATCACATTTTAGAGATTAAAACACTAGCATGCAAGCTCAATTAAAGTGCAATTATATAAGAAGGTAAAGAGTTATATGACCCGCCTTATGGAGAGACCAAGCTCCAAAGATCACGATCTCCAAGAGTGAAGAAAGATCCAACCAAGGGCCACTCCAAGGCCAAAAGATTACCTCTAAAGAGAAGAGCACCATAGTCAAAGGAGTGTTCAATAATATATGGTAACAACCCTAGGTCAAATAAGAAGAAGAAAGGGGAAAGGAGAAGAATCTTTCTCCCACTTGGGTACCACCATGTCAAACATAGTCTCTAACCCTTGTGAGGAGAAGATATTCAAGAAAGCCACCATGGTAGAACTGTAGTCCCTTGGCTGAGAAGAAAGAAGAAGAAAAAGAGGCAGAGAACCAAAAGAAAATGTGATCAAGGGTTCAAAACTACTCACCAAGGATGAAGATCACCAAAGATCACCGTAAAGGACAAGATCAAGCCCAAAAGCACCACATTCAAGGTTGATCAAGCTCTAAAGCTCCAAGATCAGCACCCTCTAGATCCACCAAGCTCCAAGGTCAGTCAAGCAAAAATGGAGAAGGAAAGAGAGCTAAAAGGATTGCTTGAATGCAAAAGAGAGGTCTTATATACATGTAGGTATGAGGGAGGTGAAGGATATGAGGTTTCAACACAAGAGGGCATCACCAAGACACTTGGCCACCAAGAAAATAGCCATTCAGCCACTAAGCACACACATACAACAAAGGGTGATATAACCTAGGTTGGGTTTCGACAACTAAGGTCACCCACACCCTTGTTGCAGTCGAAACAAACATCACCCAAAGAAGGTGTTTCGGTCGAAACACACTCCAAACACACCAACATGGTCGAAACACTCGACCGAGATCAACATGTCGACACCATGCTCCACCAAGCAAAACTCTAAAAACCCTAGCATCACCATAGGATGCCACATCATCAACCACGATCCAAGAAAGGTGCCCCACATCATCATATTCTCTCTCATGATGCTAAGGTACAAGAAACACATTGTACATGTGACAAATTTCAAGATAACCCCTCGACTTGGGTAAATTGTAACTTGGTCCAAAATAAGAATACATAGCTCAAACATCATCCAAATAGGAACAAACTGAAAACATAAGATTGTCACATGTTATCAAGGCATCTTAAAGGTTTAAGCATAGTATTAAGAAAAGAAAATAAAGTTAGCCCAAAATCCAGGTCAGGCATCTTACAATGTAGCTAGACTTGCATCAATTAGAATGTTGCTTGCTTTTACTAGTCATAAAAATTTTCTACTTTATCAAATGGATATTAAAAGTGTCTTTTTGAATGGTACAATTGAGGAGAAAGTATATGTTCCTCAACCTCCCAGCTTTGAACATGATAATTTGCCTAACCATGTTTATTTGTTACAAAAAGATTTCGATGGTCTCAAACAAGCACATCGAGCTTGGTATGATAAACTAAAGAACTTTTTACTAAACAATGGCTATATCATGGGCAAAGCTGATTCTACCTTGTTTCTAAAACACACTCCTAGAAATTACTTGATCATTCAAATTTATGTTGATGATATTATTTTTGGCGGAGTTGATCTTTATCGTTGCAAGGAGTTTAGTTCTCTAATGTAGAGTGATTTCAAGATGAGCATGATGGGGGACCTTACTTTCTTCCTTGGCTTTCAAATCAAACAAACAAAAATGGGAACTTCATCAATGAAGGCAAGTACACTAGTGAAATACTTAATCACTTTGGGATGGAGAGAACCAAGCAAATGGACACCCCCATGTCAAACACCACCAAGCTTGACAGAGATGAAGAAGGAGAAAAGGTATATGAGAAGCTTTATAGAGGTATGATTGGAAGTTTACTTTATTTAACTTCCTCTAGACCTGATATAATGTTTAGTGTTAGATTGTGTGCTTGCTTTCAATCAAGTCCTAGGAAATAACATCTTATAGAGGTTAAAAGGATTTTAAGGTATCTAGCCAAAACCCAAATTTTTGGAGTATGGTATCCCAAGTCAAGGGACTTTACTCTTACTACTTATAGTGATGTTTATTACATAGGTTGTTTGATTGATAGAAAGTGCACAAGTGGCACTTGCTTCTCCCTAGGACCTTTCCTAGTCTCTTGGTTCTCCAAGAAACAAAGCACTATGGCTCTTTCAACTATTATCAGCTTGCAGACATTTTCACTAAACCTCTAGCGAGAGAGAAATTTACTTTTATTAGATCAAAACTTCTTATAACTGCTCTTGGTGATATGACATGCCTTCTAGCTAGTTGCTCTCTTACCTATATATTTCTTGCTTAAAATTGATCATCTCTTTCTTGCCATGTGCTAAAATTGCCTTGTTTCTTGCCTTGTTTCTCTTGTTTTGGGTATTTTTTGCAAACGACTACTTATCGCAAAATAGTACCCTATGATGAGTGAAATGTGCCTTAATATGTCTAAATTTCACAATAGGCTAAAGAAATAAATTTAATTAGTACCCTAGAGACTAGGAATTAAAATTTCATGTTTTTAGACAAGGACTCGATCGGTCGAGTTCCAAACTCGACCGATCCTTTGGCCAAATTTATGTGAAAATGTCGATCGGTCGGGTTTCCAAATCTCAGACATCGAGTTGTGGTCGAGCTGGATCAAACTTAAAAATGGTTTTGGCCGACATTTCTCCTCTCAACTAGAGAAAATTGACTGATCCCGACCTCTAGCTCCCTTGACCTCCAACCCTAGGTTCACACATCCTCTCCCTTTCTGCATTTAGTCTCCTTTACCTCTTCCCACACAAACCTAGGTGGCTAGATGACCTGTTGGTGAGGTTCTCTCCTTTTTTCAGTTGGTTTTTCTTCTCAATCCATTCTCATGGCCTCCAATCGAAGGAAGAGAGACCTCCCTAGTTGAGCTAACACATCCTCCTCTAATTCTCACCTCTTATCCTTTTATGGCACCTCCTTTGTCTCCTTTGAAGCCCTAAATTGCTATAAAGAGCTCCTTCCTAGGAACCATTTCCATTTTGTGCCTTGTTTGAGCCTCATCTCACCATGACGATGATTATCAAGGAGGTTGTTTAGTTGTTTTCTTCCCATCACCTAGGTGTGTTGTGCTTAGAACGCCGGTGCTTCCACAATTCCATAACTAGCACTAAGGCAGTTCATGAATTTTATGCAAATTTTTAATGGAACTATGACACAATTGTGTCACCTCCTATTAGCCAAGTAGTTATCACTTCCATTATAGTTGGGACCAAATTTACCATATCTAAAGATTCTCTGAATATCTTTTTTAATGATACTAAGTTCACTGACACATGGAGGAAGGACTACCCTGACTATTTTGACCTAATAGACCCTGAGGCTTTCTACAAACACTTTGATCTTACTCTTACTGATATTCTAAAGTTTTTGAAGAAGCATAAAGTACCCTATCGGAGCAAGTCAACCTTGCCATCCTCTTCCCTCAATCTCAAAACCGTATGATCGCATTAGTAGTTAACTGCAATGTCCATCCAAAGAAAAACCAACTGAAAATTGTAGAAAACACTGTTGTGATCATGTACTATCTTTTGAAGAATGTTGGAGTCAAGTGGTCTTGAAAATTTTTACACCACATGACCTGCTTTGACTCCAGGAAGAACACATGTGGTACCCACCCCCTACCCTGCCTTGATATATTCTATGTTTAATTTTGCCACTCAGAATTCCCTTTTCCTTGACCTTCATTACAAATCAAGTCAAAAAGGTGTTTGTATCAATGAGACCATGATAAAGAAGACCTTCCTTCCTACCTCTCCTACCACACCTAAAGCCTCCACCTCTACCTCCACCCAGGCACATCCACCTCCACCACCACTCTGACCTAACCGTGCGTCTTTCTTGATATCAAATGAATCCCTCCTGGGTTACATGATGTTCCAATAGGCATACAACCTTCTAGTTCAGGATCACCTCCACCACGACTTATGTCAGATCATGTCCCACATGACTGTCCTGTAGCCATCCCTACCCTTCCCACCAGCCATACCCAGGTGGTGACTATGCCTCTTATGCATACAGTCACTTCTACCCAGCCCCTCCACCTACTACTTCTGCTACCACCCACAATGTTGATGGTGGACATGTCCCTGGTGTGCTTCCTCTGTTGGTCATGCCTGTTGGTCATGTTTCCATCTTGCTTTCTAGTCTTGGGATCTCTTCTCCCTCCTTTAAGCAATCAAATGCTTTACATGCTCTTGGCATGTCTTGTGTTGAGCAGAATGCCAGATGGCCTAGTCGTGGTTCCGATCCTCCTGCCGATGAGGAGAGGCATGACAAACCTACTGAGGATGGGACTGGTGATGATGAGGCCACTGAGGATGTTGGCCCTAAGGATGGTTTGGATGACGGCTTGTCCTCCTCCCACCTTGTCCTCCTCCCACTTGGGCATACCACCCCAAACTTTTGAATTAGGATTTCCTTACCATGACATTAAGCTTAGGAGAGTAGGGTAATGATCATGGGGTTGTGGTGGCTTGTCACAAGGAATATAAGATCCATTAGTCTCTTGAGTAGTATGTTCTAGGGTCACCATGGGCACTATGAGAGAATAATTTTCCTAGTCATCTCCCATCAAGAATTTCTAGGAGAGAACAATCATTCTACTTTTCATTTTGATATCATAGGCTTTTTACCACAAATTGATGGTGACCACCATGGTCGTTCTTTGGGGGAACGACCGTTCTTGGTGCCTTCCTATAGATATCATTTCAATCTAAAATATACTTCTTACAAAATTGAACCTCCAAATGGTTTTTCCATTTCATATATCATTATCTTTCCTATCTCTATTGTATGGTGAATCAAGAACAATAAAAACTATCTAGTATGATGTGTGTGTTTCTTGGAGGGTACAAAAGTAAGAGTATACTAAATTCAAATAATTAGGCAAATCTTTGCAAACTAGTTGGGTTGTCTCCCACTAGTGCTAAGTTTTCCTCCTTCAGTCATAATTATTTCTTTATCATTCATCAACCATTTAAAAATATTTTTGGTCATCTTCTCAATTAATATGGCCTTCTCAAATTCATTAAATGATTGTTTCTCCTTCAATTGTTCATGGAAATACTCAAAGAAAACATCCTTGATATTGCCATCCTTCTCAATGTTTGTAGGGATGTCTTAAATATATTCAAGCTCAACTACATATTCATGAATGTGGCATTCATAGTTCTAAATCACTCGTGCATGTCATCATCAGTTGTATCCAATAAAGTTCTTCCCAATATGATGGGAATCTTCTTATCCTCTGACTCTGTGTCTATATAGTAAATTTTGTTGGCAACATTATTGTTGTTTCCTTCTCAATCATCACCAGCACATCATCCGCTAGTCCACTTGGAACCTTTATGGAACATTTGTCCAATTGAAGTGGATAATTATTCAGATTTTATTTATCTAGACCTAACACAACATAGATCTCGTATGGAATCAAGTTGACGCTAGGCCCTGAGTCAAGTAAGGATGCTCAATGAGGCATCTTCCAATGTGGCATGGGATGAGTGGGGATCCATTGTCTTTTCCTTTTTAAGAGATATAGTGTTACCAGATGGCCTCACTTGCTCCATTAACTTTACTTTCTTGGAAATTCTTCCTAGGGTATTTTTTGTAGGTACACATGTCCTTAAAATTTATTCCATAGGTGGGAATTTTCTTCATTGCATTAAATACATGAATATTTACTTTCACTTGCTTAAATATTTTAAGAATGTCATTCAAATGTTTCTTTTTCTTCTTGGATGATGAGGTATATCAGAGGCATCAGGGAAAGGAAGCTAACTGGCACTTTCTTTGCTTGGCATCACTAGATAACTCTAAGGTACCCAAGTGTAGTATTTTTCCTCAAGGGTGAAATACTAGGGATCACCTTGGGAGAAACAAGTGTTACCATATGACTGCTCGATATCAAAATATCATTAACTCTCATAGAATCACTTGTTCTTTTCATCATGATATCAACACGAACTCTTTCCAACATCCCCATGGGAAGAGAGTTCTGTCACTTATGGGATTAATGGCCCCACTGATTGGTTTTCGATTGGAGCATCAAGAAGCACAACCTGGTTCTACTTGACAAAGCCACATGCTCGTCCAAGGGGGGAGTTTGCTTTACCCAACGGATCAAGACCCTCTGACATGAATGACTTTCGAATGAAGAATGAAGAGTGCCCCTCTTTTTTCTTCCCTGGAGTCGTCGGATTTGGAAGTTGGTAAAGACCCACCCCTTATTTCAGTCAGAATGAGTCCCCGGGACCCCGGGACATTGGCTTCATTAACATAATCAATGCCAACGTGATCCTTAGACTGCTCAGAGGTCCTTCCACTTCTCGACTATGTCACACTATTAACTTGGTAATGAGAGAGGGTGCAAAAAAAAATGTTATTCTAGGGTTGAACTTGTTGTTGGTGGTGTGGAGGACCTTGAATATTGATGTCGTTGATTGGGTGGAGGTGACAATTGGAAAATGTAGTGTTGTTGAGGCATTTGAACATGCATTTGTATTTGAGGTGGGCCTTGGGATTACTTGAGGCGTTGCACGTGCATTTGGGGTGGACAAAAAGGGTTTTGAGGAACACACATTTGTCCACCAACATTGTTTGGGTTTGCCATAGTTTGGGAAGGAAGTCTCCCCTATTCATAGTGAAAAAGCGTCAAATATAGTTGATCAAACCTTTTCTCCAATCTATTGATTTTTTTTTCCTCGGTTAGAAACATCTTTCTTTAATTCATCAAGATTTCTCAATCTTAATAGGACCTCAACTTAAAACTTTGAACTGTATTTCTTCCCAAGGACTTCAACTTCACACTTTGAACTATATTTCTTCCCTTGTTGTTGGCATTGCTTCCCATGTACACTCTCACCTTGAAGTTCCCATGAGCTATTAGGACGATCTTTCTGCTCCAGAGTGTAGGATTGTGACATGATGGCATTAGAATTTTGATTCCCAAAATATTGAAGGGCTTTCACTTGTTCATATGAGGCCTCAATAGATTATATAAAATTATTAAAAGTACCTTGTGCTCATCTAATGCCTTGATAGATTGCACATAATTATAGAACTACCTCCCCCTTGATTCTTCATCATATTCATCATATCAGTAAGAATTTTTCTGAGTTGTGGGTTAGCATAATTTGATGGGGGAGCGGTTTCTTTAGAAGGAGATGTATCCATGATTATATCACAGTTACTGAATGCACTAAAAGAATGATACCTTGAGTTTTCAGTGAGATTCTTAAACAAAGGCCATTACTCCCCAGGTGTCATGACCATGAAGGTTTCACCACAAGAAGAACTAACCACTATTTCATTCAATTAGGACAACCCTACATAGAAGGAGTGTACACACTGCCAAAAGGGTAATTTGTTGTGAAGGAAACCTGTCGACAGTTTCTAAAATCTCACCCAACTATCATGAAATTTTCCTTGGCTCATTTGACTAAAAGAGGTGATAGACTAGCACTATTGAGTGAGCTTTGGAATAGGACAAAACTTCTTGAGGTTTTTTCTTGATTCTCTCCCAAGTCATTACTACGATCTTAGAACTATAGCATTTCATCACTTTGTGTTTGCAGAGAAAAGGAACATGGTCAAGCAATTTCCACTATCCATTATGACCAAGAGTGTGAAAAATAGAGTACACTTCTAGAAAGGAATCCACATGTTGATATGAGTTTTCATCAAGGCTATACAAAGTCAGAAGCAGTTGCGCTGAAGTGGGTAGAATTGAGAAGCTTGCCCTGGAAGTTGCCCAAATCAAGTGGAATGGTGGAAGTGTAGTCCCCCTGAGTGAAGTGGTCTTGTAATGGACTTGGTGGAGGTGTGGGTCAAGAAGATATATGGGTCCTTCATTATTCATACCATCAGAAGGTGGTCCTCCACCTTGGTTAATCATTCCTTCTTCTTCTCTTGCTTGTTCGTGTTGTTTACTTCTCCTTCATGGACCTATGTTTGGGTCTTCAAAGAAAGGCCAATAGATAGAGAATGGTGACCAAAGTAACACTATCACCTACACATTGCACAACCAAGCAAAATAAGACAAATTATATATCACAAATGCATGATCAACATAAAGAATAAACGATAGAAATGGTGTGGGAAACTAGAAAAAGTCAAAAAGAAATAAATATCTAGGTTTACAGCACCACCCCCAACAATAATGCCAGAAATTTTGATGCTTGATGCCTAAAGTTTACAAAAGTATCCCAAAATGCACACTCTATTTTATAAATTTTCAATTGAATGGGCTTGGGATTTAGTGGTCTAGGAAAGTCAGGGTCGATCCATGAGGACAGAGGGAACATGCTATCTATTTGTGTTTCTCTGGGTTTCTAGTTCAAAGACTAGATTTTTTATTGTTTAAGGTTGGTTTCATGTCTATGTCAATGGATCATGAAATTAAAAAGAGAAAGAATGAAATCTAATTTATCCCTAGCTATGACATATATCTAGGTAAATAGAAGAGCAATTGACACAAATGCAAGCAATGAGTTACACTAAACCAATCAAGGCAAACAACAAAAATATACAAGTGAGGCAAACTAAGAGTCTAAAACCAAGATTAGAAATTGGCTAAGAAACCAACTAGAGTAACCACAATTAACTAAACAACTACCACTACGACAAAGAAAGTAAACTGAGCTAGGAAGAAACTAAGCAATTGACAGTTTTGACAATTAACTAGGGGAGTGGGCAATATGAGAGTATGAGACTATCAACCATGCATTAGGGTCATATTCAACCACAAAACATATATCAGTGCTACCACACCAAACAATAGAGGGATGTGAGGTTATGAGTTATATCCTACTTTTTGTCCATGGGAGGAATAGAAGGTTTTTAGGTAACTACTCCCAAAACTATTCTCTATCCAACCTTATGATGCAAATTTGACTAGGGGATAGATGAATCTAATCCAACAAAGTCTAGGTTTATAAATGTGGTCCTATAGAATACTTGGTGGCAAGGGTTGGAATAATTTTTAACCTCTAATATGCACTTTGCCAAGTGTATAAGGAAGGATACACTTATCTACTTAGATATCCCACCTTGAGCTAGTAGGATAGAGGGAGAGAAGGGTAAATAACATAACTAGATAAGGGTAAATAAGTGGCCTTAGTAGTTTCTCCCTTCCAAGTATTTTCTTTCCTCTTTTCCCTATACCTTAGGTTGTTCCATAGCTCAAACACCAAGTCAAGCAGAGATAGATAGAGAGAGAGAAAAAACATGCACATAGCATTAAAAACTATATGAAACGTCTTAGATAAATATCTCCCATCAAATGGTATCAAGCACACATATTCATCCGCCAAATAGACCATAAAGGGAAATAGCTACTTATAGTACAAGAAAGTACAAAATAAGAAGGGAAAGAAGAAGAAGCATCCATGTGGATTCATGGTATACTCCTTGTTCTTCACATCCAGCTACAAGGGGGTGATCACCTCTCTCCTCAAAGGTGAAATGGCATGAAATGTGGGGTGAAAGGTAGTCAAAACCCTAAAAAAGTAGGGTTGTGGGAGTGAAAATGGAATAGGTGTGCTAGGTGGTTGCTAGGAGATGTAATGAATGTAGTGAAAATAACTATCCTTGACCCCTAACTATCATTAAGGCTTATTAGAGGTTAAGGTTAGCCATGGTTAATTGGGGGCATTTGGAAAAAGAAGTGTAGAGAAGCACTAGGGTTTCAAGCTAGAATAATTATTGACCCCACCATGACTGTGGTGTAAAAAAGGTGGGACAACTATGTTGAATGGGAATGTTCATGGTGGATGGGTAGGATAAGTTAGAATTTAAAAGGTACTGGGTGTATTTACCACAACCATTCTATAGTAGAATGGTCATGGTGACAGTTAGGTAGTATGACCATTTTGGGTAGAATGGTCATGGTGGATAGAGATAGAATGACCGTTCTAGGTGGACCAATCATTATGGTATATGGGTAGAAAAATCATGGTAGTGTGAAACAAATGTGGTGGTATTAGGTAATTTTAGTGGAATTGGGGAAAATGGAAGCTTGTATAGGATTAAGAGAGTCATTCTCCACCCTATCCCTGCTGGTGATAGAGGTTGAATGTCTGAGAGGGTAGTAAACTAAGGTGGCATTTGGGATTCAAACTTGGGTCCCTTTGTTAAAGGACGTTGTGCTTGACCACTAGAGCCACTCCTTGTCAGCAACAAATGGCAACTTTCCAAAACATATGTGGTGGCATGGAACATTCATTTTGGCCACCATTCACCATGATTGTTGTCATCTTAGAGTGGCCATTATGAGAGCCATGGTGGACTCTGTCAACTATTGCAATTCAATGTTCAGTGGCATGACCTTTGTTTGCAAGGATGAACATTTTTAGGGCTTAAGCTTGCACTTGCTTTCTTCACTTGATCATCAATAAAACTTTTTGTTGAACTTTGACACTTGAATACTTAAAGTAGGTTGGGGTTGATCTTGGCATCTCTTTGGAATCTTCCTAGCATTGGGAAGTCCTCAGAGCTACCTCCTTCCTCCCTTCCATCAAATAGCACTCGAAGTTCCAACAAAAACATGAAAAAAACATTTATAAGTGTGTTAGGCATAAAACATAACTTATCAAGAAGTAAGCATGCATCCTAACTATCTCAACAAGTACAATAAGAAAATATACATAGGATGAAGACCCAAAATAGGGTTTCATCACTAACCTCAAACCTCATATTAAACAATTAAACAAGTAATCAATAGTAGAAAATCTTAACATTCAAAAGAGATCAAAACCAACATTCATTCACATTTCAAGTTCTAAAGGACACCATAAGTTATTTGCAATCTTCAGTTAAAGGGTATTTGATAAGTCTTCTAAAAGTGTCCATAGGGGTACATTCTCTTACGTAATTGTTGCTACATAAAAAACACCCACAATGCCCCCAAAAATCCCGATATAGGAACAATCATACATATATAAAACTTCTAAACTTCAAATTGTTGTGAAGTCACTCGACTCTGTATTCAAACCTAGGAGCAGAAGATTCTCTTCAAGGCCTAAAAGTTGTTCATTGGTTGATTTTACAATATCTAGGTGAGTATATAAGACTTAAGAACTGAATAAACACAATTTCATCTTCTTTATTTGAATTAGAGCATATATGATTCGAAATGCTCATGAAACATGCATGTGATTTAGTTATAGCATAATCAATCAATATTTGGTCTCAATAAGATATCATATCATAAGAACAAAAAAGTATAGTTAATATACATGTAATAAGGAAATCAGACTTTCCTTTATATTTATGTGCCTTGAAACTACTTGACTTTTATCTAGCCAAGGAGAAGCCACCATAATGTGCTCACATGCACAACTTCCTATCCATGACTTATGGTTTATTCGGTCATCCCAAGACAACAAACTTATCCAACTCCACCACATGGCTAGATCAAAGCCTATAACATCACCACCTTAGCATACCCTCACCTTGATATAAGGTTGGGTTGTACCTCATCACAAATTACAAGTTACATACAACATATCTTATTCACATCATTCACATGTCACATATTATATTGGTCTCTCTATCCACTAGTCCTTTCTTTCTTAAACTCAATAAGAAATTTAGCCTCTCTCCCACCTATGTGGGTCCCATTAACCCTCTGTGAATCATTCCTTAAGATCTAATCCGCTACAGGTCATATTTTCATGGGTGTCATTTGTTTAGGAGTAGCTAGTTGACCAAGTTTTCCATTGTTGCTCCTAATAATCAATCTAAAAATGATTAATAAGAATGGTATTGGCAAGGTTAGAAACCAAAACCTCATATTAAACTATGAAACAAACAAGTTATAGCATACTACATTAACATTTTAGAGAAACTTAAACTAACTTTTATTCACATATCAATTTCTAAGGGATATGACTTTGTTATTTATAATCTACCATCAAAAGGTTTTTACTTGATAAGTTTTGTAGAAATATCTACAAGTGTACATTTTCTTACTAAATCATTCCATCATAAAAGTACATACTTACAACATCATGAAACCCCTAATACATGAATAATTATACATATAAGCACCATCTCACCTTCATATAGATTCAAGGTCACTCGGCTCTATGTTCAGACCAAGTGGTGGATGATTAGGTTGTGGGACTTTAAGGTTATTTATAGTTTTATTGGCCAATGTAAAAGTGAGCATATAAGTCACAATAATAAATGAACTCAATATCATCTCTTTTACTTGTATTAGAGAATATATGATTTGAAACATCCACTAAGCGTACATGAGATTTAGATCTAGCACTGTACTGAGACTAAAGGAATAATATCAAAAAAACATGAGAGTAAAATTAATAAGCAGTGTATGGGTAACAAACCTTCCTTTTTATTTATTTCCCATGAAACTATTTGACTTGTGCCTATTCAAGTAGAAGTCGCCCAAGTGTTGTCATATGCATGAGTCAATGTCCATGCCTTAGGGTTTAGTCGTCCACCCTTATACAAATAACTCATCCTAAATCTACTACATGGCTAGGTAGGAGCCTATAGCATCTCCAAAATTCTCATTCCCACCCCTTGGTACAAGGCTAGGTCATACCTCATCACATATCACAAGTTCCATATCACATATCCCATTCCACACAATTCATGTTCCACCATTTGTATTAGGGTCTCCATCTTGTAATCATGTGTTTATTAATATCAATAAGAGAGTTGGGCCTCAATATCAATTACCTGTGTTGGACCATGTAACCCTCCACATATTAGTATCCGTTTGTAATCCACTCCATGTCATCTTTTCATGGACATAATCCCTTATAGAGTAGTCTATTTACCTTTCCACCACATGCATGGTTTCTAGGGAAGCTAACTAGTTTAGATTAGGTTTTCACTTATTACATTAGGTAACTCACTCATCTTAAAGAGATTAATTCATAAAACTCACGATGTCAATAATTTAGATTGTAATCTATAGGAAAATAGGGTTTTACTACAATAATTGTGACATCTCGCTATCACACAGACAACGAGACGTCACGCGAAAATGCACAGAACCACCATGAAACCACATATTACTGAAAACACGGGTTAATAAAAACCGATTGCGGAAAGTAGATAAAAAAAACTATTACATCCAGATCCTCATCCTGCAAGGAAACATGTTATATAAATATGCATAAGCATGCATATATGTCCACAACTTATATGGACCAGCTGTCCTGTCAGCACAAGAGTTCATCACCTGTTTATACATACATAACGGGCCACATCAGGACGACAACAGAAAATATAAGGCTACAATAGTTATTCATCATGAAACGTCATCAAAACACCTCTGAGGACCTGAGAGTACAGGGATGACTCTAGGACTCTACTACTAAACAACCAAAATAGTAGCATATCCATCTCTTACCTCCTACTGCTCTTCTTGCTGCTAGGCCGCAACCTCACAACCACCACCACATCTAGCACGATCACCTAAAAAGGTTGTAAACCAGCGGGGTGAGACACACCATCCCAGCGAGAAACATAACTCCCCGCCGAAACTATAAAACTTTAGATAAAGCAAGTAACCGATGTAAGCAGCATACTGAACATAGCTTAACCTTATTAATAACTTACCAAGAGGCATATAACTAGATATTTATTTATGGAACATGATTGACAAGATGAGCTTTATAAGAACTTATCACAAGATATGAGGAACTTATAAAAGATATAACTAGAGCAACTATACAAGCAAGGCCTCAACCAATGTTCCATGTTTTGTCTTAAGCAATGTATACTATACGGCTGGATTACGATTTAATATGCCCTGAGGAATGAGCCGTACCACTCAAATCCAACCTTCGGCTGCGAAGCCCAAAACCAGTGTCATACAAGGTCAATGGAAGAGCCAGACTCCACGACCTCGCCTTTTCGTGGCCAGTGCATGATAATTAAAGCAGGACCGCAGTCTCTTGCTTGAGTGGCCTCAACCATAGGGTAAGCTCACACAGTCTACCTTTTTATCTAGCCCGCCTTGGTACAGGTCTCGGTGCTAGTATACCTTGAGCCACGGGCCTAATCACTATGCTCTTGAACCATGAATGCATTCATGCTCTATCAAACTGAGCCATGGGCCTATTCACCATGCCCCAACTATCCCGAGTCTGCACCACAGTTGCACTCAAATCCTCCTATTTTCGGCTAGGAGAAACCCCACATATTCAAGCAATATGCACTCCAGGTAATCTCGCAGGATAAACCTGTTTCACCATCACCAGCTACTGACGATGATGGATCTATGGCCAAGGAAAACTACATGATATGTTCCACTGTAATTAATTAGTATATTTTAGGTGGATTGTTGAGGCAACCAAGTTGTAAAACATAGACTGCATCGAGTTACATTATTACTGTCATTACCATGAGATCTCAATCCCTCATTGCAGAATGCCACTACCTCTCAAGGCATACTTCACCATCATGGGATAGAAATCCCTTATCTCAACATCAGAGTATAACACCTCAACTAGGCACTCAGCCTTTATCAGGTCAATAGACCTTTCTCATCATACTGGTGATACATGTTATCTTATCAACAAGGATTATCATCATTGAGTGTTATATAGAACATATACACCTCATAGATCTTACCTGGCTATGGATTCACTTGATTCACCTGCATGGTTAGTATGCATATCAAGAGAGAAAATTGAATCACCAAACATAGATCTTTATGATTATTATGCTATTAGGGTTGAAGGTACATGATTGGAACAACATCCATGATCATAGTTACATGAAGAAAAAGTTGTATCTGTAGACAAATTACATTATTGTTATCAAACCATGAGCATCCACTATGCCTTTATATTATGAACATAAACATGTATCTTATCATCTTTCTTAGCACCAACTTTAGGTATCAAACATATCACTGGTCACAACCTATCATTCATAACTCATCATCCACAAAGGTGTGGGCACAAGATAACAAAACTCACCAACCTAAGTTGCCTAGATAGGCATAACCCTCACCAAAGGTACCACCTACCCTCACCAAAGGTGTGGTGGGTAACGCCATTACTCACCCAAGGAGGTATCGGGCAGGGTCATATCCCTCACCAAAGCTCTATCGGCTAGGGCATCAAAACCCTAAGGAACTAAATCACCCATATCGGTCACCAACATAACATGCGCCCATGCACAAGGGATATCGTGCAACTAGGGGCCAAGAGTTGTGTCATGCACCCATGGATATCGGGAACCAGGTGCAAGCTGATATCGGGCAACATATGGGCATCACATATCAGCCATCACCCCTATCGCCCATAATGGGCTAGGGTTTTATGTCTGGAAACCAACATGGTCATGTCGTCCACAACTATATCGTCTAAGGCTATGACGCCCAAGGTCACCACTGTATCACCCAACAAGCACACAACTAACAAACGACACCATGGCGCCCAAGGTAACCTATCATCCCACAAGGCAGGCACCACATATCAGTCAACACTAGGGCACCTAACTAGGGTTCCACCACCCAAGAACCATATCGAGCAACACCAAAACCAACCCGTATCGCCCAAGGCACAAAACAGAGATGCCTACCAAGCATCATGTCGGCCAAAGGCATAACGCCCACAAGCACCAACTAAGGTAGGAGTTCATATCGGGCAAGAGGGACAAAGAACACTTCTTAGCATATCGCCCAAGACTCAACCCTAGGAGAGGGGTATCAGGAAACTCATCACAAAGGGGTATCGTGCAAGGCTTAAAGCCATATCGTGTTGGTCATCTTCAACCTCAAGATTGCCACCAAGAAGCTCTAAAAGCTCAAGAGAGTTGGCTCGCCTCTCAAGACAATTAAGGGAGAGAGGGGTATTGCACAACTTCCATCACCTATCGGGCAACAAGGAGGTCCATCTCCTCATATCGGCCAACCAACCCAAGCTCATCTTCCTAATGGATTAGGAGACCCTAAGCTCACCTCTCAACAACTAAGAGAGAGGGGTTTTTCCCCAGGAACTCTACCTCCATGGTTTGGCCAACCCAAGGCAAACCAAGATACAAAATCTAAGGTTTATCTAGAGCAACCTCATAACCATTATAACAAGCAACATAGCTAGAAGAAGACATGGTCGATCAAGATATATAGTATGCAACATGAAAAAGAAGTAGTATAGCTAGGGTTAGGAGTTATGTAATCCGCCTCAAGCAAGCTTGAAAACTCCAAGCACCCAACTTTAAGCTCCAAGCACCAGCAAAGAAGCAAGACACCTTCTAGGGCTCGGTCATCACTAGAGGAAGAAGAAGAAGAGTAGAGCTTGTCGCCCACCAAGCTCCACCAAGAAGAGGGTATCAACCACCAAGCTCCACCAAGGGGGATGTATCTACCACCAAGGAAGAAGGAAAATAGCTAAAGGATATAAAGATCTTAGCTACTAAGGAGAGGGTCGTATATATACCATGGGGTGAAGAGTGAGAGTAAGGAAAGGTGGCACCCGCCCCCAGCACACTTGTCCAAGGAGTGTGCCACATGCAAGCACCCCAAAACCCATGCCCATGTGTTGCCACTCTCTTAGCAAAGCAGCTGCCACTTGTCCAAAGATGGTGACACAAACGAAGCTAGAAGGGAGATGTGTGTCGCCCAAGAGGCAACCCATTCACCCTTGGTCGATACAACCTCCTTGGCCGGCACACCCACCAAGCCTTAGCCGATACGCCTTGATCTTCCCCGATACAAGGCCCCAACAAGGCAAAACAAGGCAAAACAAAGCCCAACAAAGCTCAACAAGGCCCAAAGCTACTTAAGCAATGAGCCCAACCCATCCTCTCAACACAGCACAAACAAACCCTAACCAAAACCTCAAGTGATTAGCAAGTATCTAAACACAAGTTTTAGGCAAAGCAAACAGGGTAAGCCCAAAACGAAGGTTAGGGTCCTTACAAGCCATAAACCTCTACAAAGGGATTTTGCCCCCAAAATCTAAAGAGAAAAGTGAGGGGTACTTCCTCCTCATCTCTTCCTCAAGCTTCCATGTGGCTTCCTTAATGCCACGATGATGCCAAAGAACATTCACAAGCACCAGGTCCTTCCTTTTCAACTTCTTCACTCTCTTGTCAAGAATCAACACTTGACCTTCCTCGTAGGTCACATCTTCATCAAGCTCAACCTCAACTGGATGTATCACTATCTTTTTTCCCAGATGACTTTTCTTCAGCATACTGACATGGAAAATAGGATGTAACATGTGCAACTCTAGCGACAGTTCTAACTTGTAAGCTACCTTGCCAACATGTTATATTACCAGGTATGGCCCCATATACCTGGGTGCCGACTTGCCTTTCCAGCCAAACCTCAGCATGCCTTTTCATGGTGAGACTTTGAGATACACCTTGTCTCCCACCTAGAACTCTAGAGGTCGTTGACGATTATATGTATATGACTTCTGTCTGTCATGTGCCGCTTTCAACTGTTGTTGTATCACCTTGATCTTCTCTGTTGTATGCTGCACTAACTCAGGACCAAAAAGTTGATACTCGCCCGACTCATACCAACATAAAGGAGATCTACACTTCCTGCCATATAAAACCTCATAATGAGCCATGTCGATGCTCCTCTGGTAACTATTATTGTAGGTGAACTCTATCAAACTGAGATGCCTGTCCCAACTACCTAGGAACTACATAACACAAGCTCAGAGAAGATCCTCCAAAGTCTGAATAGTCCTTTCAGACTATCCATCTGTCCATGGGTGGAAAGAGCTATTGAACCTCAACTGCGTTCCCAATGCTTTGTGCAACTGTTCCCAAAAATGACTTGTGAACTGGGGTCCTCTGTTGGAAACTATCAATGTAGGTACACCATGCAAATGCACTATCTCATCCTCATAAACCTGAGCAAGCTTCTCTGCTATATACGTTGTCTTTACATGTATGAAATGAGCAGACTTTATCAACCTGTCTACTATCTCCCAAATGGAATCATGATTCTTAGTTGTCGTTGGTAGACCAACTATGAAATCTATGGTTATATGATCTCATTTCCATTGCGGTATTGGCATGGGTTGTAGTGTACCTGTCGGCTTCTGATGCTCAACCTTAACCTACTGGCATACTGCACACCTAGCCACAAACTCGGATACATCCCTCTTCAAGCCAGGCCATAAATATAGGTCCTTCAGATTATGATACATCTTGGTGACACCTAGATGCATAGCATACATCAACGTGTGCACTTCCTTGAGCACTAGCTTTCTCAGATTATCAACATTGGGGACCACCATCCTACTATGATAACAAACTAGTCCATCCTTAGACTCATGGAACCCATCACGCTTCTCGCTGCCAAACTCTGATATGATCAACTAAACTGAAACATCTATTTGTTGTGTGTCTTTGATCTGCTGCCTCAACGTAGGCTTTACTTGCATCTATGCCAACAGTCCTGTCAATAAGAAGACTTCCAATTGTACATTCATCTATCGTAAAGATACAAACATATCCCGCCTATGGCATACCAAGGAACTCAATTGTGCCTTCTTCATAGGAAGAGAAGAAGATTTTCTGCTAAGCGCATCAGCTACCACGTTCGCCTTACCAGAATGATACTCAATGGTGCAATCGTAATCATTGATCAACTCCATCCAGCGACGTTGTCGCATGTTCATCTCACTCTGCGAGAAGATGTACTTCAAGTTCTTGTGATCTGTAAAGATATGACACACTACCCCCATAAAGATAATGTCTCCAAATCTTTAACACATGGACCACCGCTGCCAGCTCCAAATCATGTGTCGGATAATTCTCCTCATGTTTCTTAAGTTGTCGCAAAGCGAAAGAAACCACATGATCTTCCTACATCAGCACACATCCTAGGCCTTTCTTGGAAGCATCGCAGAAAACAACGTAGCCTTTCCCAGGCTCTGGCTACACCAACATTGGAGCACTAGTCAGCTTCTCCTTCAAACTTTGGAAAGCTTGCTGAAAACGATCATCCCAAACAAAAGGTACATCCTTCATGGTCAATTTTGTCAGCAGCAACGCAATCACACTAAAGTTTCTTATAAACCTCTGGTAGTATCCTGCTAAACCCAGAAAAGTATGGACTTCTATCAGTGTCTTCGGTTGCTCCCAATCTACAACTGACTCCACCTTCTTAGGGTCCACTCTGACTCCTTCTACAGATATCACATGACTCAAGAAGGTCACTTCTTTCAACCAGAACTCGCACTTACTAAACTTGGCATACAACTGGTGTTGGCGAAGAAGAGTCAACGTTTGGCGAAGATGTTGTTCATTCTCTCTACTGTCCCAACTGTAGATCAAGATGTCATCTATAAAAACCACAACAAACTGGTCTAGAAATGGATGGAACACCTGGTTCATCAGGTCCATAAAAGCAGTAGGCACATTGGTTAGCCCAAACGACATAACCAAGAACTCAAAGTGACCATACCTCGTCCTAAAGGCTGACTTGGGTATGTTCTCGTCCTTAATCTTCAACTGATAATATCTAGACCGTAGATTGATCTTTGAGAACACTGTAGCACCACGCAATTGATCAAATAGATCATCTATCCTCAATAAAGGGTACTTGTTCTTGATCGTAACTTTGTTCAATTACCGGTAATATATGCATAGACGCATCTACCCATCCTTCTTCTTTACAAATAGGACTGGAGCACCCCACGGTATGTGCTTGGTCTGATAAAACATTTATCCAGCAACTCCTGTAACTGCTTCTTCAGCTCTGCCATCTCAGCGGGATCCATCCTGTACGGTGTCTAAGCAACTGGTTGTGTCACTGGCACTAGATTGATCTCAAAGTCAATCTCTTGAGGTGGGGGAACAACAGGGAACTCATCAGGAAACACATCTGCAAACTCTCTGACAACAGGAATATCCTCAAGGCTAGGACCCTTCACCTTGGTATCTACAACATGAGCTAAGAATGCCTTACATCCTTTTTGTAACAACTTCTCTACCACCATTGTTGACACTAAACACGCCGAAAGGATCTTCCTATCTCCTTAGAAGGCCCACTTCTCACCACCATCAACAAACACTGCTTGCTTGTAACCACAGTCCAACACAACCTTATACTTCTCTAGGGTATCCATCCCAAGGATCACATCGAATCCATGCATATCAAGTGGTATAAGATCCACTTGTATCTCATGTCCCGAAAAAGATAGAACACAAGATGGACACACTTCTTGAAGCATCGATAAACCATCAAGAGGGGTTTCTAACAACAAGCTATCTTTCTTACAGCTAATAGGTAAAAGATAGCTATCAAGCATACTTCCTGCGATAAAAGAGTGCATAGCCCCCGGGTCAACCAGAACAGATATAAAGTAAGAAGAAGACAAATTAGAGTGAAATAACTCCATCTGACCTGCCACCACTCGCGGGTTGACTATCACCTTCGGCTGACTCATAGCATAGAATTGAGCCATCGATTGTTGTCATCCACGTCATCTGCTTCCTTGAGTAGACGATCCCGCTTGTGACGCTTGACCGCGTCCTCACCCTCTGTTACCACTGGACTGTTTTCTATTCGGTCCCTGTTGATTCTACCTCGGTTGTTGGGTCACTTCGACATCTCTCCTTGGGCAATTTGACTTCAAATACCCGGTCTGTCCACAGTGATAGCATGACCTATCTTCCAACTGTGGCCTAGATGTCCCTATCACTGCCATTGAAGTTGTACTATGGGCTCTAGATGGCAAAAATCCATGCCCTCTTCCTTTACTCGGAGACCACTATGACGGTGCACTGGAACTCGGCATCACATATGGTGTCGAAAATCTTGACTTCTTGAAGCCATCAAACCTTTGCCTCTGGAACTGAGCAGGCTTTTTCTTGGTCATGGACTCTCTCTTCTCCTTGACTAACCATTCTATCCTTCAGACATACTCCACAAACGTGGAGAACCGCTCCCGGTTCTCCGAAGAAGTAGTAGGTGTTGTCAACTCAGCACTCAAACCCATCTCAAACTGTCTGATTCTTTCATCATCTATCGCTGCCATGTGAGGACAAAACCACAGCATGTCCATAAACTTAGCTTCATACTTGGTGATGCTCATCGATCCTTGGCACAGACGCTCAAACTGGTTGATCTTCTCATCTAGATAGGTCTTCGAGAAGTATCGACTCATGAACTCCTGTCGGAAGACATCCCAACAGATCACCTCACCATGCAACTTCTCCTCCTCGATGGCCCACCAATGGCCAGCACTACCCTTCAGAAGGTAGACATCATGCTTAACTTTGTCTGCTTCGGGGATCTCGAGGATCCAGAAGGCCTTCTCAAGACTTGTCAGCCATAGATCTTCATCTGCTAGATCAGCCATTCCAGCATAATTCGAAGCTCCGACTCGGCGAAGCCGCTCGAAGGTCTTCCCAATACCCGATGATTCACTATGGGGAGCCTGTGCTCTTGGCGGAGGCACTGGCAATCTTTCCACCATGAGATTCATCGTAGCCATTAACTGCCCCATAAGATGCTGATAGGAAGGGTTTTCGAGAATGGTTGGGTCAAGTTGGGACACCTCAGGCACCCGATTTTCATGTGTCTGCACTCGTGCTCCATCAACAGATGCAGTATCACTGCTCTCAGTAGCATGTTCTTCATGGTTTCCAGACATCTTTAAGCTTTATCTTCCGCTAAGGGCAGAAGGTTATTGTATGAAAATATGGAATACTCATAACAACATACACTGTGAAGACCGTCTCGCAAAAACAAGATCAACAAATTTAAACTAATGCGGAAGCGTTTCGTTAGCAGCAGAATTAATAAAAATCACTAAAAATTAAAAAAAATTGTAAAGAGATCCACAAACGGTAAAACCTTTTCATAAAGAAACAAGGTAAGTTATTTTCGAACTGATCCATCATTACATCTCTGTCATATCACATCTCGAGAGTCATAACACTGACTGCCCTGTTGAACTGTACATGAGCAGTATACAAAAATCCTCAAGGCATTAAGCCAAAAAAATCTCAGATCTATATTAAACCATCTACTGACTCCTAGAACCTGAGAGTACAGAGACGACTACATATGACATTCTATCTACAAGACTTGACAGACAGTGTCTCCACCTGTGGATCACTGTTGTCCCTGATGTTGCTGCTGTTGTTGTTGTTGCTCACCCACTGAAGGGTTCCTTCTTCCTCGGCGTCTACCTAAAAAGTTGAATCCCACGGGGGTGAGACAATTGAATAATTGTCCCAGCGAGAGTTATAACTCTTCGCCAGAAGCATTGTTATTGCAAATAAATGAATACCACTGATCAATAGAATTATAAATACTCAACAACAGACAATTTATTGAATAAACTAAGTAGAGTAGTATTCTCTAAGCAATCATTTCAATTATAACTTGATTGAGTAATAAATCATTTAATCAATAAGGAATATGAAGAACATGTATGCTACTGGTCTAATTAGGACTAAATAAACAATGCATCATCAATCATTTTTTCTCGTAGTTCAACCTAAGCAAATATGCTACACGACTGATTACATTTTACAAACATACTTATGCTCTGAGGAGATGAGGTATACCACTCATACTCCAACCGACCATTACGAAATCACAATCGGTACTATACATTGGTCATCAGAAGAGCTGGATTTCTATGACCTCATCTTCCTCAGTCAGAGTGAGGATCAACATGCAGGACATCTCATGTCTCTGCTAAAATAGCTTTCTAGGGTATTCTGGAAACTTCACTATTAGAGTTACAGTGGCATGATGTACTCTCTTCACCATCAAGGGATTTCTTGTTTATCTTTCATCAATGTGGCATTAACAACATCATCGGGAGATTAGTGATACATCATCCCGACATAAACATATAATGAAGTATTGAGAGATTTGATGTTTATCTCACATCAATTCCTCCATTAGGATGTAAGGATATTCGTGTCCATAACCCCCACATACTCGAAAGTATGCTCTCCAGGAGTTCCCTTAGGAAAACCTATTTCACCATCATCTAACTTCTGACGATGATGGATATATGGTCAGGGCTCTACATGATATCATTATACTTGATTATTTAAGTACATTATGGCATTCTTTTAGCATCAGGCATGTTTTCAAACATAAACCATTAAAGCAATTTCTATAAAGAAAGAGTACTTATTTGTATTAAGTTCATTTCACATTGAGTTAACATTGGGATATCAATCCCTAATCATCTCATCATTATGATTCAGGAATATGGGTGTCCAAACCCTTAGATCATCAAAACATTTGTTACCAAGTAACATATTACTATCAAATCATTTAACAGTATGAACATGATAGTGGCAATGTAGATATTTCTCATGGCTCATCCATCCTATCAATCTCATATGTTATCTCTTACTAGGCAACATAACATATCATTACTTTCAAAGCTTATAAAGTGCTTTCAATGAATATGGCATCATAATCCTTACCTGGCTATGCTCATCATTTTTTTATTATAAAGACTTGCATGACTAACACAATTGATAACATGCACATTATATCTATATCAACACAATACAATTATTTCCAAGTCAAGTATAGAACACTACGGCCGTGCAGCGAAGAACGGTTGTGCAAGGGAAAGCCACAACGGCCGTGCTATCTTGCACGGTCATGCTACAGAAGATTACCACGACTGTTTTACATTGCCACGGCTGGTTTCTAGGGTTAGGGTTTCCTATTCAATTCAATTAGGGTTATCCAACCCCTTTAGCTTACAATGGCATAGTGATTCCTCATTTCATAATTCAATCATAGAGTTTCATGCTTAAAAGCATAACCCAAAATTAGGGTTTACTATTCACATTACATCACATTACCCTAGATTAGGTTTTACTATTCACATTATAATGAATTAATATCATATCATCATCATGTATGAGGATTACTTCCATTAATGCCCTCAATAGGGTTATAATTCATTAGCTTCCATAACTAGGGTTTCATGATTTCAATATCATGGATCATACCCTAATTAGGTATCCATCCATATAGGGAGTTCATTATTTGATTAACATTCATATAATAAGTCTTCTCTCTCCTCTTTCCATAATATGATGTTTGCATCACCCATGATTAGGCTAAGTCAATTCAACATTGACATCATGGGTTATGTCATTACTATTGTAATCATTAAAGCTTACTCATTCAAAGAGTACAAATCACTCTATCCCATCAAGGATACCTTTATTATAATCACCATTGATTATAACATGCACTAATCAACTAATCACTTGGTCCTTTAATCATTTTAAGTATCTATGGGGTTTAGATTAATCAACCATTAAACCATCTTGACCACTGAGGCATCAAATGATCTTAACCTTTTTAGACCTCAAACGGTTTTGTACACTAAACCCCCAAACAGTCTTAAACAGACCTTGAAACCGTTTGGTGTTGAAGACTGTTTGGTCATGTTGACTTTTGAAACCATTTGGTAAAGTGCACACTCAAGACCGTTTGCTCAAGATGGGGGTGAAGACTGTTTGGTCTTGTTTGACTTTGAAACCGCATGGACACAACCGACCTTAAAACTGCATGAGACTAAACGGTTTGGGATCGTTTGGTCCCAAACGGTCTTGAGACCATTTGGTCCCAAATGGTCTTGATACCGTTTGGACTCAAACGGTCTTGAGACCATTTGGACCCAAACGGTCTTGAGACCATTTGGACCCAAACGGTCTTGAGACTGTTTGGTCCAAACCACCTCAAAACCGCAAGGACCAAAAAGTGTCTCAACCTCTTCAATTGAGTTAGGGTTTTCAATGTTGAACCCCTCAATCAGTCATGGACTTGTTAGCCACTCATCAATTGAGTCAATTAGGTCAACTCTCAACTGATTTGACCCTCAATTGATCATCAATTAGGGTTTGGATCAATTGGATTAGGGTTTGAAATCGATTACCCTTCAACATGTTTCAATGTGAGTCTAATTGATTTGAACCCTTTGAACCATCATTCAATTTGGTCATGACCTGACCCCAAATGGTCTTGGGATCGTTTGGATGACCTCCAAACGGTCTTCAGACCATTTTCCCATTATTTTATCAAAAATCAATTCATTCAATTAAGGTTTGAACTCTAGGTTTGGTCACCAAATCAGCAATCAATTATTCATCAACTTGATATCATTGGATTCTCAATTGTTCAACCCTACTTAAACCTAGACCTCCAAATGGTCTTGGTTGATCACCAAACGGTCTGGAGACCATTTGGGTGAACCCCAAATGGTTTTGAAACCATTTGGGTTACTCAACCCAAACTTCAACTTAACTCAAATATTGAAATCAACAATTGACCCGATTAGGGTTTAGGTGGTTGATGAGCCTTCAATTGGTGAACCACTTCGAATTCATTGATGATTACTTATATACTTTTGATCTAAATGTTTTTCAACAGACCCCCAAATGGTCAACGCCTGGTCAACGCCTCCAAACGGTCTTGGACCATTTTCTTCTATGCGGTTTGGTTGAAACCGTTTGCTCCCAAACGGTTTGGGAAACCGTTTGAGCAAGTGTTGGAGACCGTTTGCTAAAGTAGGTTTTTGGATAAACATAGGAATTAACATCACCTTCGTCTACCTCAAGAATAGGGTCTGTTCTTCATGGAATTGCTAGCAAGAATACAAGAGTAACAAAGGAAAAAGAATAACTAACGATTTTTCATGGAGATGAAGATGCATAAACAAAGCTCAAGGTTTAGAGTTATAAAACCCGCCTTTAGATCTGATCCAGAGCTCCAAGATCTGTGTATTTAATGGTGTCTTGAGCTCCAGCAGTTTTCCAAGGCTCCTTCTTCAAGTTTTGGGTGAAGGAGATGGCTAGAAAGAAGAATCATGTGAAGAAAACCAATAATCCAACCTTGTTTTATGGTTTCCACCATGAATTCGAGATAGGTGATGATCCATACTTACCAAACCAGATTGGTCGTCCTCCTTCTTCTCCAGAGCTATCCTTTGGTCGGCCAAGGCAAAAAGATAAGGAAAAGAACAAAGGGAAACGATCCCTTGCATTGTTGGAAAAAGGTCCCTTATATATTTATGGATTTTAGGGAAAAGGGAAAAAAGAGAGTTATCTTCTTTTATTTTCCAACTAAATACACCAAAGCTTGATCCATCCTTTGGATACGTGGCCACCTTCTAATCTCATGCAAACTCCTCCATTATCCAAGATTTAAAGGAAAACATCTTAATAAGTTATATATATTAAAGGGCCATTTGCTTAAATCTTGATTATTTTAATATCAAGATTATCTTTCCTTCTTGATCATTCAAATGAGGCGCCCTTCTCATTTTATTTTCTCTACTTGATGCCAAGAAATCTAAGAGATCCTCTAGAGGGTATATTTTACATGTTATACCCTAAATTTGGGGTAAATTACACTTTACACCAAAACTAGGTTTTAAAGCACAAGGATTGATCTACAAGCTATATCTTGGTGCTCAAGCTTGTGGAATCCATACCACCACATCACATTCATTCTTATGATGTCTCATCATTAGAGGAAAATCTTAACATGTGCAATTTGCAAGTTAACCCCTCTACTTGGGTAATTTGCACTTTAGTCCTTTATTAACAAAACAATGTTTCAACATTATGCAACATGACTGAAATTGAAATATAAGTTCCTTAAAAGCCTTAATTACATTTCAAAGGATAAATACAAGCATCTAATCACTTATTTAAGCAAAACATCTAGGGTTAGTGCATAACCCAGGTCAGGGATGTTACAAATTATCCACCCCTTACAAGGATTTCGTCCCCTAAATCGTTACAAAACATATTAAGAGAAAAGAGTAGGGTATTTCCTCCTCATATCTTCCTCTAGTTCCCATGTAGCCTCTTCGATGCCATGGTGATTCCAGAGGACTTTCACAAGACTTATGTCTTTCTTTTTCAACTTTTTGATTCTTCTATCAAGGATTGACACAGGTCCTTCAACATAAGATACATCATCATTCAAATCTACTTCCATAGGTTGTAGAATTGATTCTATGTCAGGATGACATTTCCTAAGCATGGAAATGTGGAACACATGGTGTAACTTCTACAACTCTGATGGTAACTCTAGCTTATAAGCTACCTTTCCAATCCGTTCAATGATTGGATAAGGCCCCATAAACCTAGGAGTTAACTTTCCTTTCCTTCCAAATCTAAGAACTCCCTTCCAAGGTGAGACCTTGAGGTACACTCTATCTCCAACCTGGAATTTTAAAGGTCTACGACGCTTATCAGCATAAGATTTATGCCTATCCTGTGCAGTCTTTAACTGTTGTTGTATTATTTTAATCTTCTCGGTGGTCTGCTGCACAAGATCAGGACCTAAAGGTTGATATTCACCAGTTTCATACCAACATAGGGGTGATCTACAACATCTACCATACAAAGCTTCATAAGGTGCCATGTCAATGCTATGTTGATAGCTATTGTTAAAGGCAAACTCCATTAAGCTTAGGTGCAGATCCCAACTTCCTGTAAACTGAAGAACACATGCTCTAAGCAAGTCTTCTAAAGTCTGTATAGTCCTTTCTGATTGTCCATCAGTCTAAGGATGAAAGGTTGTACTAAACCTTAACTGTGTGCCTAAGGCCTTATGAAGTTGCTCCCAAAAACGACTCGTAAACTGGGGACCTCTGTCAGAAATAATGGTAACTGGGACTCCATGCAGTCGTACTATCTCATCTACATACAACTGTGCCAACTTCTTAGCAGAGTAGGTTGTTTTGATAGGTAAGAAATGTGTTGTCTTTATCAACCTATCAACTATTACCCAAATGGAATCATGTCCTTTGGCTGTTCTGGGTAAACCAACCACAAAATCCATGGTTACATGATCCCACTTCCATTGTGGTATGGGTAAAGGTTTCATTGTTCCTATAGGCTTCTGGTGTTCAGCTTTAACTTCCTGACACACAGGACACCGCATAACAAACTCAGCAACGTCTTTCTTCAATCCAGGCCACCAATACATATCTTTCAAGTTTCGATACATCTTGGTGCTTCCTGGATGCATAACAAACATTGAAGAATGAGCTTCTTCTAGGACTAACTTCCTTAAGTTATCAACATCAGGTACTATCATTCTACCATGATAGCAGGCTACCTGATAATCTGAATCATGGAAACCATCTCGTTTCTCACTACCATACTCCGATCTAATTAGTTGAACTACTACATCAACTTGCTGTGCTTCCTTAATCTGATGTCTTAGAGTAGGTTTTATGTGCATCTTAGCTAACAACCCGGCTAACAATGATACTTTTAACTGTACATTGTCTTGCCTTAAGGAGATAAGAATATCCCTCCTACAGCACACCAAGGAATTCAACTGTGCTCTGTTTAAGACTGGCGTTGCTGATTTCCTACTCAAAGCATCAGCAACCACATTGGCCTTCCCTGGATGATAATCAATTGTGCAATCATAGTCCTTGATTAACTCCATCAAGCGGCGTTGCCTCATGTTAAGCTCGTTCTGAGAAAAGATATACTTAAGGTTCGCATGGTCTGTGAAAATATGGAATGTCTCTCCATAAAGATAATGTCTCCATATTTCAAGGCATGAACTACAATAGCTAGTTCTAGATCATGTGTTGGATAATTCTCCTCATGTTTCTTAAGCTGTCGAGAAGCAAAAAAATCACTTGTTTATCCTGCATCAACACACATCCTAGTCCATTCTTAGAGGAATCACAGAAAACTATACATCCTTTCCCTTGCTCAGGTAACACAAGCACAGGTGCACTTGTCAACCTTTCCTTCAACAGCTGAAAAGATTGCTGACACTTGTCATTCCAGGTAAAAAGAGCATCCTTCCTAGTCAACTTAGTCAAGGGTAAAGCTATGGAACTAAAGTTCTTAATGAACCTCCTGTAATAGCCTGCCAACCCTAAGAAACTTTGAATCTCCATCGGTGTCTTCGGTTGCTCCCATTGCAGGACAGATTCTACCTTTTTAGGGTCAACATGTATACCTGAAGCAGATATTACGTTCCCAAGAAAAGAAACTTCTGGAAACCAGAATTCACACTTGCTAAACTTAGCATATAACTTATGCTCTCTTAGCAAAGTTAGAGCTTGACGAAGATGATGTTCATGTTGCTGAGCATCTCTACTATAGATCAAGATGTCATCTATGAAGACAACAACACACTGATCGAGAAAAGGTCGAAAGATTCTATTCATGAGTTCCATAAATGCAGCTGGTGCATTTGTTAGTCCAAATGACATAACTATGAACTCATAGTGACCATACCTTGTCCAAAAGGCAGAATTAGGTATGTCACCCTCATTAATACACATCTGATGATATCCTAACCTCAAATCTATCTTTGAGAAGACGGTTGCACCATGCAACTGGTCAAAGAGATCATCAATCCTCGGTAGAGGATACTTATTCCTTATTGTTACTTTATTTAACTGTCTATAATCAATGCACAACTACATTGACCCATATTTATTTTTAACAAAGAGGACTGGAGCACCCCAGGGTGAAGTGCTCGGTCAGATGAAACCCTTCTCAAGTAATTCTTGCAGTTGTTTCTTGAGTTCTGCCATCTCAGCAGGCGCCATCCTATATGGTGTTTGTGCTATAGGTTGCGTATCCAGGATTAGATTAATCTCAAAATCAATCTCTCGGGGTGGAGGTACACCTGGAAGTTCTTCAGGAAATACATCTTCAAATTCCCTGACTACCGGAACTTCAGCAGGATTAGGACTTTCCAAGGTAGTATCTACCACATGGGCCAAGAATGCATAACATCCTTGCCTCATCAGCTTCTCAGCTACCATAGCTGACACAAGACATGTGGGTAGAATCTTTCTTTCTCCTTGAAAGATCCATGTGTCACTTTCATCAGTGAACACAACTTGCTTGGACTCACAATCCAAGACAACCTTATACCTTTCTAAGGTATCCATCCCAAGGATTACATTGAATCCATGCATCTCAAGCGTTATAAGATCCACTTGAATGCGATGATCAGAAAAGAAGAGAATGCAGGGAGAATATACCTCCCGCAACATAGCAGATCCCATCAAAGGAGTTTCTAGCAACAATCTATCTGCTCTATGACTTGTAGTCAGGTCACAGTCAAGAATCACTCTTCGAGTGATAAAGGAATGTGTAGCACCCATATCAATTAAAATAGATACGACGCAAGATGTAGACATATCAGAATTAAACAACTCCATCTGACCTGCCACAACCCGAGGGTTGATCACTGCATCAGGTGGATTCATCGTGTAAAACCTTTCCGTTGCATGTGGTTGATTTGGTGCTCGATGACTTGGTGCTGATGATCCAGCTTGGGATGCTTGTCCACATCCTCTAGTGTTACCTGGAAACTATCACCTTTGAGATCCTTGTTGACTCTGCCTTTGAGGTTGAGTTACACCTACTTCTCTGGCTCTGCAATCTTTCATCAGATGTCCCATCTTTCCACACATGTAACAACTTCTGTTCAGTTGTTGTGGTCTGGGTGGTCCTGTAATCGACATAGATGCTGAACTGCGAGCTCCTTCTAAAGGTAAGCTTCGTCCTCTACCTCTATTTGACGTCCACTATGTCCGGGTACTGAATCTAGGTGGTGGTGTAGGCACAGAAAACCTAGGTTTCTTGAAATCTTTGGATGAGGATCCTTGGAACTGGGGATACATCCTCTTGTTCTTGGTCTGTCTCTTCTCTAACACGGACCTCTCTATCCTCCTGACTGACTCCAAAAAAGTAGAAAACCTTTCCCTATTCTCCAAAGCATACAAAGGGGTAGTCAACTCAACGTTTAACCCTTTCTCAAAATGCCTAATCCTTTCTTCATCTGTTGATGCCATGTGCGGGTAGAACCACAACAGCTCCATGAACTTAGTCTCATATTCGCTAATGTTCATTGGTCCTTGTCTTAACCTTTCGAACTGAGAGATTTTCTCATCCAAAAATGTCTTAGGGAAATATCTGTTGATAAATTCTCGTCAAAAAACTTCCCATTCGATCTCCACACCTGGCCTTTTCTATTCTTCCATGGTCCACCAGTGAGCATCACTCCCCTTGAGAAGATACATAGCATGTCTAACCTTCTCAGCCTTTGGGATGTTCAGGATTCTAAAAGCTTTCTCTAGTTCAGTTAACCACAAGTTAGCATCTGCTGGGTCAGCTGTTCCAGCATACTCTGTTGCTCCAACCCGACGTAGTCGTTCCAACGTCTTTCCGGATCCATGTCCTTCAGGGTAAGTAGGTTCCCTAGGTTTAGGTATAGGCATCCTATCAGTCATATGTCTCATGGCAGTCATGAACTGCCCAAACATGGCTTGGAAATCTGGATTCCCCATTTCAGCTGGATTGAACTGGGGCGGTTCAGGTATAGGTTCTTCCCTTTCTTGGTTTCTTGCACCTTCTCTAGGTGCAGCAACACTACATTCTGCAATGTGTTCCTCATGTGATCCAGACATCTTTAGTTTTATCTCCTCCTCCTATATGAGCAGGAGACACTATCAGATATACTGGAAGACACTAGAACAACTCTACAACCTAAGTCCTATGTCTCTGTAGACTCAGCAAACCTAGAGCTCTTATACCAATAAATTGTGATGACCGTCTCACAAAAACAAGATAAACAAATTTAAACTAATGCGGAAGCATTTCGTTAGCAGCGGAATCAATAAAAATCACTAAAAATTAAAAAATTTTGTAAAGAGATCCACAAACAGTAAAACCTTTTCATAAAGAAACAAGGTAAGTTATTTACAAACTGATCCATCATTACATCTCTATCATATCACATCTCGAGAGTCATAACACTGACTGCCATGTTGAACTGTACATGAGCAGTATACAAAAATCCTCGAGGCATTAAGCCAAAAAAATCTCAGATCTATATTAAACCATCTACTGACTCCTAGGACCTGAGAGTACAGAGACGACTACATAGGACATTCTATCTACAAGACTTGACAGACATTGCCTCCACCTGTGGATCACTATTGTCCCTGATGTTGCTACTGCTGCTGTTGTTTCTCACCCACTGAAGGGTTCCTTCTTCCTCGGCGTCTACCTAAAAAGTTGAATCCCACGGGGGTGAGACAATTGAATAATTGTCCCAGCGAGAGTTATAACTCTTCGCCAAAAGCATTGTTATTGCAAATAAATGAATAACACTAATCAATAGAATTATAAATACTCAACATCAGGCAATTTATTGAATAAACTAAGTAGAGCAGTATTCTCTAAGCAATCATTTCAATTATAACTTGATTGAGTAACAAATCATTTAATCAATAAGGAATATGAAGAACATGTATGTTACTGGTCCAATTAGGACTAAATAAACAATGCATCATCAATCATTGTTTCTCATAGTTCAACCTAAGAAAATATGCTACACGGCTGATTACATTTTACAAACATACTTATGCCCTAAGGAGATGAGGTATACCGCTCATACTCCAACCGACCATTACGAAATCGCAATCGGTACCATACATAGGTCATCAGAAGAGCCGGATTTCTATGACCTCATATTCCTTAGTCAGAGTGAGGATCAACATGCAGGACATCTCGTGTCTCTGCTAAAATAGCTTTCCAGGGTATTCTGGCAACTTCGCTATTAGAGTTACAATGGCATGCTGTACTCTCTTCGCCATCGAGGGATTTCTTATTTATCTCTCATCGATGCGGCATTAACAACATCATCAGGAGATTAGTGATACATCATCCCGACATAAACATATAATGAAGGATTGAGAGATTTGATGTTTATCTCACATCAATTCCTCCATTAGTACGTAAGGATATTCACGTCCATAACGCCCACATACTCAAAAGTATGCTCTCCAGGAGTTCCCTTAGGAAAACCTGTTTCACCATCATCTAACTTCTGACGATGATGGATCTATGGTCAGGTCTCTACATGATATCATTATACTTGATTATTTAAGTACATTATGGCATTCTTTTAGCATCAGGCATGTTTTCAAACATAAACCATTAAAGCAATTGCTATAAAGAAAGAGTACTTATTTGTATTAAGTTCATTTCACATTGAGTTAACATTGGGATATAAATCCCTATGATTCAGGAATATGGGTGTTCAAACCCTTAGATCATCAAAACATTTGTTACCAAGTAACATATTACTATCAAATCATTTAACAATATGAACATGATAGTGGCAATGCAGATATTTCTCATGGCTCATCCAGCCTATCAATCTCATATGTTATCTCTTACTAGGCAACATAACATATCATTACTTTCAAAGCTTATAAAGTGCTTTCAATGAATATGGCATCATAATCCTTACCTGGCTATGCTCATCATTTTTTTTTATAAAGACCTGCATGACTAACACAATTGATAACATGCACATTATATCTATATCATCACAATACAATTATTTCCAAGTCAAGTATAGAACACCACGGTCGTGCATCCAAGAACGGCCGTGCAAGGGAAAGCCACCACAGTCGTGCTATCTTGCACGGTCATGCTACATAATATTACCACGACCATTTTACATTGCCACAGCTAGTTTCTAGGGTTAGGGTTTCCTATTCAATTCAATTCAATTAGGGTTATCCAACCCCTTTAGCTTATAATGGCAAAGTGATTTCTCATTTCATAATTCAATCATAGAGTTTCATGCTTAAAAGCATAACCCAAAATTAGGGTTTACTGTTCACATTACATCACATTACCCTAGATTAGGGTTTACTATTCACATTATAATGAATTAAGATCATATCATCATCATGTATGAGGATTACTTCCATTAATGCCCTCAATAGGGTTATAATTCATTAGCTTCCATAACTAGGGTTTCATGATTTCAATATCATGGATCATACCCTAATTAGGTATCCATCCATATAGGGAGTTCATTATTTGATTAACATTCATATAATAAGTCTTCTCTCTCCTCTTTCCATAAGATGATGTTTGCATCACCCATGATTAGGCTAAGTCAATTCAACATTGACATCATGGGTTATGTCATTACTATTGTGATCATTAAAGCTTACTCATTCAAAGAGTACAAATCACTCTATCCCATCAAGGATACCTTTATTATAATCACCATTGATTATAACATGCACTAATCAACTAATCACTTGGTCCTTTAATCATTTTAAGTATCTATGGGGTTTGGGTTAATCAACCACTAAACCATCTTGACCACTGAGGCATCAAACGATCTTAACCTTTTTAGACCTCAAACGGTTTTGTACACTAAACCCCCAAACGGTCTTGGACAGATCTTGAAACCGTTTGGTGTTGAAGACCATTTGGTCATGTTGACTTTTGAAACCATTTGGTAAAGTGCACACTCAAGACCGTTTGCCCAAGATGGGGGTGAAGACCATTTGGTCTTGAAGACAGTTTGGTCTTGTTTGACTTTGAAACTGCATGGACACAACCAACCTTAAAACTACATGAGATTAAACAGTTTGGGATCGTTTGGTCCCAAACGGTCTGGAGTCCATTTGGTCCCAAACAGTCTTGAGCCGTTTGGTCAAGACCATTTGGACCCAAACGGTCTTGAGACCGTTTGGTCCAAACCACCTCAAAACCGCAAGGACCAAAAAGTGTCTCAACCTCTTCAATTGAGTTGGGGTTTTCAATGTTGAACCCCTCAATAAATCATGGACTTGTTAGCTAATCATCAAATGAGTCAATTAGGTAAACTATCAACTGATTTTACCCTCAATTGACCCTCAATTGATCATCAATTAGGGTTTGGATCAATTGGATTAGGGTTTGAAATCGATTACCCTTCAACATGTTTCAATGTGACTCTAATTGATTTGAACCCTTTGAACCATCATTCAATTTGGTCATGACCTAACCCCAAACGGTCTTGGGATCATTTGGATGACCTCCAAACGGTCTTGACACCATTTTCCCATTATTTTATCAAAAATCAAGTCATTCAATTAAGGTTTGAACTCTAGGTTTGGTCACCAAATCAGCAATCAATTATTCATCAACTTGATATCATTGGATTCTCAATTGTTCAACCCTACTTAAACCTAGACCTCCAAACGGTCTTGGGTGATCACCAAACAGTCTTGAGACCGTTTGGGTGATCCCCAAATGGTTTTGAAACCGTTTGGGTTACTCAACCCAAACTTCAACTTAACTCAAATATTGAAATCAGCAATTGACCCGATTAGGGTTTAGGTGGTTGATGAGCCTTCAATTGGTGAACCACTTGGAATTAATTGATGATTACTTATAGACTTTTGATCTAAATGTTTTTCAACAGACCCCCAAATGATCAACGCCTGGTCAACGCCTCCAAACGGTCTTGGACCATTTGCTTCTATGCGGTTTGGTTGAAACCATTTGCAATCAAACGGTTTGAAATCGTTTGCTCCCAAACGGTTTGGGAAACCGTTTGAGCAAGTGTTGGAGACCGTTTGCTAAAGTAGGTTTTTGGATAAACATAGGAATTAACGTCACCTTTGTCTACCTCAAGAATAGGGGCTGTTCTTCACGGAATTTCTAGCAAGAATACAAGAGTAACAAAGGAAAATGAATAACTAACGATTTTTCATGGAGATGAAGATGCATAAACAAAGCTCAAGGTTTAGAGTTATAAAACCCACCTTTAGATCTGATCCAGAGCTCCAAGATCCATGGATTTAATGGTGGCTTGAGCTCCAGTAGTTGTCCAAGGCTCCTTCTTCAAGTTTTGGGTGAAGGAGATGGCTAGAAAGAAGAATCGTGTGAAGAAAACCAATAATCCAACCTTGTTTTATGGTTTCCACCATGAATTCAAGATAGGTGATGATCCATACTTACCAAACCAGCTTGGTCGTCCTCCTTCTGCTCCAGAGCTATCCTTTTTTCGGCCAAGGCAAGAAGATAAGGAAAAGAACAAAGGGAAACGATCCCTTGCATTGTTGGAAAAAGGTCCCTTATATATTTATGGATTTTTAGGGAAAAAGGAAAAAAGAGAGTTATCTTCTTTTATTTTCCAACTAAATACACCAAATCTTGCTCCATCCTTTGGATATGTGGCCACCTTCTAATCTCATGCAAACTCCTCCATTATCCAAGATTTAAAGGAAAACATCTTAATAAGTTATATATATTAAAGGGCCATTTTCTTAAATCTTGATTATTTTAATATCAAGATTATATTTCCTTATTGATCATTCAAATGAGGCGCCCTTCTCATTTTCTTTGCTCTAATTGATGCCAAGAAACCTGAGAGATCCTCTAGAGGGTATATTTTACATGTTAGACCCTAGATTTTGGGTAAATTACACTTTACACCAAAACTAGGTTTTAAAGCACAAGGATTGCTCTACAAGTTATATCTTGGTGCTCAAGCTTGTGGAATCCATACCACCACATCACATTCATTCTTATGATGTCTCATCATCATAGGAACATCTTAACATGTGCAATTTGCAAGTTAACCCCTCTACTTGGGTAATTTGCACTTTAGTCCTTTATTAACAAAACAATGTTTCAACATTATGCAAAAGGACTGAAATTGAAATATAAGTTCCTCAAAAGCCTTAATTACATTTCAAAGGATAAACACAAGCATCTAATCACATATTTAAGAAAAACATCTAGGGTTAGTGCATAACCCAGGTCAGGGATGTTACATACACAAACCTAGTCCTAGATCCCTGTAGACTCAGCGAACCTAGGGCTCTGATACCAAACTTATTGTGACATCCCACTATCACACAGACAATGAGACGTCATGTGAAAACACACGGAACCACCATGAAACCACATATTACTGAAAACACGGGTTAATAAAAACCGATTGCGGAAAGAAGATAAAAGAAAACTATTACATTCAGATCCTCATCCTATAAGGAAACATGTTATATAAATATGCACAAGAATGGATATATGTCCAAAGCTTATACATACATAACCTATTTATACATACAAGTTGTCCTTTCAGCATAAGAGTTCATCACCTGTTTATACATACATAACGGGCCACATCAGGCCGACAACAGAAAATACAAGGATACAACTACTATTCATCATGAAATGTCGTCAAAACACCTCCGAGGGCCTGAGAGTATAGGGATGACTCTAGGACTCTAATACTAAACAACCAAAACAGTAGCATATCCATCTCTTGCCTCCTAGTACTCTTCTTGCTGCTCGGTCGTAACCTCACGACCACCACCACGTCTAGCATGATCACCTAAAAAGGTTGTAAACCAGCGGGGTGAGACACACCGTCCCAGTGAGAAATATAACTCCCCGTCAAAACTATAAAACTTTAGATAAAGCAAGTAATTGATGTAAGAAGCATACTGAATAGAGCTTAACCTTATTAATAACTTACCAAGAGGCATATAACTAGATATTTCTTTATGGAACATGATTGACAAGATGAGCTTTATAAGAACTTATCACAAGATATGAGGAACGTACAAAAGATATAACTAGAGAAACTATACAAGCAAGGCCTCAACCAATGTTTCATGTTTTGTCTTAAGCAATATATACTATATGGCTGGATTACGGTTTATTATGCCCTGAGGAAGTGAGCCATACCACTCAAATCCAACCTTCGGCTGCGAAGCCCAAAACTGGTGCCATACAAGGTCAATGGAAGATTCGGACTCCATGACCTCACCTTTTTGTGGTCAGTGCATGAGTTTAAATAGGACCGCAGTCTCTTGCTTGAGTGGCCTCATCCATAGAGTTAGCTCATGCAGTCTACCCTTTTATCTAGCCCACCTTGGTACAGGTCTCGGCACTAGTATACCTTGAGCCATGGGCCTAATCACCGTGCTCTTGAGCCATGAACACATTCATGATCTATCACACTGAGCCATGGGACTGTTCACCATGCTCCAACTATCCTGAGTCTGCAACCACAGTTGCACTCAAATCCTCCTATTTTTGGCTAGGAGAAACCCCCACATATTCAAGCAATATGCGCTCCAGGTAATCCCGCAAGATAAACCTATTTCACCATCACCAGCTACTGACGATGATGGATCTATGGCCAAGGCAAACTACATGATATGTTCCACTGTAATTAATTAGTATGTTTTAGGTGGATTGTTGAGGCAACCAATTTGTAAAACACAGACTGCATCGAGTTACATTATTACTGTCATTACCATGAGATCTCAATCCCTCATTGCAGAATTCCACTGCCTCTCAAGGCATAATTCACCATCATGGGATAGCAATCCCTTATATCAACATCAGAGGATAACACCTCAACTAGGCACTCAGTCTTTATCAGGTCAACAAACCTTTCTCATCATACTAGTGATACATGTTATCTTATCAACAAGGATTATCATCATTGAGTGTTATACAGAACACATACACCTCATAGCTCTTACATGGCTATAGATTCACTTGTTACACCTGCATGGTTAGTATGCATATCAAGAGAGATAATTGAATCACCAAACATAGATATTTATGATTATCATGCTATTAGGGTTGAAGGTACATGATTGGAACAACATCCATGATCATAGTTACATGAAGCACAAGATGTATCTGTAGACAAATTACATTATTGTTATCAAACCATGAGCATCCACTATGCCTTTATCTTATGAACATAAACATGTATCTTATCATCTTTCTTAGCACCAACTTTAGGTATCAAACATATCACTGGTCACAACCTATCATTCATAACTCATCATCCACAAAGGTGCGGGTACAAGTTAACAAAACTCACCAACCTAAGATGTCGAGCTAGGCATAACCCTCACCAAAGGTAACGCCATTCCTCACCCAAGGAGGTATCGGGCATGGTCATATCCTTCACCAAAGCTCTACTAGCTAGGGCATCAAAACCCTAATGCACTAAACCACCCATATCGATCACCAGCATAACATGCGCCCATGCACAAGGGATATCATGCAACTAGGGGCCAAGAGTTGTGTCATTCACCCATGGATATCGGGCAACCAGGTGCAAGCTGATATCGGGCAACATATGGGTGTCACATATCGGCCATCACCCCTATCGCCCATAATGGGTTAGGGTTTTATGTCAGGCAACCAACAAGGTCATGTCGTCCACAACTATATCATCCAAGGCTATGATGCCCAAGGTCACCACTATATCAACCAACAAGCACACAACTAACAAACAACACCATGGCGCCCAAGGTAACCTATCATCCCACAAGGCAGACACCACATATCGGTCAACACTAGGGCACCTAACTAGGGTTCCACCACCCAAGCACCATATCGGGCAACACCAACACCAAAACCTGGGGTCACCCTTCAAGGTGCCCTCTAGTCATGCAATATCATAGGCCACCTTCTCAATCCCGAGCTTGGTGTCTGGGGTCACCACACATGGTGCCCATAGATCTTCCCTCTGGGGCTTGACCTTTTTGCATCATCCATCAGGGTGGCATGTAGGTGCGAGAATACACACTTCTATTATTATTGTGATAATCATAGTGACTTTATGTTTTACAAGTATAAACATCCAAACTGATAATTTGCATTCAATGTGATGAATCATCCGAGAAACTATTCGGGAAACTAATGCGATTATCCATAATTAACCACATACCTATCAAGTTGACTTGATTGTAGAAATAATTCAACCAACTAAGAAACCAAGCAAGCACACACCAAGTTGATCATGAAATATGCATCCAATTTTCCTATCATTGATCATGCCATCAAGATCTATTAAACCTAGCTCGCTTCCTAGGGTTTCTAGTCCACTTTTAGGGTTTCTATTGCAATTAGGATTCCTCTTCATTATACTATTTTAAACCCTAATTATCTCATCAATTCTTCACAAAAGATATAAGGTTATCTTTTAACAACACATAACCCTAATTTCATATTAAAGGCACAATCAGTCATCAATTAAGTCCATTAAGCCTATTTTACCTTAAAGCTACCATTTTTACCCTTTTAATATATGACAAAGTCATTATGCTCATTTATCATCAATTTGTAGTTCATTATGGTCTAATTCACATATGAACGTTATTTATCATTAATTCTACCTTTATCCATTAGAAAAACCCTAATTATCATATTAAGGATATTTATCCACAATCTGGAACTTTTATACTCGAAATATCCTAGAATCATCATATCTTAGCTTTATTCACTATTTTGAATAATTAAAGCCATTAAGAGTCACATTTACCAATATTAGGGTTTCAAGGCCCATTAAAGTATATTCTTGCACATGAAAGTCTAAATTAAACTAATTATATGCAAAGTTCATCCTTTTTGTTCCTAATGTTCTTTTTTATCATTAATAGGTTAATACCGACTTTAATCATCCATCAAACCCTACTAAATATATTAATCAACTCAAAATAGGGTTTCTTAATCTTTAATTCATTAAAGTCAATAAATTACACTACTTTTCGAATTTCAAGAGGAAATAGCTTCTATATACATTTTTATTGGATTCCTCTCATTTTTCTGAGAAATTTTCCTATTTTATATGTACCAATCCGAGCTACCAATATTTAACTACGAATTTTGCAATAAAATCTTACTTGGGCCAATGGGAGGCTGCCACGTCGGCCTTTCCATGCAACATAGTCGGCCAGCTTGAAAACATTTTGAAATTATGATTTTATCCTTGGTTACATTCCCGGCTCTTCAATGCCCGGAGGGGCATAACCGTCCAACATCGCCCATCATCTTCAACCTCACGGAGGTCCAGCGCTGCTGCCCTAGTCGCGATCTGCGCGACATCTTCCGCTCCTCCCAGAACTCGACGACCCTCCAGACCTATCCCTTTGCCTCCGTCGCTCCTCCTTATGGATGACAAGGCTCTCAGGCCATGGCCAAGGTGGTCGGCCCAGGTCGGGCGACCTGCTACCTGCGGCCAGTCACTGCAGCCGTGCTATAGGAAACCGTAAGGGGTTGAGTGCCCAGAGATGATAGAGGGCCGTTCAAGGTTGTTGTGGAAGCTTCCCACCTCCAACATTACGATGCCATGGCCCTCGTGGCTTTTGGGTTAGAGCTATACCCTCAAGGTTAGGGTTTTCTTACAAAGGAGGAGAAGAAGACAAGAGGGATACATGGAACTCCTTTGAAATCGTCCTTGGGCTCTACCCCCTATATAGGGGAGGGTATCCACGCCCCAAGACGTTCATTCAAGGGAAAACAAATCCCTTTCCTAATAGGAAATCATATTCTTTCATAGTGAAGAAATCTTATCTCTCTTCCTTATCTTTGGATATTCTTTATTACTTGGATATTTAGGAATACAAAAATCCTCTCCCTTACTCTCTTTATTCTTACCTTTTAATTCATTGGCCACGAAAATATATTTTCCTTAAGTAGAAAATACTTCCTTCTTAACAATACCACATAATCCATTAATAATTCATTCACATTATCTTCGTATTTTCTATTACTGGTATTTTCTGTTTCTTTTTCTTTTATTTTCCTCATTGGCATTCCATTTAACATTAGGAATCCTTTGGATACGAAAATCCACTAAGGATAACTTAATTATACCTCTTTCCACTTATTTTCCACATTTTATCATTGTTTTCAATTTCTTTCTTAATAAAGAAATATTTAATTGATCTTTTCTTTTCATATTGCATTCTCTTTGCAACTTTGGAATCCTTGGAACCCAACGAACCCAAGAGGCATGAAATCCACCTTTGGATTTAATTCTTTTGCCTTCTAGAGGTTTCTACATTTTTCTTTTCTCCATTTCTTATTAATAATGGAATTCTTTTTGTCTTTTCCTTGTTATATGGCCCAATATCCAATAAAGCCCACAAAACAACCAACAAGGCTATTGTAAATGAAACTCATTTACTCAAGACAAATTATTTCATTACCTGTTCCAATATCTTCAATACGAGAAATTACATTTCTCCCCAAATGAACCCAAAAGTTGGGGTTGTAAGATACTTCCCCCCTTATAGGAATTTTTCCCTCAAAATTCCATCAAACAAACAAACAATTCAGGATAAGCCTTTCTTATGTCCATCAGGGCTCCCATGTGGTTTCACCCTTTCCATGGTGCTTCCCAAGAACCTTCATCATCTCGTATTCTTTCATCTGAGTTCTTTCTTACCTTGGTATATCGTACCCTCATAGGTGACTTAGGACATTTCAGCCTCTCAAAAGCTGAATAGGTTCAGGGTTCAACACATGGCTTGGGTACCTCACATAGTGCTCTAGATCGAACTCATGGAACACATTATACATCATGCTATCCTGAGGGGTAAGGCTAAACACAACCATCTCCACCAATCCATCTCAAATGGACACGTATATCGGGGACTCAGCTTTCTCAGTTGTAGCTTAGAGGGGTCAGATTTTCACATCACATACTCTCCCACAGTGAACTACATGTCAGTCTTTCTTTGCATCAGCTCACGACTCATGTCACCCTTGGGCTCTCTTTCATCCATTGCACGATCAAAGTGACTTCATATGCACACACTGTGGTTCTTTTCTGACCTTCGCGAGGCCCCTTCACCAACATCATCGCAATGAAGTGGTGACCGACACAACCTCCCTTACAAAGCTTCTTTACATCTCGATACTGGCTATGCTGGTTATCATCACATCTTATAGAGGACAAGAACTATCTCTAGGTATCACCCTGAACGAACACATATACTCTCATCAGACCCTCTAGTCTGGATTACACTAACCATTAGTTAGGGGTGATAAACTGTACTAGCATCGAGTTCTTCATGTATCTACTTCCACCTTATGGAAGTGAACCTTTAGGTTATACTCAAGAAGTTTTGAACTCACATCATGGTGTAGTTGAACCATCTCTATGCAATTCAACTGGATATGTCCCTTGACAGTATTCTTTCTTATTCCTGTCATCTAGGTAAGGCGATCTACCATAACCCATATTGCATCTTGACCTTCCTTGGTCTAGGGTAGACTTACCAAAACATCTTTAGTGACGAACTCCCATTCCCTCTTAGGGACTCTTTTATCCTCTATATCAATGCACTGGGCTACTGTTGTTCGTCCTTCACCTCCTGGCTTGCATGGCAACATACCCCATGCAACATCGTCTTAGGCATCCAAAGTACTACTATCACTTATTATCTTGGTAGTACCACGGTATATGGTGATCTTAAATCATGATCTCCTATATGTCATGATTCATCAAGATTGATTCCTCAGAAACCCTAAACCACTCTAGTTGGGGTTTCATCACCTTCGTTTCCAAAGAAGTGCATCTAAGGTTCTACAACCATCCTTTCATTACATCAAGGTCTAGACTAGATAACCAAACAACTACTAACTTGTTTAAACATATCTCGTTACATCTGGGTGTTATCCAAACTTATCTCTTTTTTAAACTTAGGGTTAGCCTAACAACCTCTTCTAGCCTCTGGCTAAACTAGGCAGCTGCATCTCATCCAGAGCATCCATTACCACTTCACATCCTTAGGTGTTAGGTAATGTTGAAGACATACACCTCCATGTATTCCACTCATTATCTCATCTCAGCTCTAAGTCTATCTTCATCAAGAAACTCTAAGCTCATTCTCTTGGTTTTCGAACTCAACCTTGTATAACTCAAAGCGCATGATAAAAACATCCTTATAAGATGAATACCTTATTTCTCTTGATATTTGTAAACCATCCACATATCATTCACTCCACCAAGGTATGTTATCATCTATGTCCTCATACCTCGTACAACATTCCAACTCACTACCTCCCAAGATATTCAATCAAAAGAAGAAACTTTTTCTCTAATCTAAAGCATTGTTACTAGGATGACCCTCTGTTGTTTAAAAGATGTTCTGAAAATTTATACTAGCATTGTGTTCCAGAAGAAGAGGGGATTCGAATCCTCAAGGAATGTCATTCCTCACCCTACGGAGGTCACCATGGAGGCAAAGGACCATAGATAAGGTCCTACAGTCGGCTTTTATTGGATGACACTCTTTAAGGATGCATGTCATTTGTAAAAGTGTGTAGAAATGCCAACTTGCAGGAAATATTACTAGAAGTAATAAGATGCCTATGTCTAACTGGGTGGAAGTGGAGATCATTAATTTATGGGGAGTGGTTTATATGGGACCCTTCCCCTCCTCTAGAGGAAACAAGTACATTCTAGTCATAGTAGATTATGTCTCCAAGTGGGTAGAAGTTGTGGAAACTCCCACTTGTGACTCTAAAGTAGTTATGAGATTGTTTGAGAAGACCATTTCCCTAGATTTGGGGTTTCCCGCACCATCATTGGGGATGGGGGTCCCATTTCACAGAAAAATAGTGTGAAGCGTTATTGAAGAAGTACGAGGTCAAACATAAGGTAGCCACACCATAAAACCCCCATATGTTAGGATAGGTGGAATTATCAAATCGACAAATTAAGAAGATATCAGAAAAGACCATTGGCAGGACCTACAAGGACTGGTCCATGAAACTAGATGATGCCCTATGGGCATACAAAACAACTTACAAAACATCGATAGGAACAACCCCCTACTGACTCATCTACGGAAAGTCATGCCATTTGTTAGTATAACTAGAGCATAAAGCCCTTTGGGCTATCAAGTTCCTAAATATGGATCTGGATAGGGCAGGAAAGAAGTGGTACCTACAATTACATGAGCTAGAGGAACTGACGCTTCATGCCTATGAGAATGCATGCATCTACAAGCAAAGAATGAAGGTGTGGCATGCTTCCCACATCAAGCACAAAGATGTTTTAGAAGGAGACAAGGTTCTATTATTCAACTCAAGAATCAGGCTGTTCTGAGGAAAACTCAGGTCCACATGGTCCGACCCTTTCTGTGTTGTCAAGATATACCCATCTGGGGTGACGGAGATTACCAGTGAAAAGACTGGTACCTTTAAGGTGAATGGGCATAGAGTCAAAAGATATTATGAAGATGAAACCTTTGTCAGAAGATTAGAACTAGACCTCGAAGAGCCACAGCCAGTACCGACTGAAGAACTATGAGAAGCAAGAAATGAGAGTCAAGCTAAAGACTTTAAATTACACCTTCTTGGGAGGCAACCCAAGAATTTATCACTTTCTTTATTTCTACAATGCTTTCTCTTATTTTCGTTAAAGATTAAACTGTGTACATATCAGTTAGTCTAATTTTTGAACTTCTCTGCTTGAAGCAATTTTGAATCTCTCTTAAATAGATAGTTAATTTTGGTACTCTATCTCTATTCCTATGTCTTCAATTTCTTTAAGATAGGTACATATGTCATTTAATTCAAAACCTAAATGATTGCACTTAAAATGCCTTATTTTGATCGAAACACTCTTATTAGTGTCTTGGTTGTGACACTAGTCACGGTCAAGACAACTGCTTCGTTAGTCTAACATCTTGGTCGTGACACCCATCGTAATCGTGATGCCCATCGCAGTCAATAAAGTCATCTCGGTCGTAACACCCTATGAATATAAAGGAGGGGAGTTTTCATAATAGTAAATTCCTTTGCCTTCTCTCGTGTCGCCACTCTGAAAATCCCTAGCAAAGAAGCACCAAAGAATCATGGTGTGATTAATGTCAAGCCTAGAGAACCAAAAGATAACTATGGAGACCCACCTCAATCATGAGCACCTTCTATCCCCGTCGTCGACTTCATCATTCTCCCCACCTCCTTCGTTCTCTCCCTCTCTAACTTTGAAAAGGTACCCTTGCTCACTTCTCTCTCTCTGAAGCATCTTTTTATCTAATCTGTGCCATTATGATTTCTTCTTCTTGAGCATAGATCATTTTTCTCCGATCCTTTCTTCTGATCATCGTCTTACCTCTTGTTTTCCACCCTAAACCCTATTTTTGACCTTTGGGCTTCTCACTCTTTGGCTGCAGTTGTGGTCACTATACGCCATTTTGATCGTCGTGGTTTCGACTCTGATGATTACCACCATCCACAATACCTTTTCCTTTGTTCCCCCTCCATCTCACCCATTCGATGTCACGGTCGTGACAGTGGTATAAGTCGAGACAATCATCTAGGTGACTACACGCCTGGCTTCCTTTTTAGTTTCTGACTTGTCACGACCATGAAATTTGTCATGGTCAAGACACTCATTGTGATCCCGATAAACATTTCATATGGACCGTTGTCTCAGTCATGACACGCTAGCATAGTTACTCATTTTCAGCTACCTTGTTCCAACCAAATGATCACACATCTTTTTGACCTTTTCTCTCTTTCGTTTATCCTCTGCATCTTCTACCGATCTATATTTTGGTCCACCTCATTTCCCCCAAGACAAAGGATCTTCTGTGTGTGCTTTTCAGTCATGACAATAGTTTTGGTCAACATAGTTGTTTTGGTCACGACGCACATTTGCGATCGCGAAACAGGAATGTTTCCGCTGAGACAGGGAACCAAGAATTTGGTTGCATGCTTGTTGTGGCCACGATAGCTATTATGATTATTTTGGTCATGACATATCCGCACTCCCTTTCAACTTCTAACCTTGCATGACCACTACCTCTGACCCTATCTCAATCGTGACACATACGTAGCCTCTTTCCTTATCCTGTCTTCAAGGAGACATGAAATAGTATGTCTTGACCATGACACACACATGTCTAGATCTCCATCTCGACTGATACCACAAGATCTAGGGTGATATATATATATATATATATATATATATATATATATATATATACATATATATATATATATATATATATATATATATGAATTGTCATTACTATCATATGCAATATCAACTAATGTATATCTGACAACCTCCTATGGCTAAAATTGTAGAATGTTGACTTCTACTTATGATACTCTCACAAGGAAAGTGACCTCACTAAAAGGGGAATTAGAGGCGCTTGAATCAATTACCAAGGCACTGAATGACCACCCTGACTTGTCACCACAAAAGAAACTCTATCTGGAATTGATGAAACAGAAATATGAGTACATTCTAGACCACAAGACACCTGAGGAGTCTGAGGGGTCCCAAGAGACTACAAAAATAGAGGCTTATGAGAATAAGCCTGAAGAAGAAGAGCCTAAGATGAAGCGGAAGTGGAAGGCAATTGCGTTAGTGGAAACCAGAACCAAGAAATATAAGAAGATTGTAAAGGCTGAATCAAGGGCCCTGAGATGAGAAACTGACCCTGATATAGCAAAGAAAGAAGAACCAAGTGTTAAGGCTACAACAGTAGAGTCATCTGCAACATTTTTACCAAGGGACCGAGTGTACATGATTAACTATGAGCTGATCAAGATGACCAAGGTGTTCAAGCCTATAAGGTATATTGACCTTGAAGACTTCAAAAATCTAGGAATCCATAAAAGAGTAATGAAATTCCTTAGGGGAGTGAACCTACACCGCATCTGCTCAACCAAGGAAATCACTCTAACAGAACTTACTACCAAGTTCATCTCCTCTATTGAAGTAGTCCATGTTGATAACAAGGGAAGAAGGGAAGCAGTGGGGGAGTTCAAGATATAGGTGAGGATGGGATTGACACAGTAGAAGACCACCGCTGCCCGATCATCTTTGGACGTCCTTTCCTGGAAACAGGAAAGGCGTTGATTGATGTCTCTGAGGGGATTATCACGCTGAGAGTCGGAAACGACCACCTAGACTTCAAGCTGAAGGAGGCGATGAAAAGTCCTTCCCTGTCTGAATCTGCATGCTTTACAGACAGCTACGATAAATTCTGTGAGGAGATAGAAGAGGACATCCGGATAGTGGACCCCCTTGCGAGGGCTATAAGCTGTCAGGATTCCGACTTCGAAGATCCAGAAGTTGCGAAGTATCTCGACCTTTTTGGCCTGTCTGACAAAGATCGGCACAAAGAGGATGAGGTGGTGGAGTCTGTGAAGTATGCCTCTCTCGAGGAGGAGCCTCAAGAGAAGGCATCCATAGCAAAGCCCGAGTTGAAACTATTGCCTGAAGGGCTGAAGTACGACTTCTTAGATCACGAAGGAAGAAACCCTATCATCGTCAATGCCAATCTTTCAAGAAACCAGCTGGACAGACTCCTTGAGGAGTTGAGGCTCCGCCGGCGGGCTATAGGATATTCAGTTGAAGACATCAAAGGCCTTAGCCCCGCCTTATGAATGCATCACATCAGTTTGGAAGAATATGCCAAGCCTCTGGCACAACCCCAGAGGAAGCTGAATTAGATGCTCAAGGAAGTCGTTAAGAAAGAGGTAATTAAGCTAAGGGATGTGGGGATCATTTACCCAATCAGTGATAGCAACTGGGTAAGTCTGATCCACGTGGTACCCAAAAAAGGCGGAATGACAGTGGTGAAGGGAGAAAAGGGAGACGAGGTGGCGGTTAGGACCATCACTGGATGGCTGATGTGCATAGATTACAGAAAGCTAAACCAGGCTACCAAAAAAGATCATTTTTCGCTACCTTTTATTGACCAAGTTCTTGAAAGACTAGTGCATCATGACTTTTTCTGCTTCTTTGATGGCTTTTCAGGATTTTACCAGGTACCCATCCTGCCCGACGACCAGGAGAAAACAACATTCACCTGCCTCTACGACACTTATGCTTTTAGGAGGATGCCCTTCGGACTATGCAACGCTCCCGCCACATTCCAAAGATGCATGGTATCAATGTTCTCAGATTTTCTAGAAGATATCGTACAAGTTTTCATGGACGATTTTTCAGTCTATGGAAGGGACTTCGATACCTACCTAAAGAATCTATCCTTGGTTCTACAAATGTGCGAGGAGAACAACCTGGTTTTAAACTGGGAAAAGTGTCATTTCATGGTATGGGAGGGCATCGTTCTGGGGCATAAGATCTCAAGGCGTGGCATCGAGGTGGACACAAGCAAAGTTGAAGCAATATATAAGCTTCCTCCACCGAAGTCCGTGACGAGAGTGAGGAGCGTCCTCGGGCACATCGGCTACTACTGAAGATTCATAAAGGACTTCTCGAAGATTTCAAAACCATTGTCCAATCTTCTGGTAAAGGATGTTGAATTTGTTTTCTCTAATGATTGTCTCAACGCTTTTCAGGCTTTGAAGAACGCTTTAGTATCACCACCCATCCTCCAAGCGCTAGATTGGGATTTACCATTCGAGATGATGTGCTACGCTAGTGACTATGTAGTAGGAGCGGTCCTCGGGCAGAAGAAAGATAAAAAGCACAATGTGATCTGCTAGGCTAGTCGCACGCTGGACGAAGCTCAGGTAAACTATACAACTACCGAAAAAGAGATGCTTGCAATCGTCTTCGCGTTTGATAAGTTCAGGTCGTACCTCATTGGAGCAAAGGTCAAGGTATACACATATCATGGGGCCATAAGATATCTGATGCAGAAGAAAGACACAAAGCCCAGACTATTGAGGTGGGCCTTATTGCTGCAAGAGTTTGCCCATGAAATTATCGACAAGAAGGGCGCAGAAAATGTGGTCGCTGACCACCTATCGAGGATCATAGCTGAAAGACAAGGGGGACCGCCGATCAATGATGACTATGCCGACGAGGCTCTAATGTTGGCTGAAGCAAAAGAAGAAGACTTACCCTGGTTTGTAGATATCTACAACTATCTCGCTTGTGGAGAACTGCCTCCTGACATCACTTATAATCAGAAAAAGAAGTTGTTCACGGATGTCAAAAATTACTATTGGGATGATCCTCTCCTTTTCAAAAGATGCGTTGACAATTTGTATAGGAGGTGCGTCCCAGAGGAAGAAACCACAAACATTCTGAGAGAGTGCCATGCCTCCCCCTACGGTGGGCACCTGGGTAGCGAAAGAACTGCTGCAAAAGTGCTACAATCAGGTTTCTACTGGCCCTCTTTATTCAAAGATGTTGCACAATTTGTAAAAGTCTGCAAAGAGTGCCAGTCAACGGGGAATATAGGGCAGAGGAATGAAATGCCGATGGCGAGCTGGATTGAGGTAGAAATCTTCGACGTGTGGGGGATTGATTACATGGGGTCGTTTCCTCCATCCAGGGGTATCAATACATACTAGTGGCAGTAGACTATGTATCGAAATGGGTTGAGGCTGTAGCAACCCAAACATGCGACGCCAAATCTGTAATCAAGCTTTTCGAGAAGACGATCTTTCCTCGGTTCGGAGTCCCACGCACTGTAATAAGCGATGGCGGGTCGCACTTCAGAGAGAGACAGTTCAAAGCACTCTTGCGTAATTATGGAGTGAAACACAAGATCGCTACACCCTATCACCCACAGACCTCAGGGCAGGTAGAGGTTTCAAACAAACAAATTAAGCATATCTTGGAGAAAACTGTCAGCTGAACGAGGAAAGACTGGTCTATGAAACTTAACGACGCACTATGGGCCTACAGAACCGCCTACAAAATGCCCATTGGAACCACCCCCTATAGGCTGATCTACGGGAAATCCTGCCATCTACCTCTAGAACTGGAACACAAGGCCCTTTGGGCAATCAAATTCTTAAACATGGACCTTGAAAAAGCAGGAGGAAAGAGATTTTTGCTGCTTCAAGAGCTTGAAGAGTTGAGGATGAATGCCTATGAGAATGCAAAAATCTACAAACAAAGGACGAAGGTGTGGCATGATGCCCACCTAAGAAGAAAGGATGTGAGCGAAGGGGACAAGGTTCTATTATTTAAATCCTCCATTCGACTCTTTCATGGAAAGTTACAGACAAGATGGTCGGGACCGTTTACTGTGTCAAAGGTATACCCATCAGGAATGATGGATCTCTACAACAAAGATGATCCGACCAAGGTCTTCAAGGTAAATGGGCACAGAGTAAAGAGGTATTATGAAGATGAAGCTTTTGTTAGGAGAGCAGAAATAAAGTTGTAGGATATGGGTACAGTCGAAGGCTGAACGTGAAGAACCTACACCGGTCGAGCTGGCGATGCAAACTTCAGTGCTCCTTGGGAGGCACCCCGAGTTTTTCTTTCTTTCCTAGAGTAGGATGCTTCTTGTAAAAACAAACATTATGGACTGTAATAAGGCATGAGTCAGTGCACATGTCGGGCGTACCGACTCTTCTGTTTTATGGGCCACCGCTGTATTTTACGAAGCTTTGAGGAGTAATACATTCTGAGATCAGGAGCTTAACCCTAAGTCGATGATGTTTTACCCCTTAATCGCTTTTTCCTAACCTTGTCTTTGGCCGCCTGTTATTAACCGTATCAGGCAGCAGCTCAGCTGGCGCGCAGGACCACTTGTATCGGGCTGTAGCCTCTCAGGCATCGCAACGGCCGCGACAGATGACATTCCTAGGCAGCGTGCACCGTATCGTGCATGCGAGTAATTGCCCTTAATGAGACTGATGGGACTGTCGTCTCGGGAATGGCATGTCTCAACGGCCGATGCACGTCCCAAAACTGCCCGTTTTACCCCCAACTGAGTTTGCTATATATAGTAAGGAGGGTCCAACGTGTCGGGCTACTACACTTACTCTTTCAGCCACCTGTACCACATGCAGTAATCCACCTTTTTCTCGCATGTCGGCCAGCTCACCTTCGCCCTCATGTCGGGCGAGAGCTTCAAAGAGAAAAGGTATAGCCCGACAGTCTGTTTACCCGGAACGGGTTTCGTATCGCGCGCGGCATATTGGGTTGACAATCTTAGTCGAATTTTTGTATCGCCCTACACGCATGGATCACAACACGACTTCCATTCGGGCTTGCCCGATACGTCATATCGGGCGACATGTTTTTCCGTCGTGACGTCCTATCAGGCGGTTGCTTCGTGCGACCTTATCGCCCAACATACCCGTGTTGGGTAGCGTGTTGTGCCGCACAGTTCTCCACGTATCGCCCAATCTCATATCGCCTCGGGTATTCTTTTGATGAATGATACACGGGCTTTACATCGAGACAAGTCTTATCGAGATATATGTTTTTTTTCCTACCTAATATTTAAATGATCAATGAACTGGTTAACAGGTATGGCTCAGACAAAACAAACCTCCGGTCGAGTTGACAAACACACTGCGACCACGGCTAAAGCAACAACAGTCAGACCGAAATGTCAAAATCCCGAGACAGCTGGGTCGTCAAAAGAAGCCCATTTCCTTATCATAGTCTGTCTTCTGCGGTGGTTTGGGACCATCTCCAAGAGACAGTGGAAGCCTTTCTTCGGGAGCCCCTGGATTGAATGTGGGCATTTTGGTTCCATCTACCATGAAGCCACATTCATCATAGGGAGGGTATCTTCTGCTGATATAATATCCACAAGTGTTTTCAAGAGCTCTCTATCTCCGATAGGCCGGTTATCATCGTCATAATATGCACGGGCCTTGCGCTTCCTTCTTGAGAGCTTTGCACTTGTTTCGGCTGCATCCAGCTAGGAAAGAAAATGGAGACTACAAATAAGAAGAATCTATTGCAGCTTCTCCAAGGCACAAGCACAACCACCAGCTAACCTTCACTGGGCTAACATGACCTCACCCTGTCCTCTTCACTACTCTGGGACAGAGAGTGGAGTAAGTTTGGGGGGGGGGGGTACCCATGTACTAGTGAGGGAGGTATAAAAATTTTCTTCTTCACCTCCACCCTTTGTGTCATTTCGTTCTTCTCCTATATCATCTGTATGTACCCATGCTCATATAAAATCCCATGCTCATATAAAAATTTTGAAAATCTTTGCTCTATACATATGTACAAAGTTGCTATATTAGTAAAAATCTGATGCGACTTCTTGCCTATTTGTTCTCTATGTACCTAGGGTGATGCACGTTTTGCTATATCTTTCTGATAATGCTGCCTCAAACAACAAAAGACTACGTTTTTCCGTGCCAAAAATTTCGAAAAAATAATAATCTCGCAACAGCTAAGAGACGAGTATGGAGAAGGAAAAAGCTGCCCAAACAGCAAAAATCCTTTTGTTTCCCCTTACCCAACAAAAATTCCAAAAAGAGAAAGGAGTCTTATGAGGGTGAATAAAAGTATGAGAGTTGTGCCCAATAAAAGAAAAAGAAAAAATATATATATATACACCCTTGTCATCCAAAAGTACCCATCTTTAGGCATGGTAGATCCGGGGCAGTAGTACGTAGGATGTGAAATCACTGCTCTAAAGCCAACTGGCTTGGACTGCAGGGACCACTTGCCCGTTAACGGACCCTTACCTGGATGGACTGATGGGAAACAAGAAAAACCCCAAAAAAATCCTCAACCTACCCAACACACAACTTTCTGCCCCAAAAATAAGCTGTTTGGTGTGAAAGATAACTTCGGAATCATGCACCAAAGTCTCGCTGAAGTTGTAGAGAAAATTTTTACTGAAATAATAAAGCAGGAAACACAAGGTCTTTTGTTCGTTGTGGGACAACATTATCTCTAAAGGCATCGCGATTCTTGTTTTACCTATTGAGTTGAAAACTAAACCGAGCAAGAAGAAGCATCACAAAATAAAGTTTAAATATTGATTGAGGACAATCAAAACGCTAAGTTTGGGGGAGTTGATAACACCAAATTTTGTGATGTTTTAGACTGTTATTCTGTTATCAAAACTGCCTTTTTACTGTTTTCTTCTCTGTTTATATGTACTTTTGCAATAATTGGCCAAATGACGCTCTTAATTCAATATTTCTGTATTTTGCAGTGTTTTCCTCCTATTTTGACCCATTTCTCGTCAATAAGGTCGTCCCGACCCACAAACAAGTTCCACCTGCATCGACCTTCTAGATGGCCGATACGACCACTTCCCGACAGGGTAGCGCCACACACCGACGCACGACATAAGGATGCCGTGCAAGAAGAAACTAGCGGGCGATACGCCTTCTACCCGACAGGGAGCCGAGCTTGCCACGATAACAAAGCTTGTCGCGCGGCACAGGCCACCCACCGAAAGGCGACGCTCGTCACGTGACTGACAGTCGACAATCCTTGTGACGGGCGATACCGATATCAGTCATCCACTGACTACGCGAAGACAAGGAGGACACGTGGCGCCCTGTGCACCATAACTTCCCCAACCGCTGCCTATAAATAGCATCGACAGGAAGCCGAAAAGACAGGTCGGAACCCAGCGTGAATCTTCCCAAGGAACGCTGCAAGAGCAGAGCATCGTGCCTCAATGGTTGTGACGGGCGACACTAGGTGAGCATTTCCCCATCTCGAGAGGGAGGGAAGGAATGGTTCACTTAGTGTCGTCCCGAGCAACACTGCAGGCCGATATCGGCTGACATGGATCCCCGACATAAGTGACTGATACTAGAAGCATCGCTCTAACCCGACACGATACCGAATCCTGATACGCGTCGCTCGTCACGGCGTGTCGCCTGAGAGGGTGTCGCCCGACATGAGCGTATCGGGCCAGGGTTCTCGCACGATACAGTTCGTTAGTCACGGCGTGTCGCCTGAGAGGGTGCCACCCGACACAGTTATATCGGGCTAGGGTCCTGCCCGGTATCGGGCTGGAGGGTCCGTTGTAGTCTGTCGTCCTTCTATATCAAGAAGGCGACATTTATCTTTATTATTCCAGTCATTTACTTCTTTATTTACTTTTGCAATATAATCAAACCTTCATATGCTAATGGAATTAGAAGAGTTAATTATATGTTGCTCTATGTTTGGTACTCTTGTTAGATGATTGCTATGTTTAACATCCAAACTCTAGCTTGCATGCTTGGATCGCATTTCAATTAGCTACCGAATCGTGTTTTCCTATTGCAACAGCCTCGAGAGAGGTGTTGTGGCTCTAGTGTTAGGTCCGATTCTGGAGTACGAGAGTGCCCAGAATCGGAGTTGCTTTAGTAACCTTTCCACTCTAATTTAAGTCCAGCAACCTCGAGAGAGGTGTTGCCGCTTGATTAGAGGTACCCACTCTGAGAGGAGGGGTACAGGGTGTTTCTGCTGCCGCTTGTTTTATCGAAGTTTTCTCCTTGGTACCTTGCTTTAGCTTTAGTATTATCTCTCTGCTTCTGTTGCATGAAAATCCCTAAAAACTGATAAATGCTTAAAACCTAAGTTTTCCTTGTAACTCCAGTTGGAGATAGGGTTTTCTTTTGTTTTATCGATCTTATTCTGTTGTTCCCTTTTGGGAATTTTATCATCTCTTTTCCTTGCCAGAGTGTAGCATGTCGATTCCGCGTTCTCAACACTACCACCCTTGTCCCTGTGTTCGACCCCGTATATCTACTTCGACCCCGTAAACAAAGTTGTGGGGGCCTAGAAGGTTTCGGGTTATAAATGTAAAAGCTCGACTACCTCAAATCCACCTCCAATTTTAGGACGCGCGATTTAGGCCGGTCAAGCATAATCAACAATTAACTTCTGGAATTTACTCTCTGCAATCTTGTTCAAAGTTTTTTGGGTGAGCTTCAATCTTAAAAATATTGTTTGTGGATCGACCCTTTCTATACTAGGAAGGTTTAAACTCTAGGATTAATATCCTATTTTTTGGTACACGAAACAACACGTATCAAAATGACGTTGTTGCTAGGGACAACAAATTATTTTTTGAACCCCAAAAATTTTTGAACATTTTTTTTCTTTTTTTTTCACCTTCTGAATATAATTCTAGATGTGTTACTCATCTTTCGGATGATTTTTCATTCCAACAATACATTTTTTCAACAACGCTTATATATCTGTCGTTATAACTGTACATGCGATGCTCACTGAACGCCAATTCCACCTCGCCAATTTTTGACCCTGAGATAGAAAGAACCTTCCACCATCTTAACTGCTTAAACTGGTATAGAATGGACCAATACAAGGTGAATGAAACCATTGAGTAGGCCTGTGCTACCCAAGGAGAGGCCTTTGTGGCCGAACAGGCAGCCAGAGATGCTAGACTGCAGAAAGAACATGCAGCCCGTGAGGCTGAATTACTCGAGGCAAAGAGGTAGAACAATTGAAGGACTTCTCAGTCCCCAAAACTATCTACGCACAACATTCTGTTGTGCCACCTGATATCACTGTCTCGTAGTTTGAGATTCGTACTCAATGGAACACGATGATGCAGACCAATCCTTTCTTTGGAAATAGGGGTGAAAGTTTCTAGGACTACCTCTAAAGGTTCTCGGATCTATGCTCTTTGACTAAGATCCCTAACATTTTTGAAGATGTCGTTAGCCTTAGGCTTTTCAAATATTCCCTTCATGGACAAGCCAACAGTGGGTATAATGCCTTGGAAGGAAGCGAACACATCACAACTTGGGATGCGCTTCAAACCAAGTTTTTAGAAAAATACTATTCCCCTTTCCTCACCTATGATATTAGGGGCCAAATCACTATTTTTTCTATGATCCTAGCTGAAACCTTAGGAGAATCTTGGGAGAGTTTCAAAGAAATCCTCCGTAAATGTCCACACCATGACATCTCCCAAGCCCAATTGATTGAAATCTTTTGTCGTGGTGTTGACAATGACACCAAGTCTTTTTGAGATTCCTCTTAGAGAGGAACTTTCATGTTTCAAAACTTAGAAAGTGCTTGGGAGGTTGTTAAATGTGCTTTTGAAACCCAAGCACAACAAGGAACATGTGGGGACATCAAGGTTGCTAAGGCTGACGATAACTCTAAAATATAAAATATTGTTGAAAGCCTTAGACTCATTGCCTTAAAACAAGATCAACTTGAGTCCTCTATTATTGCCCTTAAGAGGAGAGAACCACCACAGCAAGTAAAGGCTACAACCTCTCTCTACAAGATCTGTTAATTGTATGATCATGCTACCTTACAGTGCCAATATATTTGCAATCTTCCCATCCAACAGGATGTTGGGAAGCAAATTGAGGACTTGAAATCCATTTCTAGCATTTTGGGTCAAACCTATTACAAGCCAAATCAAACCAAAAATCACCCTCGGTTCCAATATGGAAACCCTTTAAGTGAAGAAATTTCTTCACAATTTCTTTCCCAACAACGACCCCCTTTCCCTCAAGTAAACAACCGTCCACCACCAGGTTTCCCACTTAACAATAACCAAATAAACTTTGGGAATCAAGGGAATTACATGAGTAATATCCCAAATTGTGGGCCCTACCAAGGGCAACAATATCAGAGACCTCCACCATAATTGCAATAGAACATTCCCACACCTTCTTATGAGAGTTAAAGGTTATCTATCCAGTAACAAATTCTCATTACGACAAATCAACATATTCTCTCGCAGTAGGCTCACCAAAGGGCAACCGATGCTCAGTTGGCCCAGCTCATTGCCAGCCAGAAACCTCCCTTCGGCACTTTCACTGGCCAACCTGAACCCAATCCCAAGCATATAAAACAACTTAAGGTTGTTATTACCAGATCTGGCCTCACCACACCAGAAAGGGAAATTCCCCCCTCATAGATTTTGACCAAGGGGAAGATGATGAGGTGGTTGTCCCACAATCATTGACATTATCTTCTCCACATGATGATGTTCTTGCTTATAAGTTGTGTGTACCGTTTTTCATTCGACTGAAAAGACCCAGTTGGACTCCAGATTCAACAAGTTCAAGGATATTATGAGAAAGTTATGCGTCAACATACCAATTTTGGATGTCATGACAGACCTTCCTAAATGAGAAAAAATCTTAAAATCCCTTCTTAACTGTAAACTCACAACTGAAGAAATTTCAATGGTAAAATTGGCAAAAACTTCATCACACATCATCTTGAGCAAAGTGCCACAGAAAAGAAAGGATCCATGATATTTTAGGATCACTAGTTGTATCAATGATTCCACTAGCTATTCAGGGTTAGATGACCTTGGATCTAGTATATCCATCATACCTTTGAGCATGTGTAGGAGGCTGGGTCTCATAGATGCTAGACCCACTCCAATGCACATTCAACTAATAGATTTTTCCATCATTGAGCCTCTTGGCATTATAGATAATGTGCCAATCAAAGTCAGAAAACTATACATCCCATGTGACTTTGTGGTACTTGATATTAAAGAAGACAATCGCTACCCTCTCATCTTTGGTCAGACATTCCTCACTATGGCTAGTGTACTCATCGACATTGAGGCAGGACTTCTGACACTACGGGTGAGAATGGAATTCATCAATTTCCAAGCTTTTGGGGGTAGCATGAAGTATACCCAAGAGAAGGAAGTATACTTACTAGAATGCATGGACCAGTTTAGTCAGATGCAACAATGCTTCCTCAATTCGGAATCCCCACCTATGAGGCTATGACTGAATCTCAAACTTCTCTGGTGGATAATCAAGCTGTTACACAAGATGAAGCTACACTAGCCAACCCTATAAAGATGGAATCTCCCCCTCCTATTGTCCTCGTTGTGGTAAGGGCAAACATCACCACTCAGAAGGTCCTTATCCCACATCCTCTTCCTTTATCTCAAACCATACCCATCTTCTCCCCACTCTCCCTTTAAAGCACCAATCTATGATACTCCTCAGACTCCTTATGAGTCCCCGCTACAAGTTCCTACTCAAGTAGCACCGCTAAATGTCATGGATGCATCTTTCACCTATCATCCTTTCAACCTGCCCCAACTGACATTAGTGGACAATATAGAGGGATGACCAGACAGCCACAATTAAGTCAAAACACTACTCCTTTTGATAATTATCTTTATGGAAATGAGATTCCCTATAATGACTCCCCACCACATGTCAAACAATGGGAACCTAACCATCCTGATTTCAATTTTTGTCCTTGGTATACATATGTACACCAAGCCTTCTAGGATACATTTCAAAGAACTCAAGAAAAGATGATGGAGTGTTTTAAAGGCAATCAATCAAATCAATACTACAACCTTGCCTCCTCCTCCGCTCCTCCACCACTTTACTATCCACCATCATCGTGATCTTCTTCCTTCCATCTTGGGTTTGAGTTTTGCTCGAGATGAGAAAAAATCTAAGTCCGGGTTGGGGATGGGTGGTATGTCCTTATTGCACTCCCCTTATCTTTCCCTTTTGCATTATATTTTATCTTTTATTTCCACATATAGTTGCTTTTGAATTTCTTTTACTTCATTTTCTTTTATAGCCTTTATCTAGTGGGCCATACTTTAGTTTGAAAATGGCCTTTATCTAGTCGACCATGATGAATAGATATTGTAATCATTGTAAACCTATGAATTTAGTAAATCTTATTTGCAATTTTTTTACAAATTATTATGACTAAAAACACCATGCCACCTAGGACCTCAAAACTAGTATCACTCCTTGAAAATGTTGGCAAACCGTACGAAATTGATAAAAACTAAAAAAAATAATTTTCTCTATTTTTAGGCAATGGATTAAATTTTATAAATCTCATATAACATGATTAACAAGAAAACCCTATCTGATGCAAGGACACTCCCTGAAAAGAAAAAAAAGTAAAATTTATAAGTACAGAAACATTTTATCCTCCTTCTCTCTCAGAAAAAGCAAAGAATCACCTCTGGAAGAAAATCTAAGTCCAGGGTGGCATGTTCCATATCAATGTTCCATACCCCCCAGAAGGAACATACCATCAAAAGATACCAAAGAGCACACAAAAAATTATGATAACCACAAGTCCATGAATAAATATATCCCAAGCCAAATAGAGGAGGGATCATCTTTTTCCTCACCTTCTTCTTCCTATTCATGTGAAAAATTCACAAAAAGAAAGAAAAAAATGAGAGTATCAAATCAGTAATTAAGAAGAAGCCTATTTTCTATAAAATCTTAATTTAGAAACAAAATATGAAATTTGTTTTGACAGGGAATATATAATTTGGTGTTATGCGGTTCTAGGATATTGGGTTGCTTGACTAAATTTGGAGGTAAGGAACAAAGTGATGGTATGAAGGTGAGGATAGACATGAAGCTAGTATAAATTAGATTTATTTGTGATTTTATTTACTTGAGGTCAAATAAAGATTCAAGTCTGGGATATTTTGATAAATGTGTATTTATCCTTTTTATTTTCATCTTTAAAGATATGTGTATTTAGGATTGTTTGTTGTTTATTTTCTAAGTTTTTTAAATAATTATATTAATTTAGATTTTTTCTCTTTATTTGGAGTTTTAAATATATTGGTTGATTTTTTTAGGAAAAGGGCCTAATCACTCCAATAGTTAATTTCTCTTGGAAGATGTTTTGTACAACTCCCACACTGCATGAAATTAATATATACTTGTCACCAAAAGTGCCATATCTTTGCGTCATAACTCCAAACTGGGTGTACAAGTATTCATTGGAAAGAAAATTTTATTTTCTAAAAAACGTCCTATTAATTGGACTGCTTTTGAGTCTTTGATGGGAGATAAATATGCTCTAAGTAGCTGTTTTAGGAATATGCTGCAAAAAGAAGTTGAATGGTCAATATAATTAAAAGCAATCAATAGTTTCTCTATTGACTAGATCTAGAAAGTTTCAGCAGTCACCATCTCTCTTTTGCTCTATCCCTTTTAGGATTTTCACAATTCCTTCCCCTATAAAAGAAGGATGGATTCCAAAAAGAAGGGGATCCAATTTTTTATATTTATAATTTACTTTAAGCATTAGCCTTTCAATTCTTGCATGTGTACTCCATTGTTAATTAATAGAAGTTTATTTTGATCTCAAGATTTCTTCTTTATTTTTGTTCTTGTTCTTCTTATGAGAAAAATATCTAAGAATGATGGCCATTTCATAGTCACTAGACAGAGTCTTCAGATTTTTTTCCTTTTCTAGTCTATGGCCTCCCTTCTTCCTTTCTTCATTCTCTTTTTAATTTCTATGGCTAGTGAGTAGTTTTCCATATCAAGGCATGGAGAGTAACCCCGCGAACATATTGTTACATAGATTGATTTGCATATATGATTCTATTCAATAGATGATTTTTTACTTGGATAATTATCGGTCTAATGACTTGATCTCTCATTTTTATTGTATGTTAGTCTTGGTGAATGTGACTACGGATCCCAAGACTTAGAACAACCAAACCAAATTTCACAAGAATCTGAATGTGACCATAGAAAGATCCTTATTGGGATGCTCGGACTAGGAACTATAGACGCTAGGACCAATGGGTCTGTAGGGAGTTCGTATTTTTTAGTTTCATTCAGGAATGTTTTTACATACCCACTTCTATCTAGTTTTGTCATATGTGTTCCTTCGATCTTGTTTCATGCCAGCCGTGGTGGTAAAACCCATAGCCTTGATATCCTTTCCCATCAATGTTTGCTCCATTTTTTCAATCGCTTTCTTTACTTCTAATCTTGTTCATGAAATAAATTCTTTTTACTTGTTCTTACTTTAACCCTTTCCTTAAATTTTTCTTAGGGTAACTTCTATTTACTTGCACCTTTGAGTTCTTATTTTAGCATAATCAACAATCAACTCCAGGAATTTAGTTTTTGCAATCTTGTTCAAAAGTCTTTTGGGTTGGGTTTCAATCTTAAAAATGTGATTTGTCGATTGACCCTTTGTATACTAGGAAGATTTAAACTCTAGGATTGAGACCCTAGTTTTTGATGCACGAAACTACATGTATCAATTACCAACCTCATTAGCCTATTATTCAAAAGAAGGACTAGTCGCTCCTCCATGCCTACATCAGATCCAGATCTGAAGGAGACATGCATCAACCTTGGTCATTTTGTGGTCCCAGATGGTGTATTCCCCTTCTTCCCCTTTGGATTTGTTCATCTGTCTCCATCTATTTCATCTGTTTTGTTATTCTCTCTCATGTCTCACTACACTTGTAAATCTATAATGCTTCTCATGAATGTGAGTCGATAAATATATTGCTTCTGCTAGGAGTAGCTACTACGACTCTCCCAACATGTAAATACTTATATCCATTGAATATGTGCTCTTAGTAAAGATTATCTCCATACTCTTTCTCTTAATGCTTTACCTGTATGATTAACTACCATTTTATGATGTTTGATTATTATTGCCTCAAAAGAGTAGTATTAGTCTTATCTAAGTGTTATGGAGTTGCATGAATGTATGAGAATGTTGGAGTTCTTAAGCGAATGGTCATATAGTTATATTTGTGATTGTTCATTTGCCATCTTGATAGAGAGACAACCTTATAATCTAGATCTATTCTAAGCTCCAGAGAGGAGGGAATAGACATATATGATGCTTTCTTATAATATTGCTAAGAGTATACAATGGGTGTGAGTATTGCATGTTGGTGAGAAATTTTAGTTGGTGAAACTCAATCCAAGTTCCCTTCCACATTTGTTATATCATTTTTTTGTTTCTACTTGTTCTCTTGTTTTATATTTTTTGCTTTGTTTGCTTCTTTTACTTTGTTTGTTGATTGACGTAACATCGTTCCCTAAGGAACACCAAACTTAATCTCACTCTTTGGTTGGTGTGAGTCAAGATTCTATGTTCTTAGCACTTGCTACTCTTTGTCCCTGTGGATCGACCCTGATTTACTACATCGGACCCCATATAATAGTTGTGGGGCCCTTAGTGTCAGGTATAAATTTAAGACTCCTACTATTCTGGATCCGCACCTTTTAGGACGTGTGATTTAAGCTGGTTAGTCATGCTCACAACCGGGTGTCAATATGAAATTATGACCTATTGGTTGAACATATTTTTCTCAACTAAATTAAGGCCTCATTTTCTCATTGGCTTGACCAACAACCATTGAAGTAACTTTATCTTTTCCAAGGTGGAAAACATCCATTTGTGATCAGATCCACATTAAAGTATATGCCAATCATTAACTTGAATCCATGAACTTAGCATCCACCTGCCCGTAAATTGTGTATAGAATTGTATATTAATCAAAACATGTTTTGTTTAAAAATTTATATCTATTTGATTACCTGATCCGGTATAGTTATTTTTCTATGATTTGGACCAAAATTTGATATGTTTCACTATCCCAATTGATGATGGCTTGGTCTTGAATTCTCATGTCTAATTTTGGGGATTTAAATATCTAAATTTGAGCTATTTAATTCACTAATTAATAGGTCAGGGTTAGGAGTTGATTGTTCTAGATTTGGATTGAAGTCGTAAATGGACCCCTTTAACCACATTGAATTTTGAAATGGTTGTGGGTCAAATATGTGAAAAATTAGGTTGGTTCATTTTGAAAAACGCCTGAGTTATTGACACACCTAGATGCCATCAGAAATTATGACCACACATGTGAATTTGACTCAGAAACAACAATATTGAAGCTTGGATTGCCAATCCGAGTCGGTTTCACAATTTTAAAGATTCTGCCCAAATTGGATTCATGAATGCCCATTATACAATTTGATTCCGATGGGGAATGGGGTAGCATATCAATGTAATATGCGAGTTGTTAATTCTTGAAACTAATTTGAAGCATTGCAAAACTTTAAAACAATACGTAATGTACTATCAGATAACAAATTATGAATATTTGAGCATCACTTCACTAATTATTTAATAATGGTTTGGATGGCTAGAGGATGTAATACACACCGATTATTGAACTTGTTCCAACTACAAATGTATCTTTTCCTAAAGAATATGGGTTTAGGTCTATTCGGATTGAAACTGCTTTACATAAATTCAAATATCTATTAGTCCAAAATGGAATCCTACCGTTTCTTTGAAAATCCATGGTCATGAAGTGGGAACATACAAGGGAATCCAAATACAAAAAAAACTAGTCACTAAATAAAAGTAAGTGCCCCAAAGAATAATAAAAAAGTAGAGAGAGTCACATTGAAGGGCTGGTAAGGGAGTGAGTGGTAGGTTTCCTTTGGAATTTGTTAAACTTGGGGGGTTCTAGAATTTTAGAAAAATGAGGGGGTTCGAGAAAGGACTCATTGGCTTTCTTCAACCGAAAATCACACAATGGATTGAGTATGATGTTCGAGGGTACATACGAGTAGAAGTTGAAAGCTACACCACTTTTTTCTCCATTATTTGGAATACAAAACAGGAGACATACTCTGAGGTATATTCTGCCGAGGGAGCTTATTCTGCCCATAATTGATTAATTCTGATGTTCCCATAACATCGAAATGGTGAGATTACTTTATATCTTCTAAAATCCTAATATTTGATACTTACTGAAATAAACAAATTTACTCTCCTGCTTTAGTAGAAACTTGAATCCGGGATCTTCTCCCATGTTGAATCCGTAAAGTTCATGTGATGGTGACAATGCCGCCATGCGCAAGCAGATGCATCTGGGTTGGTTGGTGGAAAACACAGCCTTAATTTTCTTTCTTCTATCATCATGTGCTTTGGTCAACTGACTTGCGGGTCAGCTGCTGGTTTTGCAGATTGTCACTAATGATGGTTTGTTTCTTGGGAAAGCATCAAACACGGAGTAGAGAGTAACTGAGTAACTGTTACCATATGCAGAGCCCACTGTTTGTTGATTCTTCTGTTGGGTTTCTGTAGCTGGTTTTTGCAATCCCTCCCTCTGCCGGCCAGATTGTGATGGGTGCGTAGTTGAAAGTTGAACTTCAAATAACAGAGGAAGACAAAGAAACGACAGAAAAGAAAAACAGCAAAACCAGCGACGATCAGCCGCGGCGGGCGCCGCTGGGTCCGCTGCCTGACTTGCTTTAGTGGCCGTCTTGCTTACTGCAACATTCACGTTTTCTAACAGAACTCCAAAGTGTGTGCTAGCGCATACCTTCTCCTCAATCACGTACTGCCTTGACCTGCTAATCTAGTTGTTAATTGCTAATCATTCCACCGCTCCTAGTGTCTCCGGTTTAGTATCATTACGCCTGCGCTGCTTGCTGCGCCTGCTTATGCTATACGCATGCTTCTCTCTTCTATTGTATCTTATACCTCCTATCTTTTACATTCTATTCCCCATATCCACTTGACACGGTTTCAAGAATCTTTGCAGTGGTGGACCTCTGGATCGGTAACTGGAATAGTAAATAGGATGGTTGCTTTTGTTCGAAACAAACGGGCATATTCTGGTTGTGAATGTGCTCTGCTAACATCACATCCCATTTCTAACAGAATAAAAGAAACACAAACATCACACACCATGCGGCAGGCTTCCGTCAACCCTCGTCCCATATGGAGTTGGCTTGCCACTTTTAGGTAAACTAAGCTCCACGCTTGTGTATTCTAGACTGGTACCTTAAAATCACAAAACAAAGACTTTGGCAATAATGACAAGTATCACTTAGAAACAAATGTATAGAACAACGTCTTTCCCTATACACGAGTGTGCCCTTACCACAAAGCTCACGGATACATGTACGATCTTTAAATTAGAGAAGACACCAACAAAATATCTAGATCTATAGTGTCCTTCATAACAAGATGAATCCACGCAGCCCACCAACCATGGGTCATATCTTCGAACTACTACCATCTATACACCATTCAAAGGTCTGGTACATAGCCTGCATCACATCAATGGCTGTAACGCTTAACATAAATAAGAGCAAATGTGATACCAATCATATATTGGTAAAGATTCCTCCTAACAAGGAAAATTATTTCAGTCACATCTCGACTTAAATTATATGCATCAATCACTTTTGTTTCATTGACTCCCACTTCTAAGCCATCACAAGGAATCCTCATCACAATCTACATAGTCAATAAAATGATTCCCTTTTCAAGGTCACTTGATGGGCTAACTACAATAAGGGACCCACTTCAGCCAACTAGGCACGATCCGTAGGTAGTGGTCTATCCACTTCATTAGTGAATCCCCTCCAGAAGCTGGCCTTTTAACCTTTCATAGTCTCTTTGCGATGAAAATGAACCGGCCTTAGGTCTTTCCACATTACATAATACTCTGTGTTGGGTGTGCTCATGGTCCTTCTTAGTCCCCATGAGTAGTGGACTTTATCCTACTATCATTATTTAATACATAAATATTATCATCACAAGCTCTTAACCTTGAATCATATGCACACATACTTAGAAGATTGCATACCAAATGCAAAAAACTCACAACATTTGTAGAAACTCATCTTGGTTGTTACCAAATTTTGTCAAACAACATTTTTTGTATGTTCTCAATTGTTGTTGAACAATAATGATTATAACATATAAATCAAGATTGATTTTTGACAAAACCATTCATTTCTTCAAAACTCTTATAAAATAATATGTTTGGAAACATGAAAAGTACAAATAAGTCAAAAGATTTGGTATACATTCTCCATTAAATCAATGGTTGCAACATTAAACATATACAAGAGCGTATTTGATACAACCATGTATTGACAAAGATTCTTCCTGATAAGGAACATCACCTAAATCGCATGCCATATTATACTATATGCACCAAACATCATTATTTCATTGACTCCCACTTGTAAGCCGTCACAACAGATCCTCATCACAATAATCACACAATCACTAATTTTGGTCCATTTTCAAGGTCACGTGATGGACTAAGTACAATTTGGGACCCAACCCAACCATCTAGGCACACCACTTGGCTAGTGGTCTATGCACTTCAACAATGAATCCCCTCCCAATGTTGGCCCTTTATCCAATCACAACCTCTTTGGGTGTATTTGAAAAGGTCCCATGCCATGCCAAATTACATAATCCTCTAGGTTGGGTGTGCTCTAGGTCCTTCTTATTCCCCATGGCTAGTGGACTTTGTCCTATTATCAATATTTGATCAAGAATTGTAGTTATCACAATTTCTGAACCTTGAATTGTATACAAGCATACTTATAAGATTGCATCTCACTATGTGCAACACTTCTAATATTTGTAGAAACTCACCTTGGTCATTACCAATTGCTGTTGAATAATATTTTTTACCCTCAATTGTTGTTGAGAAATGTATGTTCATAAAATATAAATCAATGTAAATTTTAAACAAAGCCAAACATTTCTTCAAGAAAAATATCTGCAAATATATTTTCAACAATTTATCCAATCATGCCGATTGAAGTTAGCTTCTTCTATATATACAACATGAAATCATATTTGAAATTCATCATAAAGTGACAAAGTCAAAACCTTGTACAAAATTGTTAATGATATATATATATATATATATATATATATATATATATATATATAATCAAAAGAAGAAGGTACTTGTAACCAAGTTAATCTAGATAAATTAAGGAAAATGAGGATTCAAACTCTACAAATGATGTGATCCAAACTCACTGATAGGTGCATATTTATCATAATTGTATTTAAGATCTCATTTTAAGAGCATTTCTTTATTATTAGTTTTAAAGTTAATTTGTCTAATTTATATTTTCTTCATTTTATTTGGATTTTTTACTCATTTTGGCTGACGTTTGTAGAGAAATGACCAAATCGGCCCTGAAATAGTCTCACGAGTTGACCGGTTCAGATACGAGTCGATCGGTTTAGATCATGAATCAACCGATTCACACCCAGACTCAGTCAATTTGCCACCGCCAAAAACCATTGTAGGGTTTCATCAAACTAACACCAATGTTAAATCCAATCGATCGATTCAGATTGTGAGTCCATCGATTTGTGCCATTGTCAATTGGTCAAAGAAGGAAATTTGAAATATCTCTCTATTTGGGGCAAGCAAATAAAGCCCAAACTGGACAAGAGTTGGAGGCTTCAGATCCTCATTCCTAGTCTCATAATTTGATTGGTTTAGATACGAGTCAATCGATTCAGATCATGAGTTGACTGGTTCAGATATGAGTCGAGCGATTCAGATCATGAGTTAAATATTTTTAGATCACAAATTGACTGATTTTCACCTAGATCTAGTCAAAGTCAAATAAAGAAGGCCATTATTACTGTCAAACATCAGTCAAAGCGGATCCAGTTGATGCTACAACCACAAATCCTCATTTTAGGGGGTTTTGCCCCTCCTTGCTCCCTATAAAAGGAGGGGGGACTCCAAAGCGAAGGGACATCTCATGTTATCTAGTTTTGATTCTTGTTCTCCTTTATATTATTTTGAGTAGTTTTCTATTGGAGATATGGGGACTAGCCTCATAGCCTGTAGTCCTTTGATGTAATCGATCCCTTAATTCAATGAAAGGCTGTTTTCCTTCTACTTCTTTTGTGATTTCTAGGTAAGTTGGTATATTCTTGTGGGGTGATGTGATCCTGGATCATCTTATTATCCTTCTAATTTAATAATTATTTTTCTAGGAGAATGATTATATTCTTTTGGGGGTGGTGAGATCTCTGATTCTCACTAGAATGAATCCATGATTTCTTCACAATCTTATGATCTTTCTTCTTATTTGATTTATTTGTTATAACTTATGGTGACATGAACATCCAACCCATGAGTTCAAACTTCATAATGGAATGCACTTATCTCTCAATGAGATCTCAGACATGGATGTGTTGGACGGTCGGATATGGATTCACAGATGTCGGAATCAATAGTTTTGAGGGAAGTCTGGCCCTTGTGAGATTGTCTCAAAGGATACAAATCCACAAGGTCTTAAATTTATCATTGAAATTAAGGAGTTGATTCTTTGAGTGGAAACTTGGCCAATGTGGGGATTCCCCAGACCCATAGTTCTCTTTATTATTTGTTAGTTATGTTTATTTCAAAAATGTACTTTTTATTTTTAGTTTTTAATCAAACTCTCACAACCAGAATTTACTTTCTTATTCTTGTGATTGGTGTTCAAACTTCAACCATTATTTTTCCATTTCATGAGATCGATACCTTACTATACTAAGAGTTAATTTGTTGCTTGCATTAAGTTAACAATCTATTAGAAGGTTAAAATCTAGCAGTTTTCCTAGTGATTTGTTGTTTGTGCATCAACACACATAAAATTTAGTGTCCTTCTGGTTCGCCACACTTTATTTTTTAAACTATATCATTATATATAATTTTAGTTTGGTTTTATAATTTTAGTTGTTCCATAATTTTAATATTATTTTATAATTCCTTAGCTTGTTCATAGTTTTTTGACTTATTTTGTAATTTGTTTTTACATAATTTGTTCCTTCTTTCAAATTATTTTATTTTGTAATTTTAGTTGTTTTGTAATTTGTAGTTATTTTAAAATCTCTTTCTTAAATTTACTTCCATAAAATTTAGTCTTGTTTCATAATTTCTTTTCTTATATTTTTGTAACTTATTTTTCCTATCGAGACCCATTCTGATAGTATATCTCCTCCTTCTATCAAGTTTCCATTACGGTAGTATTGCTTTCTAGTTTGTTTTGTAATTTTTTATCTTGTTCATAATTTGTTAGCTTATCCTTGTAACTTTTAGTTCTTTCGTAAATTCTAGCTAACCCCTTGACTTGTTTTAATTTCTTTACATAATTTTTAGTTTCTTTTGGTTTAGATCTTTTTCCTTCCCTTCATCTTGGATTCCTTTTTGTAATTTTTATCTTTCAAAAACTCTTTTCAAAATGGAATGGTCAACACATTATGATTCACAAAGTCAATTATGTGATTATTACAACTATACATCACGAGATTGTCCTAATGTGTCCCCACATGTTTTGGCAACACTTTGTAATATTTAGTTTTCCTACCAAAGTAGATATAATGGAAATTATAATCCACAATCTTTTAAAGACTATTATGAGGAACAATGCACTATATCAATATGAGGGATGTTAACCAAGAATATTATGGGGGGTATGGTGAAGATGCCCAACAAAATTGGGGGGGGGGGGTATGAACCTTATTGTGAAATGAAGATACATCTCAGTAGGAGGAATGGATTAGAGCCCTAGAAAAAAAGTAGTAGTATAGCAACATGAAATATTAGAAAATCGACAAGCTATGTTACCTACTTTACTAGAGGCCCAATCACAGAGACCCCCAGAGAAATCAGTTCAGCCTAAGATGTTTTTTGTCACGACGATGACGACAAGGATCCCTTGTTTATGTAATTTATGTTGGATTCTACCAAGAAGTCACATTCTTTGTGCGATGAGGATGTTGGTGTTCCAACCCTTCCTCTAGAGGATTTATTACTTGAGTATAAAAAGTCAAAATAGGAGAGTTGTTCTTATTCTGAAGCTCCAACAACTCTTTCGGTGACATAAATTCAGGTTCTATTAATGACCAATCCTCTTTGGTTGAATCTATTTTGGATAATAAGTCATAGCACCCAAATTAGTGCATATTCTCTATGCATTTTATCTATAATTTTGTGCCACTTTAGTCCTAATATGTACTCTTTTGCTCATGTTTTATGTTTTCTATATCTCATTTAGATAATGAAGTTAGAATAGCCAATAATGTAGCTAATTAGCCAATTTTTGACTTACACACACCGAAACTAGCCAATTTTGGGACTCTCAAGTACCGAACCTGAAAAGACAAGAAATCCAGCAGGTGGTCGATATGGTCTGGCCGATATGGCTGCCTGATACGGCCCCTGCCCGATACGGCTGCCCGATACAGCTTCCCAACATGCCCCCTGCCCGACACGGTCGTCGGGCGATAGTCATATTGACCCACCTGATGCCTCAAGATCGAAGCCACAGATGAAGGACATCTGGACCAATAAAAGCTACAACTTCTATCAACTCGCTGCCTATAAATAGAAGCTACCAACCTACAAAGAGGTTAGGAACCGGAGGGAGGACCCTGCAAGAGCTAGTGCCTAGACCAAGGATCTAGTGTGTCGAGTTCCCCAAAAGTCTACTGCCCAATATGGCTGCCCGATATGGTCTGCCCGATATGGTCTGCCCGATACGATTGCCCAATATGGCTTCCTGATACGACTGCCCGATACGGTCTTCCTGATACGGTTTCCCGATACGGTCTGCCCGATACGGCCTAGAGAGAGAGAGAGTCGAGGAGTCCAGAGGGACGAAGAGAAGACCCAAGGGGCGAGATCCGGCCTGCACAGAGGCCGAGGAGCGAAAGCCACATCTCCTCTACGGGTTATATCTCTTTCCTCTTTCTTTCATTCTATTGTATTCCTTTGTTTCTTGTACAAACGATGTTCATCCATCTTTGTTCGGTGCCAGCTATGCTTGTCTATGGCTAGTTAGCTCCTTCTTGGCTATGTAGCCCGATCTGGGCATGTATATATACTTTTGCCTTAAGAAAGTAGATTCATATCAGATCTAGTATGTTGCATGTTCTATTTTCTCTTTCCAAGTTATGATAGCTAGTTTGGTTGATCTCTTACTCGCTTGAACTATTGTTTCTACCTGTATCGAGAGATCCGTTGTAGGAATAGCTAAGAAATGATAGTTTGGATCTGAACCCGAGAGGAGGATGATCCAAGGTATTCTATTCCTAACCACTCAGAATATCCTAATACCCGAGAGGGAACTTAGTGTATTCCGAGGTGTTGATATGTCATTCCTCGAGAGAGGGTCATTGACATATTGTTGATGGTTTTAGTCACACATCACGAGAGCGAGTGGGACAACCCCACAGGACAGATGCCACTGTGCGTACTAGATGTTTGCTTGGGTGTTCAAGGGTTGTCTATGCTTGAGAATGAGTGCATAGACTGCCCCGTTTGTGGTTACATAGCCAAGAACTCTCTTTCTCTGATTAGTAGAATCACAAGCTCTATTTTGTTTTGTTTTGTTTTCTTTGTTTTCTTTTATATCGTGACAGCCCGCTAGACTAGTTCTAGCAATTACTTTTATCGACTATCATCTTGGCTTATCTGACTAAAGAATGAGATCTGTGGCGTCCTAAATGTCACCACGTCCCTGTGTTTGACACCGTATATCTACTTCGACCCCGTAATAAAGTTGTGGGGGCTTAGAAGGTTTCGGGTTATAAATTTAAAACTTTATTCCTTCTTTTGTCTCGCATTCATTTCTGGACATACCAGGGCTGAGCATCGGTCCAAAACCGGACCGGACCGCGGACCGAATTTCAATAATATATGGACCGCAGACCGGACCGTTTCAAGGTAGGACCGGACCGGGACCAGACTGTTTTGTGCTAGGACCGGACCGGACCGTTTGGACCGTAATCAGCCTTTTTTACATGTTTTACAACTTATTTAATTGTACAAAGTTGATAATCTTAGTCACTTCTAACAATTATATAACTTTAGTATCAAACATTTATACTAGTAGTGCTTATATATGTACTTTATTTGTAGTTATTATAGAATACACCTTCAAATATATATGAATTTTATACAAAAGTCAATCTGCGGTCCGGACTGGACCGGACCGGTTTTGGACCAGACCGGACCAGACCGGACCGAAGACCGAACTTATCGAAATTCTCGGACCGCGGACCGGACCAAATTCAAAATGGATCGGACCGGATCGGACCGAATTGAGCAGTTTGGTCCGGTTTTGCGGTCTCGACCATTATTTGCTCACCCCTAGGACGCGCGATTCAGGTCGACCAACTTTTGGCGCCGTTTTCGGGGACGTGGTTTTCCACGTTTACATGCCTAGTAGATTTTTGTTCTGTTACTATAAGCCTGTATATACATGCATAGTTTTCCTCTTTCTTTAAACATACTTGTTCATATATACCAAATCACTTTTTTTTCTCATACCTTTTTCAACCATGGACCTTGCTTCCGCAAGACAAGTCATCTTGTCCACCTGTCCTCCGAGTTTTTCTGCAGTTCTGACTGCTGGTAAATAATTGAAGGTCATGCTCTACAACTAGTCGAGTTATACTTACCTCCACCATCATCATATGTCGAGATTCCAACAACGGAGACTGCCAGTCAGCCCTCGACCCCCATGCTATCATGGGATCAAGAACTGATTAAGGAAGTGGAGTTGGCTAGGGAAAGTATTCAAGCACTCACCTCCTTATCCCCTCATCTCCAAGAAGATGTCAATCCAATGCAACAACTACTAGAAAAGCAGGATCGTCATCTCAAAGTAGCCACCGAGGTTGCAGACCACAATAGTAGTATACTTCAAACTGTTGAACAAGGATTCATCCTAAAGCATCAATTTGATACAGCGAGTTCCCCTTATATGTGCATGGAAGAATCGATAGATCTCGAAAGCATTGCTGCTCAAGTACAACAACTTCATGATAAAGATGTTGAACAAGGCAGGAGGCTCCAAGAGCTCATCGATTTGGTTACAATTCGGTTACAACTTCCATCACAAGACAATAAAGATGTTAGTCATCAAGACCATTCCATTGGGTCTAAAGTGGAGTATGCACCATCATCCTATTCAGACCATCAACTGGATTCACCAGGATTTTTTATGAAGACCAACCCACTTGGGGAAGCCCTTCATTCTACCCAGATGACCCAGCTGATGAACCAATGGAAGAAATGAGGCATAGACATGAATGGGTCTATGATGACGATGATGAAGACTCGAAAAGCCAATCGACCTCATAACCAGAAGGTTGGTTTGAGGAACCAGAGTCAGATATTGAACCAGACCAGAGTGACATTTCTCATATTGAGACTTGTCATTTTGCTCTGAGCAGTACGCCAACCATGGTTTGGAACAATTTGTTCAACGACGATGACGACAGCTGCTCGACATGGAGCAGTGAGTATAGTAACAAAGATGAGTTGGAGCAGCACGAGCCATCATTCGCCATCATCCCTTTACAAGGCTTGGTGTACGTCAAGGGGGCAGGATGGACGGTTCACTACAACATGGCTGCTGAGCATTAAGAAACCCCTGACTCCACGCCATGTGATAAGATTGGGGTGGTAGAACCACAAATAGATTCTTCAGGGGGTACTTTTTGCTCAGAAGATGATTGGATGACTCAGATGGTACATGAAGATTTATCTAAGCATCCAACCTCAAGTGCAGAGATGGAGAGAGAAGATATGAGTCCTCAAGGTGATGTCCAACCTCTCTCATCTATCTCATCCTGTGTCGACATCCCAGGACCTTCATATGCAGACTCATATAATGAAATGTACCCTGAGGATGATATGCTAAAGAATTCATCCCAGTACAGTTCAAGCCACTTCCAGCACAAAGATGACTTCATCGAGTCGCCGATTTTCACTTCGCTTCTTCGGACTCGGCATGGCTAACACATACACCTATTCTACTCATATTATGTGGAGGAACCCGTGGGAAAGACACAGGCGACACTGGTCCCAAAACTTAGGATTTGGGATCCCAGTGTCGATATCGTGGGACAACCACCCCATTTTCTCTTACCCACCCTCCCACCCTTTTATTACAATAAATTTTGCTTTTCATGTTAGTTAATTTCTTTCCTCTAACTATTTTGATATCCTTGCACCCATGCATCATCTTTAGAACTTCAATAATTGTCGTTAAACTCATGCATTCCTGCCTCACTATTTCAAGTTTAAGTCTTGCTCTAGGACGAGCAAAATTTTAAGCTTGGGGTGGTAGGCTTCGTCCTTCTTTCTCTTCACCCTTCTAGCATGCATATTTAGTTTTAAAATTTTCAAAATTTTTAGCTTTTGGCTTTGCAATTATGGCTATGTGGCGTGAATCTAATAGATAAATGCTTGACTTTATGCCTAATTGCATAATTTTCATCTTAAAAATTGCTTGACCTTTTGCTTGGCCTGCTCTTTGACTCTTTCCTTGAGTTTGGCAATAAATCTAAGGTTATGTCCCTTTTCATAGATTAAAGCTAAATTCCCTTGATCTATGTCGTCAATGGAAAATCCATGGTAAAGGACCGTTGGAATGAGCTAAATCACGATTAAAGTCTCCTAGCTACGAATTTCACAAGCTTGCCTCTATTCTAAGGATTCTTGAATCATAATTGCAACTTCTCACACAGGTGTCAAGCGGATCATGATGAGTTTTGAGCTATAATCAAGATAAAATATTTTTCCTTGATGGACTACGTGCCTTCTCATATTAGATTAAGTCAAAAAGATGAAAAATATAAAAATGTGCAAAAGAGGCTTGGCCACCCACAAAATCCCAAAACATCTATATAGTTCTCACCCAAGCCTACAAATAGAATGCAGATGATAAAAGCCTGAGTGTGAACAATAAATGAGTGTTGTTTTCTCTTTTAGGAGAGTTGAGGATGGTGCCCAGCCGGTGTATGACTGTGCTCATGAACGTGGATATGTCGTGTCTGGTAGTACCACTCTAAAAGCTCATTAAAGAGTCACTAGGAACCGCCTAGGTGACCTATGAGACCATCTCAGTAGCAGGGTTGGTTCGAGCACAGTACGAAGAGTTCATCTCACTGCTTTGGGCCAACTGGATCGGACTGTAGGGATTGTTGCTCACTAAATAGACCAACCTAACATAGATCGGGATTCTCAGAAGTCATTAGAGTCATTTGCTTTATTTCTTAGTGCATGAACAAGTGAGAGGCATGCTGATTCCTGATTGGTATGCATGGATTCATGGTGATGGCTCATTGCTCATCACCCGCGTGATCACCTCAGTGACAACTCTTTTATGTTTAAATAATTATGGTTCAACCCTCATGATTATTGATAGGTTGTAGTGAATTTGCTTAATCTTGCCTGGAAACTCTTTGATATTGCTTTGGCAGGATTGTGCCTGACGACTGGGGGTTTGTTCTGAAACGACATGGATAAGGAGAATTGATGTTTTAAACTATTTTTCTTAACCTTAGCATTTATTGCCAAGCTTAATTTGGATGTTATCTTTTTGCTCTTTGAGCAGAGCCTTGCTTGAGGACAAGCAAGTTTTAAGCTTGGGGTAGTTAATAACACCCAAATTAGTGCATATTCTCTATGCATTTTATCTATAGTTTTGTGCCACTTTAGTCCTAATATGCACTCTTTTGCTCATGTTTTATGCTTTTTGTCTCTCATTTAGATAATGTAGTTAGAATAGCCAATAATGTAGCTAATTAGCCAATTTTTGACTTACAGACACTGAAACTAGCCAATTTTGGGACTCTCAAGTACCGAACCTGAAAAGACAAGAATTCCAGCAGCTAGCCGATATGGTCTGGCCGATATGGCTGCCCGATACGGCCTGCCCAATACGGCTTCCCGATACGGCTTGGCCGATACGGCTGCCCGATACAGCTGCCTGACACTCCCCCTGCCCGACAAAGTCATCGGATGACAGTCATATTGGCCCATATGATGCCTCAAGATCGAAGCCACAGATGAAGGACACGTGGACCAATAAAAGCTACAACTCCCATCAACTCGCTGCCTATAAATAGCAGCTACCAACCTACAAAGAGATGAGGAACCGGAGGGAGGACCCTGCAAGAGCTAGTGCCTAAACCAAGGAGCTAGTGTGTCGAGTTCCCCAAAAGTCTACTGCACGATACGGCTGCCCGATACGGTCTGTCCGATATGGTTGCCCGATACGGCTTCCCGATACAGTCTGCTTGATATGGTCTTCCCGATATGATTGCCCGATACGATCTGCCCGATATGGCCTAGAGAGAGAGAGAGCCGAGGAGTCTAGAGGGACAAAGAGAAGACCCAAGGGGCGAGATCTGACCTGCACAGAGGCCAAGGAGCGAGAGCCACCTCTCCTCTACGGGCTATATCTCTTTCCTCTTCTCTTTCATTCTACTGCATTCCTTTGTTTCTTATACAAACGATGTTCATCCATCTTTGTTCAGTGCCAGCTATGCTTGTCTATGGCTAGTTAGCTCCTTCTTGGCTATGTAGCCCGATCTGGGCATGTATATGTACTTTTGCCTTAAGCAAGTAGATTCATATCAGATCTAGTATGTTGCATGTTCTATTTTCTCTTTCCAAGTTATGATTGCTAGTTTGGTTGATCTCTTACTCGCTTGAACTGTTGTTTTTGCCTGTATCGAGAGATCCGTTGTAGGAATAGCTAAGAGATGATAGTTTGGATCTGAACCCGAGAGGAGGATGATGCAAGGTATTCTGTTCCTAACAACCCAGAATATTCTACTACCCGAGAGGGAACTTAGTATATTCTGAGGTGTTGATATGTCATTCCTCGAGAGAGGCTCATTAACATATCGTTGATGGTTTTAGTCACACATCGCGAGAGTGAATGGGACAACCCCACATGACAGATGCCACCGTGCGTACTAGATGCTTTCTTGGGTGTTCAAAGGTTGTCCATGCCCGAGAACGATTGCATAGACTGCTCCGTTTGTGGTTACATAGCCAGGAACTCTCTTTCTCTGATTAGTAGAATCACGAGCTCTATTTTGTTTTGTTTTATTTTCTTTGTTTTGTTTTATATCGTGACAACCCACTAGACTAATTCTAGTAATTACTTTTATCGACTATTGTCTTGGCTTATCTGACTAAAGAACGAGATCTGTGGCGTCCTAAACGTCACCACGTCCCTGTGTTCGACCCCATATATCTACTTCGACCCCGTAATAAAGTTGCGGGGGCCTAGAAGGTTTCGGGTTATGAATTTAAAGCTTGATTCCTTTCTTTGTCCCACGTTCATTTCTAGACGCGCGATTCAGGCCGATCAATAAGCCACCATCTTTCAATGATGATACAATTCCTCACACTCTGTCACAACTAATTTTTATTTCACATACGACCGGTTTAGATGGGGAGACTCCACCTTTGGAAAAAAGTCTACATGCCCCCACACTTTGATTTCAAAGATGTTATTCCCATTTAATTCGTTTCTAATGCTTGGGAATTTCTTGCATGGAGGAACTTGAACCACATGCTATATCAATAACAAAATCCACTAATCCTACTAATTCCAATGTTGATTGCATATATTTTGAGGAGAGAAAAAATATTTATGATAATAATTTAAATCCAATTGTTCCTTTCATATCAGCACTACTTCTCCTATAACCAAATCAATATGACAGGGGGTAATCAGATCTAGATCTTCTGCTTGATCTTCCACAAATGGCACCACATGTGTCACCCATCGGGCACCTGCCAATCTCCCCAATCCACATTTATCATAGACACTTGCTTCACTACTGAAGGAAGATCTATAGATCCTATTGGAGGGACTAAAATATGAAGGGAAATATGAAAGCCCCTTAGATCTTCTAGGACCATCCAACCACTGGGTGCACTATAAACCTTCACTAATCAAGGTTCCATCCCTCATACATTCACCTGAATATTCTTTGAGCTACTAAGGCCACCTAGCAATCTCCGCACTTTTCTCCCTTTGATTTTAGATTTAAGTTTTTCTTGAGATGAGTAAAATTTCTTAGTTTGGGGTGGAGATGGGTGGTACATACTCATTTCACCCACTCTATCTCAAATTTGTTGCAATTTCTATTATTTTATGTAGTTTAGCTTTATAATTTTTTTAAAAAACTCTTTAGTTTTGGCCTTTATCTAGTCATCCATGCCTTTATCTAGTTGTCCATGTTGATATGCATGTTTATCAATATACCCCCTTAAATGATGCAAATTCTTTTGTAACGTAATTTATAAACATGCCATTATAACAAATTATCTTGTCACCTAGGACCTTATTTAAGACCATTCATTAGAAAAGAGGATAAATGTAGAGGACCGATAAGATTAAAAAATAATGCTTCTTTATCTAGAGTTAAAGATTGACTTGATTTTTTTCATAACTCAGAATTAATTACCCAATGTATGATACTCTCAATGTGCTTTAATTAAAAAATGAGTTACACAAACAAAAATCTTTTCTACACTTCTTTCATCGCCTTCTTATCTCTCAATACATGAAAGAAAGAAAAAAGCCAGTGTCAAAACCCTATGTTCAGGATGGCACCCTTCCCCCTGTTCCACTTCTTCCATACCCCTTGCAATTAATTAGGACGTACCATCAAAAAGATGTCAATGAGTATAAAAAAGAAAAAATTATAGTCAACATAACTACAATACATAAATAAAAAGATCTCAAGTCGAGTAGAGGATAGATCATTCTTTTTCCATACCCCCGTTCACTCTTATTTGTACCCAAGGGGAATACAAAACCCCCAACAAATTCAAAAAAGCTTTGTTCTTGTGTAATGACTCGTAAGAATATGCGGGAGTGCTAAATATAAAAGAGAATATGAAATCTATTTTATTGCGGGTTTTAAAATGGAATCAAGTTGTGGAATAATTTTGAAGTAGGGAATATGAAAATTATTTTCTGTGAATCTAGAAAGTCAAGGCTGCTTGGGAATATAAGGTGGAAGGATTTAAGTGGAATTATGCAAGTGAGGATAATGGGCCAAAAGTATTATGTGGAAGTGTTTGATAAATATTTCTCAAGGATGAGCAAAGTTTAAGTTTGGGGTATTTTGAAAACTACATATTTATCCATCATAATTGCATATTTTATATCTCTTTTTAATATCATTTGTTTATTATTATTTAATTTTAAAGTTATTTTGTCCAGTTCAGCTTTACTCCCTTTTATTTGGAGTTTTCAATAGTTTTGGCTAACTTTTGTAAGACAATGATCAAATCTACCCAGAACTAGTCTCACGAGTTGAACGATTCAGATACAAGTAGACCAATTCAGATCTTGAATTGACATATTCACACCCAGACTCAGCCAAATTGACGCCACCAACAACCATTCTAGGGTTTCATCAAACTAAAACCAACATTAAATCCAATCAACCTACTCAGATTCTGAGTTGATTGATTCACACCATAGTCAATTGGTCAAAGAGGGTAATTCGATAAATCTTTCTATTTGGGAAAAGAAATTAAATCCCACACAAGCTAAGAGTTGGAGACTTCAGATTCTCATCCCCAGTCTCACAAGTGGACCAGTTTAGATACGAGTTGACATATTCATATCACGAGTCGACAAGTTCAAATATTAGTCAACCAATTCAGATTATGAGTCGATCGATTCAGATCATAAATCGACCAATTCACACCCAGATCCAGTCAAAATTGAATAAAGGAGGCCATTATTGTAGTCAAACGTCAGTCAAAGTGGATTGAGCAGTCACCACGACCACAAAGCCTCATTTTAGGGTTTTTTGCCCCTCCTTTCTCCCTATAAAAGGAATGGGGAATCTAAAGCAAAGGGGCATCTCGTGTTATCTAGTTTTAGTTCTTTTTCTCCTTTATATTATGTTTGAGTAGTTTTCTATTGGGGTTATGGGGACTAGCCCCATAGCTCGTTATCATTCGATGTAATCAACTCCCTCAATTCAATGAAAGGTTGTTTTTCTTCAGCTTCTTTTGTGATTGCTGGGTAATTTGATATATTCTTATGGAATCTCATATCTCTACAAGAACGAACCCAGTCAGAGGGTATATATTCATCTCACCACTCTCCTCTCTCCAAAAGAATGAACCAATAATCCCTTACTTATGATTATCATCTTTTTATCCTTCTAACCTAGTAGTTATTTTTCTAAGAGAATGATTATATTCTTCTTGGGGTGTCGAGATCTCAGATCCAACCCATGAATTCAAACGTCGGAATGGAATGCACTTGCCTCTCGATGAGATCTCGAATAGGAATGTGTTAGACGGCCAGACAAGGATCAACAAACATTAGGATCAATAGGTTTGATGGAAATCTAACCCTTGTGAGATTGTCTGAAAGGACACGACTCCTCAGGATCCTAAATTGATCATTGAAGTTTAGGAGTTGATTATTTGAGCGAAGGTTGGCTATGGTGGTGATTCCTCGGGCCCCCAATTCACTTTATTATTTATTAGTTAAGTTTATTTCAGAAATTCACTTTCTAATCTTAGTTTTTAATCAAATTCTCACAACCAAAATTTCCTTTCTTGTTCCCACAATTGGATTACAAACTTCAACCATTATTTTTTCCATCTCTTGGGATCGATACCTTACTATACTAGGAGTTATTTTGTTGCTTGCATTAAGTTAACAACCTGCTAGAAGGTTAAACTCTAGGATTTTTCCTAGTGATTTGTTGTGTGTGCAACGATACACATCACCTACTAACCTAGGTTAGGGCCCATCTAGACATGGTTATAACTAATAAGAAAACTGTCTTAATCTTTTTTCCTTTCTTTAATCATAAAGAACTAACGGAAACATAGATTTATTGAACTGGTAACATTAGATGACATTAATATAGACCATAATAGACTTCGAATTTTACATAAAGAAATGGTTTAATCTTAATGTACATCATATACAATGTATCACAAACCCCTAGCTTTTATCACTCACTCATTCCCATAAGTAGTGGATTAATCATATTATCATTATTTAATACACAAGTATTAAAATCACAAGCTCTTAACCTTGAATCATATGCACACATACTTGGTGGATTGCATCCCAAATGCAAAAAATTCAAAACATTCATAGAAACTCATCTCAACGGTTACCAGTTTCGGTTGAACAATGATTTTTGTATGTTCTCGATTGTTGTTGAACAATAATGATTCGTAAAATATAAATCAAGGTTGATTATCAATAAAACCATTTATTTCTTCAAATATCTTACAAAATAATATGTTTGGAAAAATGAAAAGTACAAATAGGTCAAAAGATTTGGTATATATTCTCCATTAAATCAATTGTTGCAACACTAAACATATACAATTGTGTATTTGATACAACCATATATTGACAAAAATTCCTCCTGACAAGGAACATCACCTTGGTCACATGTCATCTCAAATTACACACACCAAATACTATTATTTGATTGAATCTCACTTGTAAGCCGTCACAACGGATCCTCATCACAATAGTCACACAATCACTAATTTTGGTCCCTTTTCAAGGTCACACGATGGGCCAAGTACAATTTGGAACCCACCCCACATCTAGGTACGACACCTAGTAGTGGTCTATACACCAAAACCCACATCTAGGTACGACATCTAGGCATCGAGTAAATATGAGAGACATTACTACCAAACCCGTCATTTCCACCGTAACATTGGGAGTACTTGCTTACTAGCTAGTGAGACTTTGGTTGTGAAAGTTCGTCTCTAGGAAGTATGCATGGTGTTGAGAGCCCGAGAACATCTAAAACCATTACCAGAGACATGACTTTCTAGTGAGTGGAAAAACATCCAACGAGAGATAGAATATGCTTGATCATTCATAAATGTACACCAACATATAATATGGATGAGAACCAATTAGGTGTTAATAGACAATAAAGTGTATTAATAATTGATTGACAATATCATGTAAAATATTAGCAATGAAGGGAAATATGTAATTTAATAATAAATAACAAGTAAATAAGTATTCTATTCAAATTGGTCTACTTGGTTAATTTTATAAAATTAAATGGTCTCCTAACTAGCTTGGGATGCACCCACAATGATTAAGATGAGCGAAGACAAGTCCAACATCCCATCAAAATATCCTAGGGCTTTTAACATGCTAAGAAGACCACATCTACCTCAATTCATATGTAGGGACTCAACAACTTGTGATCTCTTGACAAGCACCTTAAAAAACAACAAGGAAGCTCAAGCAAATATTGTTGTTCATCAATTCCTAGTAAATCAACAGATACAAGCAACCAAATCGGAGAACAATTGACTCTAGAATTTTTTAGAACATACCTCTACAATGCATACTTAGGTTGATAACACCCCATCTTTCTATTTTTCCTATTTATATTAATATAACAATTGACTAGGTATTATTATATCTTTCCTTTATACAAACCCATAAAAAGCGTCTTAGGAAAAGATCAAACTTACGTTCTGTTTTTTATAAGGTATACAACCGACGGTATGCCCTAGAGTGATGCATTGATAAGTATTAGTCAACATATTTTGTTTAAATATTTCACGCATCAGGAGGTCAGAATTAAGAGCTTATTCCTTACATTAACAAACATTTCACATGCCAACAAAAGGTAGCACAGTTGTTCAAGTTTCACGGTCCCTATTAAAGGCATCCAGATTCGAACTACATAGACAATTATTTTTTAACTTACCACTTCTTGTGAAGGGAGATTTTTTTTTCTATTGATCCCAAAAGACATTTCTTCTGTCTATAAAACTTTTTTAGGGTGGTTGGACAATTGGTCAACCCCACCCGCACCCCCACCCCAAAAATCATTGACGAACAATTGAGAAGTTAACATCACCTGCCATTTACTAGGCTTCGAATCTTTTCTTTATAGATGAGAGAGGTTACCTTGGTATTAACTTTTGGGTTTCTCCAGCTTCCAGAGCGGTGCTTATAGAACAACAGTTTTTATTTCCATATCTTGCCATATTCTGCTTTGCACGTTGGTTTCTGAATTCTGGTTACGCACGTTGGTTTCTGAATTCTGGTTACAAAAGGGTGGGGCCGCACCTCCGCTAAGTGGACACTATTTTGAAACCCAAAATAAAACCCCAAACAATCTCCACCACATAATAAGGTATAATAAATAAAATATATGTAATAATATATATATATATATATTATTTGTTATAAGTAACATGAAGATTGCTTCGGTTCCGTTTTGACTTCCAAAATTGGTCATCATAGCAAACCTCCCTTTTTATAAAAGGCTCTATGAGAGTTCCCCCATAATCAACAATTCCCATTGCACCTCCACCTGCAGCATCATCAGCGTCTCTCCTTTCCTCGTCGTCTTCGTTTCAATCTGCAGCCAATCAATCCCAACACCAAGATGTCGGCTTACTGTGGCAAATACGCAGATGAGCTCATCGCCACCGCCGCGGCGATTGCCACTCCCGGCAAGGGAATCCTCGCTGCCGATGAGTCCACGGGTACCATGGGGAAGCGTCTATCCAGCATCAACGTGGAGAACGTAGAAACCAACCGCCGCGCCTTCCGTGAGCTGCTGTTCACCACCCCAGACGCACTCCAGTACCTCTCCGGGGTCATCCTCTTCGAGGAGACCCTGTACCAGAACGCTGCAGACGGCAAGCCGTTTGTGGAGGTGCTCAAGGAAGGGGGCGTTATCCCGGGCATCAAGGTCGACAAGGGTGTCTCTAACCTTGCTGGAACCAATGGAGAGACCACCACCCAAGGGTTCGATGACCTTGGCAAACGCTGCGCCAAATACTACGATGCCGGAGCCAGGTTTGCCAAGTGGAGGGCGGTGCTCAAGATCGGCAACACCGAGCCTTCCCAGCTCTCCATTGATGAGAATGCCAGGGGCTTGGCCCGCTACGCCATCATCTGCCAGGAGAATGGCCTAGTACCCATCGTCGAGCCGGAGATCCTCGTCGACGGGGACCACAGCATCGAGAAGTGCGCCGACGTCACCGAGCGCGTCCTGGCGGCCGTCTACAAGGCCCTTAACGACCACCATGTCCTGCTTGAAGGATCCCTCTTGAAGCCCAACATGGCCACCCCTGGGTCCAAGGCCGAGAAAAGGGCCACTCCGGAGGAGGTCGCCCAGCACACCGTCCGTGCTCTGCTCAGGACCGTTCCTGCGGCTGTCCCCGGGATCATGTTCCTCTCCGGCGGCCAGAGCGAGGAGGAAGCCACTCTCAATCTCGACGCCATGAACAAGCTCAAGGGGAAGAAGCCATGGACGCTGTCCTTCTCCTTCGGAAGGGCGCTCCAGCAGAGCACGCTCAAGGCATGGGAGGGGAAAGAGGAGAACCTCGAGAACGCACAGACAGCCTTCAGGGCAAGGGCCAAGGCCAATTCCGAGGCCACCCTCGGTGTGTACAAGGGCGATGCAGCCAAGGGGGAAGGTGCCTCCGAGAGCCTCCACGTTGAGGACTACAAGTATTGATTGGTTCGTAGTTCATCACCAGCTCAGGACATACTTCAGACTCGTGCCATCTTAGGGCATTTGCACTCACACCTTTGCTGCGCATGTGTGTTTCTTTCTGTTTTCTTTTAAAGTTTTGGCTCCTGTGTTTGTTGCTCGTGTTATGAGATTCTTTGAATAATAAATATAAACAGGTGGGTTCATTATATTTTTTTTAAATATCATTGTATTTGAATATCTTCTTGACATATTCTTTGCGAATTATTTTTCCTTTGATGGGAACAACTTATCTTAGTCTAGTTATTTTTTATGTATAGATACCCAAAATAACTTATTATATATTTAGACAACTCCATATGTTCTCTTTTTGGGATTTTTTTTCCAAACTCTATCTGGAAGGGGACATTGGAGTGATTAAGATCAGTGATCATTTAAGTGATTGTTGGAGATAGAATCAGAATGAATAAGTTACCCTTTGTTGACAATTATCATTAGTTGTAGTTGTTTAGAACCCCCTATGTAGACTCTTATAGATGATAAATTATCTTATATATGGGATACTTGTAAGTGATAGATTTTTATTGTTATTATAATCTAGTATATTGTAGTGTACATAATAGTAGAATTGTAGATGTTCAACTCAAAATCAATCAACAATAAGTAAAAGGATAACACACCTTATAACCCCAAGGATAACCAGCAACCTCAACGGGATCTTCTTTTGTGTTATCTAAGTGAAAGAGACTTTGCTCCACTTGTTCATCATTTAGGTAATGAGAACATGGGTTGATGAGTTTTTTTTTCTCTAGAGGGTCTTCTGAAGTAGGTATCTCATGTCGTGGATATGTCATATTATTAAGATAGTCCAAAAGGAAAACTTGTTCCTAGAAAGAGGAACCCTTAAGACTCTCAAAAACTTTAAATTCGAGCATTTATGTCCTGATCCTTAATGTTAATGCAGATCAAGGAGGGCCCTGACAGTTGCAAGAAATGGATGGCCAAAGATGAGTGGTTATTAAAGACCCTTCTTGACATCTAAGATGACAAAATCACATAGGACATAAGATGTGGGCCCCACTTTCACAAGCATGTCCTCTACAATACACGTAGGTGTGGTGATACAAGGGTCAACAAGTTGTATCAACATTCCAGTGGGTCGAATGTTAGTGAAGCCAATTCTTTTGCATAAGTTGTAGGGCATGATAGAAATGCTTGCCCCAATGTTAGATAGACCTCTTTGCCATTTGGAGTCAACAGTGAAACATGAGATGCTAAAGTATCTTGGATCCTCGAGTTTTTGTGGCATCTTGTTCTAGATAATATTGACCATTGTCTTAGCCAGCTTCACAGTTTCATATCCTATATTGTGTACATGCAAGTGAGGAGATTTTTCAAATTTTGGACCATGGGGATTTGTGCAAGAGTGTCAAGGAAGGGAATGTCGACATACAACTTCTTCGTCTCTTCCTTGAACTTCTTGAATCTAGTAGTGTCTAAGCTAATTGTCTCTGATATAGGGGTCATGACGTGAAGACAGGAATCATAGGGGTCACATGTAAGGTTATGCTTGGTGAAGTTACTTCTGGGTTCTTTTCTAGATTGGAAGCACCACCCTGCTCCACAGTTTCAATTGTTGGATCATCAGGTGTACGTACAACCCCCAGAGTAACTTCATAATCATAATCATCATCAAGAATTAGCTTTATGGTTGAGGGGCCCATTGATTCTAGAAAAACAGTTTCAAATTTTGTCGGCATTGCTTTTAATTGGTTTCGATGTTTCATGTTGAATTTTGGCTAACCTGCGAAGGAGCCTATTTGGAGACAAATGGTGGAAACAAGTTCTGCTAACTGGGCCTCCACAACTTTGTTGTAGGATTATTGACTTTCCAAGATCTTCTTCATGGTATCCAGGCGACCTTTATTATTGAAGGATGGAGGTGTGGAGTTGATTTTATCTTAATTTGGAGGATGAAAAATTCTTTTAAGATGTGTATCATGTGATGGAGTGAAATTTTGAGGTTCTTGATTACTCAGTTCAATAATTGAATCATGGAGTAGACACTATAATAATCAACTTGGGTCTATATGTATACGTCATGGTGATAATGGTAATAATGATGATGTTGATGATGATGACAATGAGGATGATGTATATGCAGTGATGTTGTCATCTTACTTGGTATTACATATTATAATGCATAATGATCATCATTTAAGTGGATTTAATCATATGAAGATACTTCAATTAGTTTGGTAAGAGTTGAAAGTCATTTGATGTCAACATCATGATTATTACTCCTTAATGTATGCCTTTGTGGAATATTTAGTTTAATGATATTATGTTAATGTTTAAGCACTAAAGTCACACAAGATGTAGATTGTATGGTAATGTAGCAGTATTTCAGGTTTCATAAGGTTTGAATGTTCCTAAAAGGAGTTATGTATGTTTGAATTTTTTGAATATTGTGATTTTTGGTGCACAGTGTAATACAGTTTAATATCCATATAGACCAAGTTCTTGTGTGATTGAATGTCACACACCCCAGACTTGAATGGGCCACAAATTGGCTGCATGGTCTCTCTTCAACTCTTGGATCTGAAAGATTGGACGGCCTCAGGCCATCCCCTACCTTGCAGTTAGAGCAAGGTAGTGGAGTTGTGGAAATCACAACTAACCAACGATCCACCGCTATAGACTTGGTCTGGGAGTGGATTTCGTGTGAGTAGAAGGCTTTTACATGGTCGTGGGATCTCTTTCGACCCCTCATTTGGATGTATTAGTACACTGATAAGAGAGAATGAACCTCATCCCTCAGCTACTTTTCCATTGCAACAAGCGGGTCATGGATAGAAGTAGTATATGGAGGTAGAGGGGAGACCAGAGGGAGATTCATAAGGGAAAAGGGAGAAGGAGTTCTGTAGAGTAGTTTCTCTCTGTTCCATGATCTGTAGTGGAGCCATTTATGGCTCAGGAGCTAGATCTTCATCAGAGTTGAAGGTGGAGCTCGGGCACTAGTCTAGGGCACTCTCGGCCATGTTGAAGAGATGAGAACATGTTCTAGGAGGTTGTTTCTTTCTCTCAGATCCATCACATTGGGAATACCTTACGTGGAGGCGATATGCCTCTTCTAAATATCATCTTTGAAAGCCTTGCGATGGCGAGCTCTACGACCACAGAGAAATGGAGCCTCCAGCACTGAATTAGCAGGACACAGGCACGTTGAAGGGCACAATGGACCTTGAAGATCTAGAATTAGGGGATGAGTAGGTGTGCACTTTCTCCAATTGCTTGGTAGAGATCTTCCCTCATGGAGACACACTGTAGAATAGAGGATGCAGGCATTATGTTAGGCAAGAGTGCGTCGGACCAGCCAGACACATCTTTCAATTAGCTAGAATCGGGCAACTCAGCCTGGTTCACAGAGAAACCAGATTGGAAATAGTCTAGGCATCCCTGAACTAGACCAGCTCAACCAGCTTGTAGCGCGCCCCATTATGTCTAGGTGGCAACTTTCGATTGGTCTAAAGGTAAGAATATTACCAGAAAATGTTCAGAATTTTCAAATTCATAATAAATACATCTGATGTCAAAAAAATACAAACAATATATCGAAATTCTCAGAAAAATCTATAGAATAATATGGAACTATCTAGTTAGTCTCTTCATGTTGTAATTACATGAACATCATAGAAATTGTAAAATGCTCAGTTCATATATAATAAATATTAATTGATATTCATAAATTATGGAAATGCATCAGTTGATCTAATATATGATATATAATCCAACTGATGTTTGATATGATGATATTTCGACATGAAATCATATAGTTCTCTTAATGGGGCTAATTAGGGCTAATAACCCTTATTAATGTGCAATAATTACAATTATGCTCAACAAACCGTATAAATTATGGAGTAATCTCGTATCAATAATTGGAAGCTAATATGTAATTGTGTGATCAATAATATACTCATGAATCTTGTTACATGTTAAAAGCCCTAAAATGATGAGAGAACTCTAACTTGATTAAGATCCTTAATGTGGACTCTTGTGGATGAAAAATTATCTTATATTTGAGATAATTGTAAGTGTTAGGTTTTTGTTGTTGTTACAATCTAGTATATTTTGGTGTGAAAAATTGTGGAAGTATAGGTCATTAAGTCAAAACTAATTAGCGACGACTGAGGGGACCACACACCTTATAAGCTCAAGGATGAAACCCAAATTCAGCGGTATGGGTTTCTCCTAAACTTGGCTTCAAGGTTTACCTCTCTATTGTCTAAGTGAAAGAGAATTTACTACACATGTTCATCACTTAAGTCATGAGAACAATAATTGATGAGCACTATCTCTAGAGGGTCTTCTGAAGTAGGAAGAACGTATCACAACTACGTCATTTTGTCAATGTAATCTAGAAGGAAAACTTGCTCTTGGAAAGAGGGACCCATGAGACTCTCATAGACTTTGAAGTCAAGCATGTTTGGCATAATCCTTAACGTTAAATTCCTAAATTCAATATCAATGAGGGCTCTGGCTATTTTCAAGAAATGGGCAGCTAAAGATAAATGTGTGTTGAAGATCCTCATTGACATCCATGATGATGATATCACATGGTATATAAAATGTGGGCCCCACTATCACAAGGATGTCTTCTAAATACCCATAGGTGTGGTAAAAGAGGGGACAACAAGTTGTATGACAATGATAGTGAGTAGCATGTCAGTGAAGCCAAATCTTTTGCATAAGTTTTAGGGCATAGTATAAACGCTTGCCCCAAGGTCAGCTAGATCTCTTTTCCAATTGGAGTCACCAATGAAACAAGAGATGTCACATGATCCTACATCCTTGAATTTCTATGGTGTTGTGTTATAGATAATTCTAGATGTCTTTAACGATTTTACAGTCTTGTTCTCCTCTATTTTATACTTGTAACTGAGAGGAGTTTTGAAATTTTAGACTAGGGGGGTCCTATAAGAGCATAAAGGAAGGGAATGTCGAAAGAAACATATTCATTACTTCCTTCAACTGCATGAACCTTCAATCTAGTCGTGTCTGAGCCAATTGGCTCTAATAGAGAAGAAGTGACTTGTAGACAAGAATCTTAGGGGTTACATGTAATGTTGTGCTTGGTGAAGCTACTTCTAGGGCCTAGTGGAGGATGAATGGCAAAAAAATATTTACTATGTGGGCATCCATAACTTTTTTGTAGGCTTGCTAACTTTCAAACATCTTCTTGATGGTAAATTGGCGACCTTGATTGATGAAGATTGAAGGGTTCTATTGGTTGATTTTCCTTGAATATTTTTCCCTATATTCAAGTTGCAATGGTATTGTCCCTAGTTGAAATTGTTATAAAAAGGTAAACCCTGGAGGACCCCAAAATGTGAATTTGTTTTTGCACCTACATAAACTTACGTGTGTTTTCTTCTCTGTTTGGATTCCAACACTAATAATCAGGATGGTTTCTTGGTCAAATAAGGTTTTAAAAAAATTGACCTCAGATCGAGTGTAAAGTGTTGACTTCAAACGGGTTGTTGAATAATTGCTTTTGGTGCATCTTCACAGTGGCTTGGTAGAGGTGTTTGCACTCTAGACTAGTTTTCCACTCTACACTAGAGGTGCAAAAAAACTTCTTGAGTGGCTCTAACTTGTTGAGAGGATGAACCCCTCTGTCCAAATGTTAAAAAGAGGATTCAAGGTTGTTCTATTTAAATGCAAGATGGTTTAATTATGGTGATAACCTTTAGCTCTAAATTATCATCTACCATAGCAACCTTAAAACCTCCTCTTGGGCATGTTGTATCCCAGTTAACTTGGATATTTACTCCCAAGCTCATATTTTCCAAGCATCATCAAAGCTCCATCTCATGAAGCTTCATTTGGAAGAGGTATCAAGAAAATTCTTGATATCATCATCCACTTCCATGTATAAGTTTTTGATAATCTATACAGAGGGAATTTCATGATGGGAGCATTTGTGAAGTAACTCTTTGTACCATTCCTAAGCTCTAAAAAGATAGTTGTATGGATGATAGCCCTGAGAGTTGGTAAGTGATTGAGGAAGGGAATAACTTCTCCAAAAAGTTTTTTTGAAGTTCATCCCATGTTTTGATGTAATCACCCTCCATGAAGTTATACCGCACCTTGACTTTTCCTATAAGAGAGTAGTAGATGGATGGATCTGTTAGGTATTCCAATTTTCTTGCTTAAGCAACAAAGGTCAATGAACTTCTATAGATGATCATGTGTGTCCTCATTGATCCTGCCTATAAAATTATTGTCTTGTATCATTTGCATCCATGGTGTCTTCATTTTATAGTTTGGTGTTGTAATGGCTGGTTGGACAATTGGGTGGCAAAAATCCACAAATTTAGGAATAGATAACTCCCACGATGCTATTTATCTGCCTACTTCATCGTCTAGTCATCTTCATGTACAACTACTACAACATCGTCCATGAGTCTTTGTCTCTATGTTTGGAGTGTTGTCTATGCTCTATTGTTGATTTCTTCTTCTGTAATCTTGGTTGTACATTTCTTAAGCATATCAAGTGGTAGGTTCTTTCAATATAAAGGTCAAAGTCTACTGTGGAGTCCAAGCTAGAAGTATGTTCTATACACTTGAGGCATTACTTGAGAAATTTAGACAACCACATATTAATGGATAGAAGGAGATTAAATTCATATAGATTTATAATTTTATCAAATTTAAAAGAAAAATCCTATCTCATCCATGTTAGTTAAGTCGATAAAAAAATTGATACGAGATTTTATCGCACAATAACTTCTATGGGAATGAAATTAGTAGATTTTATCAAATCCAAGTGTACAACAATCCCAACCACAAGTGGACCGACCTAATCATAGAATAGTTTAGGATCAAAACTAAAGCACAATATTAAAACATTATCATATGAAAATAACAAGCATGAAGTAAGACTAATTATAAAATGTTAATTATTGGGTGATTATACTAAAAAAATTTTTATGATCGGGAAGCCACCCCCAAGTATACCTAGATAGGGATGGTAAACCCAAAAGACCTATGCACCCGCACACCAGTATCTCACCAAGTTGCATCAAAGGTCGGCTAACACTGCGGGGATCTAATTGCTAAACAACACCAACATGAGGATTCGAACCCGGGACCCTTCATGAGGGGCACACGTGGTTGACCACCTGAGCTAAAATTACAATAAATTGACTAAATAAAAGGCTAAGATGTATTAATTGAGGAATGGGTTTCTTCCCTCAATTAACATTTTGTGATAGGTTCCATCCCTTCTATCTATGTTCACTCTCTCACTACATCACACACAAGTGTGAGCGAATAACACTCTGGCCAGATAGATTCACTCCTTTCAGAATGAGGATCTAATCCAGATAAATATCACCCTAGGCTTGCTATTGTGTAACCTGGAGATCACCAACTCATTGCCTCGAAGAGAACCTATCTGAGGTTCTCATCAAGTGTTTAACAAGAATCAAGCAATATCTTAAAACTTAGTTTGTAGTTCTCTACACCCAAGTCTAGGTAAACATCAAAATATGTCAACCAAACACACAAGCTATGTAATAAATGATAAATTCAAAATGGGTAGTCAGGATATTCCCAACATCCTAGCAAAGGGACTACTTGACTAGAAAAGTAGTAACTAGAACAACATGGAAAGAAGAAAGAAATTCCTCATCATGGCAGAAAGTAGAGGTGCCACCATGGTGTGGGGTTTCCTATCTTTATGTCTGGATATAAGGGTGGTTGGTGTAGCAATAATGTGCACCATATGCATTCGTTGGGGTGACCTAGTATTGTCTTCTTACTCCTTGGGCCTAAATCCAGCCTGAGAGAGCATAGTAGATGAATGATGAATGGATAAAGGTGGTCGCCAATGGATGATAGGCTATTGACGGTGATAGGATTTTTCGACCTAGCCTCTTTTGAGGTTAGGAATTTTGAACCTTAGTGGTGGAGGTAGTTCCATCCTTTCCTCTTATGAGGTTGGGTGTGAGCTCCATCGATCGACGTGTACGATCAATTGACAATAACTAGAAGCTAAGTTGACAATGGAGTGCAATAGCCTGGCAGCGTCATGAAGATCACGCTTATCCAAGGTGGCAAGAGGATAGTATTTAAATGCCACAAATTAGAGTTTGGAACCTCCAACTATCTAGAATGAATTGAAATCTAATGTAATGGTAGTGGTGACGGCTTGGAAGATGAGCACATGTTGCATCGTTGGCATGCACTTATGGTGTAGCCTCTTTAGTTGGTGTGGTGTCCGTGGTTGATGTGGTGTATATGACCATGAATGCAAGGGAGAAAGTGGGTAGAAGATGAGGGGAAGTAGTGTCAAATAAAATCCTTGTTGGTTGGGGGCCTCTTCATTTGATGGATCCACATTGGTGTCTGACCCTCACCAAGCATCGTGGCCAGCAGTCATGCAGCCTCACCAAATTCTATAGCCATCAATTTGTGTAGTCATCAACCCACGTGGCCCATTTATTTTGATGGCTATGGGAGCCTCGTTGGGCAAAGGTGTGGGCGGAGTGGCTCATCAATTCAGGTGATGGCATTTTGGTTGATGGGGGAGGCTGGTTGATGAGGCTGCAAATAAATGGGAATGCATCATGGGGGATTGCCATGTGTCATCGAACGATACTAATTTTGAAGGGGTCAATGGCACACCCCACTGATGAGAACTCTAATCTTTATCATGATTTGCTTTGGGTATCACTTAGCGGGACCATTGTTCTAAGCTAGTTTGTTGGATCAAACTCAATTCCTTCCACAAAAATTGTGAATTGTGTTAAAATCCTAACAAACTAGCATAAAACTAAGGAAAACTAAGTGGAATCTAATTATAAAGAAAAATGGGATATCTAAATGGAATAGAAAGATGAAAGTGTGACTGAAACTATAATGAGCATGTATTCATCCCATGTATGGGCTAAGATAAATCTGCACTTAAATTGGTAGAGGTTAAGAGACAAAATGGATTGTGGTATATGATCCAAGTGAGAAGGGTTAGAGAGGGAGTGAGTGATGTGGGAAGATATTACTAGTGTGTTTGGAAAAAGGAAGGAAGGTCAAGTTAGGGTGATGAAGCCATAATGATTCCAATCACCTAAGTACCCAAAAAGGGAAAAAAGAAAGAAACATGGTGTAAATTGAGAAACCACTGGAAAAAAAACTATTTGTTTGAGAATCAAAATTTTGAGGAAAGGTTGTATCTTCATGGGATTTTGGGCTATTATGTTGTAGGTTTAGGATTTTGAAAGCATAGATAATTGCAGCCAATTCCAAATCGTGTGTGGGGAAATTAAGTTCATTTGGATTTAGCTGCCTAGATGCAAAAGCCACTAACTTCTTATCCTGTTCTAGAACACAGCCTGGCCTGCTCTTTGAAGCATCGATGAAAATCACAAACCTTCATTACAGTTTGTTGCTCGTATTATGAGTTTCTTTGAATAATAAATATAAATAGGTGGGTTCATTATAGTTTTTTGACTCCTGTGTTTGTTGCTCGTGTTATGAGCTTCTTTGGATGATAAATATAAATAGGTGGGTTCATTATAGTTTTTTGGTTCCAGTGTTTGTTGCTCGTGTTATGAGATTCTTTAAATAATAAATATAAACAGGTGGGTTCATTATAGTTTTTTGGCTCCTGTGTTTATTGCTCGTGTTATGAGCTTCTTTGAATAATAAATATAAATAGGTGGGTTCATTATAGTTTTTTGGCTCATGTGTTTGTTGCTCGTGTTATGAGCTTCTTTGAATAATAAATATAACATGTGGGTTCATTACAGTTTGTTGCTCGTATTATGTGTTTCTTTGAATAATAAATATAACAGGTGAGTTCATTACAGTTTGTTGCTCGTATTATGAGTTTCTTTGAACACAACCTGTGTTTGTTGCTCGTATAATGAGTTTCTTTGAATAATAAATATAAATAGGTGGGTTCATTACAGTTTTTTGGCTCCTGGGTTTGTTGCTCGTGTTATGAGCTTCTTTGGATGATAAATATAAATAGGTGGGTTCATTATAGTTTTTTGGCTCCAGTGTTTGTTGCTCGTGTTATGAGATTCTTTAAATAATAAATATAAACATGTGGGTTCATTATAGTTTTTTGGCTCCTATTTTTGTTGCTCGTGTTATGAGCTTCTTTGAATAATAAATATAAATAGGTGGGTTCATTATATTTTTTGACTCATGTGTTTGTTGCTCATGTTATGAGCTTCTTTGAATAATAAAGATAACATGTGGGTTCATTACGGTTTTTTGTCTCTTGTGTTTGTTGCTCGTGTTATGAGCTTCTTTGGATGATAAATATAAACATGTGGGTTCATTATAGTTTTTTGGCTCCTATGTTTGTTGCTCGTGTTATGAGCTTCTTTGAATAATAAATATAAACATGTGGGTTCATTATAGTTTTTTTGGCTCCTATTTTTGTTGCTCGTGTTATCGTTGAAAGTTGGAGGGTTTTGTTTGTTGATTTTCTTTTGAATATTTTTCCCTAGATTTGAATTATTGCGGTGTTGTCCCTAGATGAAATCGTTATGGAAAAAGGGCTGATTTGGTTGAAAACCAAGAGGACCCTGAACTTTCATTTGATTATGCACCTTCATGAATTGATGTAAATTTTCTCAACCGGTTGGGTTTACATACTAAAAATCGTGATGGTTTCATGGTCAATCGGGATTGTAGTATCCTTGACGTGGGATGGAGTGTAAGGCTTTGAATTCTTGAACTGGGTTGTTGTTGAATTGATGGTGGTGTATTTTCATTATGGCTTGGTAGAGGTGATTGTACTCTTATCTAATTTGTCACTCTATACTACATGCCTAGAAAACTTCTTAGTCTGCTCTGACTTTGTTGAAAGGATGGACATTGTGGCCATACCATTGAAAAGCGGAGTCAAGGTTGCCCTATTTCAAAGCAAGATGCTTTAAATATTTTTTGATCGCCTTTACTCTGATTTTTTCCTACCATAGCAACCTTGAAAACTCCTTTTTGGCCTAATGTACCCCAATTCGCTTGGTTTTCTTCTCCCAAGCTCACAATTTTTCATGCATCATCAAAGCTCTACCTCATAGAGTTTCTTTTGGAAGTGCAAATAAGAACTTCTTGAGATCATGATCCACTCCCATGTAAATGTTTTTGATAAGTTGTACAAAGGAGATGTCGTGATCATGGCACTTGTAAAGTAACTCTATGTATCATTCCAAGCTCCAAAAAGAGATTCACATGAGAGTTGTATAGTTGTTGCCCTCATAGCCTCGCCAAGGTTCAAGCAGGCAGGTGATCGCAATGAAAGAGGAGGCTGAAAGGGTGGAGACCATGCCGTGTCAAATGGATCAAAAGCTTCCAACCATGGGGCACCACCTCAACTGAGAGGGTGTGAGTCAACGAGTGCGCCTCAACCTATTAGGACTAGTTAAAAGGGTTGGTCAACTAATCAACCTGACTTTTCAATAGGTCAGCCTGACTTGGATAAGTCGACAGATCTAGGGTTGTTTGTTAGATATCAAGATTTCTCAACCTCTACAAAGGTTATCCATGTATCTAAAAAGCCATTGAAAGTTGTCTAGGAAAACATTTTGGTCCACATAAAAGGGTTCTAATCTCACTTTGTATATTTTTTCATGTGTATTTCTTTACTTATAACTTAATTTCACTATTGGTTACCACTTAGCTTTACTTAAACTCTACTTTCTTATTTACTTAGTTTTTCTACGACATTCTTAGGTTATTATCACAATATATCATAAAATTAGGATTTGTTCCAATCCACACATTCAATATGATGTATTTTTTTTATAAAATAGGACTTTCATCTTCATCAGCTATATCATATTCAAAAGTTAGGGTTTAGATCAATGTCAATAGATGATGGTAAACAAAGTAACTATAATTTCCAATATAATATTATAACTAAATCAAGAATGGGTTGTGACATATAATTTTGATGTGCCTTGTTTCATATATTAATATTACAGTTAAACTATATTGTATTATCTACATACTAATGTCGTGAATGCATATACCTCATTTATTCATGAATGGTGACGCATGTTCAACTGGTTCTCAAATGTCTATTCATACAAAATGAAAATTTTAGTTACAATTTTATATCGATATTATCAAATGTTTTATCAATATTTTGACTAATGTGAGGCTTATTATGGATTATCTTGTGGAATTTGGACTACTATTTTTTTATCCAGTTAACCTTGTGGGTGGTGTTCCACAGTTTATATATATGACTATAAACATGTTCTTTTTGTCCATTTGCATGCTGTGTAATCTGATGAGATAATGTGAATTTTTTTATCACGAGTTGTTAAATAGGAATGGTTAATTGTATTCCAAAGGGCTAGAACAAGGAAAATTACTCAAAATTTGTGTTTCCTTTGGTTTTCCGCTTAAAACAACCATTCCAACTTTCACTCAAATTGTTATTTTAGATTCTATAGTATTGTGAGAGACGTGTGAATTACTACACTAAAAAGTCACCAGGGATGAAATCCCTAGATTTACCCTACTCCAATCAAACGACATTCGCACATGCAAGCAGATGCATCTTATCATAGTACAGTTCTAGGGTTCAATCCCAAGGAACAATCTTTGTAAGAGCATTGCTATTCATTTCAACTCAAATTGAGACTAATGCTTAGTTCAAGAGTTGATTGATTGATTAATTGACGTAAGTGTAACTAGAAATAAATCTAAATTAAATTAAGAATTAATTAATTATAGGAAGGACTTAAGAGAATTAGGTTTCACCCCACTACCTGCATGTACATCTCATTGTACATTAACACATGTATGAATGATATATTGGGGCCTTGTCGTTTCCAGTTTTCATGGGTAGAGTAAATTACATGGATGAATATCACAATATGCTTTTTGTGCATTACATGTCGATCACAAACCATCACCCTAGAGACCACCCTCTTGAACTCTCATATGGGAGTGACTAGAACTAGAAGATATTCCAATTCTTGGTTCCAATTTCTTTATCCTAGAATTGTAATAACCATGTGAAATGAGTAATCAATCCAAGAACCATGCATTAAATGTTTTGTCCCTTATCAAACTGGTCCATACAAAAATAATAAATGAAGCCAAAAGTGTAAAGAGGCTAATCCTTCCATCTTAGTAAGAGAATTACTCACACATAATGAAGAAATAAATACAAGAATGAAAGGAAAGGGGGAAGAGTCATTGTCATGATGATGGAGAGGATGAAGGTTGTTGTAATGACCCCACTTCTCGGTAACCTCCAATTAAGGAAGACCACTAAGTCAGAGCCGCTATCCCAAAACAAGATCAATGGTTTTGCAAATAATAAAAAAAAAATTAATAAATTCTACCACAACTAAACTTGAAATAGGATAAAAAATTTCTTTTCACATACCTTTCAAAAATAGGAATCTAGAACTTATACCAACTGTAGAGTTCTAACTAACTAAATTCTCCTTTAATAGATTAAATTTATTCTTCACAAATGCCACTTTACTATTTGTCCACTTTTAGATACAACTCTCAGGAAAAGGAAGGTGGTGGAACCCACTACTAGAGTGTTTTAGGGTTTCTGAGGAGTCAACCTTGAGAAATCATGACATGCAGAAGCTCATGATTTTAAGTGCACCATACACCATGGTACTACAAAGATTGTTAGGGTTGGTAGTGGTACCTGGAAGAAGGATATAGAGTTGCATGTGGCTAGTTTCCATACATATAAGAGGGTGAAGGATGAATACTAGGAACCTAGTCAGTTGCTATAGATAATGAGGAGTCCCTGAGAGGGAATGGGAGTAGATCACCATAGACGTTGTGGTGGGTCTCCCCTGGACCAAGAGAGGTCAAGATGAGACATGGGTTATGGTAGATCGCCTTACCAAGTTGACCTAATCCCTTGCCTAAGAGAGAACATTGTTAGTGTGACAGATCTGGTTGAACTATATATATGAGAGGGAGATAGTTCATCTACACAGTAATCCAAGTTCAATATCTTGAGCATGACCTTAAGTTCACTTCCATGAGGGGGAAGTAGGTACATGAAGAACTCGATACTAGATTAAAAGTTTCATGCAACATATCACCCCTGACTGATAGACAGTCATGAGAGTATGATCCATACTTCAGAGGGTCTGATGAGAGTATGTATGCTCATTCAGGGTGATTCGTGGGAGCAATTTCTACCCCTAACAGAGTTTGTTTGATAGTCACCAAAGCCAGTATCAAGATGTAAGAAGCTCTGTAAGGGAGGCTGTGTCAGTCACTGCTTCATTAGGATGATGACGATAAGAGGACCTTGTGAAGGTCCGAGAAACCATAGTGTATGCATATGTTGTTGCTTTGATCAAGAAATGGTTGAAAAAGCCTAGGAGTGATAGGAGTCGTGAGCTGATGCGAAGCAGACTGACATGCAATTCACTATGGGTGAACATGTGTTATGAAAATCTGACCCCTCTGAGCTATAGCTGAGAAAGATGAGTCCCCAATACATGGGTCTATTTGAGATGGATTGGTGGAGTTTCTTATGTTTAGCCTTACCCCCCCCCCCAGGATAATATGATGTATGATGTGTTCCATATGTTTGATCTAGAGCACTATGTGATGTACCCGAGCCATGTGTTGAGAAATGAACCTATTAAGCAAACATTGATCCTGAAAACATGTATAATATCTAATTGTCACACACATATCCCAAACAACTCCTTATTGACTTGGGACACCTTTCCAAGGTTGCTAAGTCTCATTAGGATTCATTACGGCTTCTTAGATTAATTTCTCAAACTTTATCCTTTCTAGGTCAATAAGCCCTAAAATAGATTTTCTACTCATAAAAACCCTAATTGCTCAAACTATCCACATTAAGGATCTTTTATACTCAAATTGACTTAGGATCATCATATCTCTATTTTATTCATGGATTTGTACCATTAAAAGTCATATTCACCTAAATTAAGGTTTCTAAGCCAATTAATGCATATTCATGTACATGGAACATTAAATTAAGCCAATTATGTATAAAGATAATCTTTTTAGACCTACTTCTCCCTTTTATTAACAACAGGTTAATATTGGCTTAAATTATCCAAAGAACATCATTAAATTCACTATTAATCCAAACTTAGGATTTTTCATTAATAACAACATTAAAGGTGACAACTTTAAGTACTTTTCGAATTGAAAGAATAATTAGACTTCAATTATATTTTTAATGGAATCGTTGCATTTTTCTGATCAACTTTCATATATAGCATTATTTCATCTGAGTTACTAGTAATTAGTTACGATTTTCACAAAATAACTTACCCTTGACCAATAGCAGAGCACCACGTGTACTTTCATTCTCTTTTCTTGCAATTCCTTTTTCTGGCTCGCAAATCCTCCTTCTAACCTGCCTAATTTGATACCTGGGTCCAAATTCCCCCCCTTCATATCATCTCCACAGCCAGTGCAGACAGGGAGTTCCCTCTCCCCTGTTTCATCGGGAGAACATGGCACCTCGCCCTTCTTGGCGACAGCAACCCCTAGCCCCAATGGCTTCGTGAGGAGGCCGAAGAAGAAGAATTGCCCATCCTCTCTTCTCACCTGGATCCACCGACCCTAGCAGTGATCCCAGCTCCAACCAGACAAGTAGGAATAGGGAGGACAGATTCTTCATCCCACTAGAAGCGAGAAGGAGGAATAGATGTTGTAGGTAAAATTGAGTTTCTCGGAGAGGTTTGGCGACTTCTCTGCCTGCTCTGAGTTTGCAAGAGGAGAAATGATGGTTTTATATAGGAAAGGGGGTATTTCTATGCCATTAATGGACCTCCCAATCTAGTTGGGATTTGGGGAAACTTCGCTTCCTTACAAAACAAAGGAGATCCATAAGTGTGTGGGTTCGTTTTGATCTCCCAAAGACGTTGGCAGAGTTTCCAGAATCGATCGTGGATTAGAAAGGTAGAAATACAAGAAATTCAATTGAAAACACTGTCCTAGTTTCTCCTTTTGGCTCAAGATTGGCGACGAGTATCCACCGTCAGATCTAAGATCCGATGGCCCATATTTCACGTGCAAAAAAAAACAATTCAAATCAAATTGAAAAATTGTGACATTAAAAGATATTCTTCTCACTTTAGGAAATATTACAAAAATCATATCTCCCAAACCACATGTCCAATTAATAGAGAATTTTAAAGGAACGTCCTTGATGACTTTAAATACTTATGTGTAAAGTTTGGGACAGAAATTCGAAAGTATGAGAGACTTTTCTTCATAAGCAAGTTATCACTTATTAAGCCATATTTTATGCATATTTTCTCTCTCCCGTTCTTTTATTTTCCTTTATTTGGATTTATTTTAACATTATAAACTATGTGGATTCAAAATATCTTCCATGATGATCAATCATACACCTTTCTGTTGGGATTTGGGGAAACTTCATTTCCTCACAAAACAAAGGAGATCCATAAGTGTGTGGGTTCGTTTTGATCTCCCAAAGACATTGGCAGAGTTTCCAGAATCGATCGTGGATTAGAAAGGTAGAAATACAAGAAATTCGATTGAAAACACTGTCCTAGTTTCTCCTTTTGGCTCAAGATTGGCAACGAGTAGCCACCGTCAGATCTAAGATACGATGGCCCATATTTCACGTGCAAAAAAAAAACAATTCAAACCAAATTGAAAATTTGTGACATTAAAAGATATTCTTCTCACTTTAGGAAATATTACAAAAATCATATCTCCCAAATCACATGTCCAATTAATAGCCAATTTTAAAGGAAAGTCCTTGATGACTTTAAATACTTATGTGCAAAGTTTGGGACAGAAATTTGAAAGTATGAGAGACATTTCTTCATAAGCAAGTTATCACTTATTAAGCCATATTTTATGCATATTTTCTCTCTCCCATTCTTTTATTTTCCTTTATTTGGATTTATTTTAACAATATAAACTATGTGGATTCAAAATATCTTCCATGATGATCAATCATACACCTTTCCGCATTTATTTCTCATATTTTCATTATTATCTCAATTTCTTTTCCTATTTATGCATTATTTGATTTCCTTCAATCTTCTTTCTCTTTTTATCATCTTAGAAATATTATCAAATAAAGGAAATATTATCAAATAAATCCACTTATTACACATAAATCATACAATTTCCGTAAGCATACATTTATTGGAAAAAATACATCTCAAACTATATAAACCCAAAAATTGGGGTTGTAACAGTTGCGGTCTTTTGTAATCGATCCTTGACATGATGATGAAAATAGAGAAGGATGCAACAATGGGGGTATACGCCTCCTATTTATCCTTCCTTTTCTCCAAGATAGTCGTAATATGGGGTACTCCATAGTTGAAACACGATCCTTGCTACTTAGGTCAAAAAGCCTTATGTACTTTTATATACAGGCCCTTATTACATTCACTTAGGAAGTTTGTTGTGTAGTAGAAAACCTAATTTCTCGAATGAGTATCCATTCGGTTAGCTTGGTTACTAATAATGTTATGTTCCTAGGTCTAATAGAACAAATCAGTAAACTAGTCAGTTGACTGAACTTTTGTCTTGCATCCTGATGAATAGTGAGATGGTTCACTCAGAGAGTGAGACGATCTATTCACTAATGAACCTATTGTCCAAAAAAAATCTAGTTGATTGACTTGCAAAGTTAGTTGTTCATTTCCCCTATAGTTGGGATTTTGGATGGGCCCCCAGCCGATGAGCCTTGTGAGAAAAGCACTAGACTCGGGAGAGTCATGCTTTAATGATATTTTGTTGAGGCTGGGGAGCTACTTGATTGATAAGGTCAATTGACCGTCTTGTGGAGTTGTGGTCTTTCTAATACTTCCCTAATCCTGGTGAGCGGAAAGGATCACCAAATGAGTTGATCATCTCACTAGATATTTTTCAAGTCTTTCATAAATGAATTAGCCAATCAGATGGATGGTTTTCATAATCGATGGGATGCATATGGCTTATCTTTAGTAACATGGAGGAGGGCACAACCATCCTAAATACTCGAGTCTTTCTCAGATAAGACTAGGGATATATATGGAACTAATTTCCACGACTTATCCAATTCCTAAAATATAATGAGAGATTTCTCAATTAAACACAATAAAACCTAAAATACCTAGTTTGAGCTATACGATAGATAAAATGTTTGTATAGGATGCAAAATTACTCTAAACATGAATTTAAACTAAGATGAATTTGTATTCAAAAGTGAGACTGCATGGTAAAGAATAAAACTGAATTGTTGATTTCATTCAAGGTTTGAGTAATGACTCAAATATTCAACAATTTTGTTCTTTTTTTGTATCGATTAGACATATATACCAATCTAATACCAGATACATTTATGTTTATGACAACATATATAGATGTAAATCAATATGCATACACAAGCTCATATTATAGGTCATATCAAGAAATAAATTGATTATCATCTTTGGATGATCTTCTCATTGACCTAGATCTTATTATGAATTTCATTCTATTTGAGATTCCAAAATGTATTCAAAAAATTTAATTGATATGCCTCAATTACCACAAGAATGAAAATATTAATTTAAACATTTCAAATAAAAAAAATAGTTGAATCTTTTTTACATCTTAGATATTCCATGCAATATCATGATGTTCAAGTTTATACTTGCATTTTAATTATAAACACTTGATATGAAACATTTGATCCAAATAAATTGATTTATTCATTAGGTACAAACTAAACCTCTACAATTTGTTTATAGCTAAATTGGGTACCATATATGAATTAACTAGAATACTAGATTTATACGGTAATATTATCTCAACACACAAGATTAAGGTAGGGATAACACATTGTGTGAGATACTTCTTGGACTTTTTAAAACCAAATTCTAACATTTATAACTTTCTTAACAATATTATTATTAAATCAACTTAAACATGTATCCAAGATATGTAGTGACCACTTTTTCTTTGAATGCATGCATTGATTTCATATATATGTCTCAATTGATGTAAGTATTTGATGTCCCAATAAAAGTACACTTTAACATGTCCGTCCAAGGAAGATTCAACGACTAATAAGTCATCTTCAAACTCTGAGAGTTTTGGGTGGATGTAACTCAACTAAAGTTGAGATACTTATCCCCCCCTAATAGTATGGATCGAGTACAATGAGATATTTTTGTAGGAGAAAGTCCTCTCGTTGATGTGATTACAATGACCCCTCACACGCCTTCCCTTATCCTAGGATTGGGGATAACCATCTCCTACTCTCTCGTGACTCTCACTAGAGGTGGGTGTCATTTTGGGTGTTTCCAACCCTAACCACCCTAATCCTATTTAAGGACCTCATTCATTCTACCACTTTCCCTTTAGTCATCCCCAAACTCCAATTCCTTGCAAAATCACCCCCAACACCCTTCCCTCACCGCCGTCTTCATCCTCCAGCCACTTTGGCATCTGAGAGAAGGAGCCTTCCCCACAACAGTCAAGTATTTACCCTCACCCTCTTTGAGTCACAGTGGACTACCGAGACACCTCTCCCAAATATTTGATCCCTCGTCTCCCTTGGTCTCCCTCTTATTGGTGACTTTTCCTATTGTGTCAACGACGTAGAGCTCCAACATGAGCTGATCCAGGAGAGTGGGGCGTCCAGACATGGGACCATCAACTGAAGATGAGTGCAACACCCATGACTTGGGTTTTGGGATAACCCTAAAAGCTTTTCCTAAGTAATATAATAAGAACCTTGTCTTAATCTTTTAAAAAGTATTTAAGACTAAAGAAGAGCTCAAGTTTCAAGTTTGGTCTCGTTTGAATGATGTTTGAGCAAAGTTTGCTTATTTTCTGCAATTTACCCAAGATAAGGGGTTATCTTGCAATATGTCAAATGATGGGTGTTCCCTTAGTACTTTAGCATCATAAGAAATATCATGATGTTAAGGTGTGCCTTATGGAAAGCCTAAGTTCCAAGTTGAACTTATATGGATGATGCTTATGCTTTATATGCCAATTTTGGTGCAACTTGCAATTTACCCAAAATGTGGGCTTGATGTGAAATTTATCATCTCTAGAGTGCCCCTAATCTCTCTTAGTATCATCTAGAGGAAATCGAAAGGAGGGGAACCTTGTTTGAGTCTTGGTTGAGTGATAGCACCCTTGGTAGTGAAAGAACTCAAGAATGTTGAGTATCTTGAACCCTAGATGAGGTTGTGTCGAATTATGAAGGGTATATGGGGGTGACTATCAGTTTGAGCACCATGGAGGAAGTTCCCTATGAATTTTATAACTTCTTGGAAGTATCTATATCAGGCTCAACACCTCAAGTAGGTGAAGCATATCATTTTTTATGTTCCTTACAAAAGATGTATCAGTTTGCATATAATATGTTAATTGGGTTGAGAAATCTTATCAAGTAAGATTCCCAATGGCCGATATATCATCCTTGAATTATCCACAAGAGTTTTTCATGTCAATATAATCATGTTTTCATGGTGCCACCATGCATGGACACATGTCACCTGGTTACATATGGTGATGACATCTCTCATACAATCTCTCTCATGAGCCTCAACTATAAAATCCTCTTTTTTCACCTCTTAGTAAACATTTGATCCTCATACCATCTGTTGCATGGTGGAAGACCCTACGAGCTCATGGAATAAGAGGAAGGCCAAGAATCTTGCCTAAGGTCAAGCAATGGTTATCTTCTACCTTAAACGGGCTATGCTTCTCGAACCATGATTCTTTCTTTCTTTCCTTCTTCACCAAGTTCCTTACTATGATACCTTCTTCTTGATGGAGGTGAAGTTATGGCCGAATCTTGTACTTTTGATAAGTCATCTTCAACCTTGGGAAAGTAAATCTTTCGAGCTTGAATCTCTAGTGATGAGCTTGAGGTGGGATATATAACTCTACTTCAATTCCATTGTTATTCACTTCCAATCGTACGATACTTGGTGATTCCTTCTCAATTTCAATTTCCCTTGATTAAATGATGAATCTATGAGATCTAATGGAAATAGGGGGTTGTTGTCCATGAACTAGAGTGTTAAGGGACGAAGGTTTGATGTTTGAAGATGATCAAACTGATATCCCTTTAAGCACCTCAAAATTGTTATTCCTTTAAGCATCTCAAAATTGACATTCCTTATAGCACCTCAAGACCGATATCACTTTGATGTGTCATGAGAAACACAAGGTGATAGTGAGGTTGAAACATTAGATGATGGTGTGGTCAATACACTAATGTGTGGTGTGGCCAATACATTGGTGTGTGGTGTGGCCGATACACCAATGTATAGTGTGACCGATACACCATTGAGTGGTGTGGCCGATACACCAAAGTCTGGTGTGGTCGATACACCTAAGTAAGGTAAAGATGTTACACCCAAGTGAGGTAAAGGTATTATACTAAAATAAGAAGAAGATGTTACAATAAAATATGATAAAAGTGATGCACCTAAGAAGGGTGAGAATGATATACCAAAGAAGGATAAGGTTGTTACCTTGATGGATGAGGGAATTAAGGGATATGATGATGCCTAATCTGATATCATATAACCCTAACCCTAGAAACTGATACACTCACAAACTGATCTCTATCTAGTCTAAAATAAGTGTGATGGGTGACATATTTAGGCTGACACACCATGTGCAAGTGTGGGAAATACATTCCTTGAGGTTTTGGTTGACACACCAAGTAGTGGTGAGGTCAATTGGTGAAGGAAATCAAGGTATTTCTAAAAGTTCACCGGGTACAACCAAAACCCTAATGGCCGATATACAAAAAGGATAGTTAGGTCGATACATTAGTTGAGAGAGTGTTGATACATAATGTAATGATGAGACTGATACACAAATGATAGGGTGACTGATACCCTAAAAGTATATTATGGCCGATATACCTCAAGAACCTGTAAAATTGATACTACTTGTAAAGGTGCTTTGACCCACACAAACAATGGTGTAATGGCTGATACAAAAAAATTTGTATAGGACGACACAAGGGATAGTGTGGAGGCTGATACACTTTGAAGAAAGTAGGCTGACACATGAGGAATGTAATAAAATCAATACATGATGACATAATGAGATGGGTACACTTTCATAAGTGTAGGCCAATACATCCTAATGAGAATCAAGTTAATACAACAAGTCAAGTTGAACTAATATCCTAATAAGGATAAGAGAGGAACTTGTATCCCTCATATTGATGATCAATCAATGATAATTGATGAAAGTAATTAAGTATGAATAAATACTTATGGCAATTGAATAAGCTCCTAGATATGAGGATTTATGATTTAGGGTTCAGTTATTTAATATAAACCAAGAAACCTTAATCAGTTGAAGAAGAGAAATTCTATCACTAACCACAAGCGAGAGTACAACTTAAGTAACATAATGATAGTAATCAATGGTTACAATAACATAGTGAAATCTTAAATCATACAGAGATGATGATCATAGCCAAATAAGGGCTATAGTGATGATAATCTAAATATATCCTGAGTATGCCTTATAAGACATATGGAAAACATGTATCACAAGAAGAATGTAAAGAGGTATGTTGACCTGGCAAAGACATGTTTTCTAAAAGGTGATGTGGTACTCAATGATGAGTTTTAGGGATTAATATCCTAGGCAATATGATATACCTTTCATTTTATCATATTTGCAACTTGATCACATGATTATCTGTGATACAATGGAATAAAAAGGTAATAAGATAAGCTCCTAGACATAAGGAGTTATGAATAAGGGCTCGGTTTCTAGACATGACCATGAAAACCCTAATCAATTATAAGGGAAAATCTTGACCCTAATTACGAGAGGGTTGTAAATTGAATGATTCTCTTTATGGCATGCTGATGGTAGTTAATTTGCTTTTATCATGAAATCATAACCATGAAGGTATTATGTGACAATGAGCATAGATGTATATGAGATATGATGGCATGATATAATATTGTTTACATGAGCGTTGTGAGCCATGTGAAATACTTATACAATAAGTATGATGTTATACGGGTCCAATGACCTAGAGTTGATTGTTGTCTGGTAAGAGGTGACATGGTTTATTAATAAATTGAGGGGTTGATACCCCAAAGCATGTGATAACGAAGATGTAACATTGAAGAGATGAGATCCTCAATAATATGTTTAAGGGATTGAGATCCCAGGTAAATGCGATAGTTAAGTATATGGGTCTGATAACCTACAGGTGGTTGTTACCTAGTGAGAGGTGCAATGTTTAATAATGAGTGGAGGGGTATTGAAACTCTATAGTATGTGATAATAATAATGAGACATTATGTGAGTACATGATCATTATGTTTGCATTACGAATGATTGTAGCACATACATAATCTAATAAGGTAATACACGTATACATGTAGGCAATAGTGATACCTAGTAATGATTGTTCAATCCAAGGTTGATTCCAAGAAAATGGGAAATGGTGTATATAGGGTTTGGTAATAATAATTCTGAGGAAAAACCCTAATCAGGTTATGTGTAAAGAGCACTGACCCTAATCTCAAGGTAGGCTACTCTTGCTGAGTATGGATGATTAAAAGCTTAAGACTATTTTCTTTCTTGGTTATTCATATAATAGTAATCTTACAAATTAATGGAATATTATAGCTTGTGAGTTCTATGAAGATGATTAATTAATGTTAAGTGAGGTATATAAATCTTGATAAGGGAACACAGGAAATATGAATATGTGAATATGTAGACTTGGTTATTATGAATAATGCATAGCCTTATACATTCCAATTTGTGAGAGAAAGTGCAATTAGAAGGCTGGAACGATAAATGATGCTTGGGAACCCTATGTGGTTAAGCTTGAAACATAATCTTCTTTAAGAAGACATATGGTGCATGGCATGCTTTACTTAAAAAGTAATTAATGTATTGAGACATATTCTCCCTCTATTTGTATAAAGATAACCTTGCAAGTGAGATGGATGGCATAGATAATGATTGCTATGGTTGCTATGGTGTACATGTGATGTGGCACAAGTAATGCTTGGCATGGGTAATGCCTATATGCTCGATAAAGCATGTTAAAATAACAATGAATCACAAGAATGATGTGATGGTTCTTATGACCTGATAGAGGCTTAGTGCCTAATTGAGGTGATATCCTTCGGTACTGAAATGAGGGATTGATATCCCATGAGAATGTACTGATGGTGATAGTCTTATGAATGGAAGTAATACAATGTTATGAGATGATTGGAATCAGTTTATAGTGTAAATGATTATATTCTTTATTGATATATTATGCCCTTTCCTTTGAAGAATTTGTCTATGGCTTGTACATTATATCTTGATTGATGCCAAAAGGCACTTTAATTGGTCTAAGTAATCCATTGGAATATAATCATGTAGTTTCCCTGGCCATAGATCCATTCAGTGTCAGTACTTGTTGAATGGTGAAATGAGTAATTCCTACAGGAAACTCAGAGCACATATTGTTCAATATGCGAGGTGCAAGACAAGTATTTCCTTGCTTCCTTCAAACCTCAGGATTGGCTATAGTCCATACCCTGAAAAGAGTGTGGTTATAGGTTGTAGCTCTAAATGGAATATCCAGATTGGCGATAAAGCCATGCCCTATAAGAAGAATATGGCTGCATGCCATGACTCTCTCTCTCTCTCTCTCTCTCTCTCTCTCTCTATATATATATATATATATATATATATATGTGTGTGTGTGTGTGTGTGTGTGTGTGTGTGTGTATGTAGGATTGAGGGTAAGTCATACCTTGGACAGAGAACATGCTACGCGTTGTGTCTCTATAGCGAAAAGCCTCTATACGTACACCATGCTAGCTATAATGCATACTGACTCATATGTCTCTACCATTCTCGTACTGACTGAGAGAAGATGAGGTCATAGATTCCAAATCTTCCATAGACCTTTATGGCACTGATTCTAACTTCACAGTGGTCAGTTGGTGCATGAAAGGTATATTCACATCTCCACATGGCATAAGATTGATTGTAAGATGTAATCATCCATATAACATATTTGTTTAAGGATTCAAACATAGACATATTGGATGAAGCCTTACTTTGATTTTCTACTATTTAATTTATGAAAGTTATACATCTTTTTCATATTCCTTCTAAAATAATTACTTGAAGGACAAATCTGTTTAATATTATGCAGTTTTACTCTCTATTCAAATAACTATATGCATGTCATAATAATAGTTTTGTTGGAGTGTTATATCTCTCGCTGGATCTGTTGTCTCACCCCGTGGGATCCACAACTTTTTAGATGGACATGCATGTGGTAGCAGAGATTGTGTAAGCTGAACAAGACAACATTAAGAAGAAAATCTGATATTTAAGATGGTATGCTATCAGTCCTGCCTTGTTATAGATAGAAGTCCTATATGTCATCCATGTACTCTCAGGTCCTTTGGGGTATAGTGTGTAACCATTTTATAATTGATTTGAGATTTCAGCTAGAACGCCTCGATGTATAATGTTGCTTTTGTATATGATTTGGTAAAGCAACCGATATCTTATATCACGGGAATGTGATGGAATGACATATGTAAAGAAGTGGATCATGTTGTATACATGCATAACTGGCTTTGGGCCTTTCTATAAAGACTTTCCTACCATTGGATCTCTTTGAAAAATGGTTTAATTTTTTAGTGATTTTTGATAATCCTCTACTAATGGTTATTTCCACTTGGTTTTGTGTAATCTTGTTGTCTGGGTGATAACAGGTGTTACAGTTGTGGTATCATAGCTATAGGTTTGTTGAGTCTATAGGGACACTAGGATTAGGACTAGGATGATGTCTAAGTTTATAACATGATATAATCTATGGTGCATACTACCTAACCTCAATACTTGAGTACCCTAACCAAGTATTCAAATATTGAAGAAAAGTTAAGTATGGAACTCTTTGATTACTCTGATCAAGTAGTCATTTTGGAGCAATCTAAGGAGCATAACAAATTAGAAATTATGATACTAATACCTCCATCTTACTTAAAAAAATAAGAAATACACCAAAACTTGCTAAAGCTTAGATGTTTGGTAACTAAAAGAGAAAGATACAGCCCATGAAATCTAAATCTAAGCATGAATAAGATATGAAAGGTTCTTGAGGATGTAATTTCAAGAAATGTATAGAGCAAAAGATAGATAAATGTGAGCTAATAAAGAAATACAAGGTGTAGAATTCACTTAATATGGAGAAAATTTCTGAATAGAGGATGAAATGAAAAGATAAATAAGAATAAATGATGAATAAATAAAGAGGAACCTGAGTTAATCTCAGACCAACCTATGAGTATAAGTAAATGTAAGATATAATCCTCATGAGATGAGAAAGCGAACAAGGAAGATGATCCCTACTCAATAAAGGATATGTAAAGAATAACGATCTTTTTCATGACATGAAGAAGAGAAATATGGTAAACCCATGGAATGTTCATGAACATGTCAAATAATAACTCAACAAGGAGTAATGATGTGTAATCATCTTTACAATTCCTATGCCAATGGTAAGGAAATCAAGATGAAATCAGATTGAATGACACATGAACAGTTGGAAACTCATATAATAACCCAAGGAAGTTAGTAATTCCTTCTTCTTGATAAGAACTCCCTCGATGATAATATGGTAATAAGAGGAATATGTTTCCTTGTGTTCTTTCCTTTCAAGGATTTGATAGTCAAGTGAGTCTTATGACACTTTATGTGCATGGTTTTGATGTGACCATGAGACGGATGCTTAAAAAGTATCAGTTAGGGCTTGGATTTTAGTTCTAAGATAGAGATATCTATGACTGATGATGTTATGTGGACATTCTATAATAATAAAAGATCCTTCTGATGTGTTTAATATCAGTAATGACAGTTGAAAAGCTGAATGAACATGAACATGATGTGTTCTAGCATATGTAATGTACACCAAGGTGAAGAATCCTAGTATATACAAGGTGCTAATTGTACATCGAATCAAGGTAATGTTTTCTAATAAGAATTCGATGTGTAATGTCCTCGAATTTGCTGTCTTACTTTTTCCTTCAGACAAATATAATGACTCACCTCCTCTTATAATATTACAAGTTGTGAAGGTGGCTTAAAAGGATAGAATTGTCACTTGAGTTGTACAAGGTATGTGCATTGTTCTATGTTAATGTATAACTTGACATAGTGTTAACTCTACAACCCGGAAGTGGTAAAATTAACTGAGGATATATCCTATGTGATAAATCTTGTATTGATTTCGAATAAAGTTCCATGATATCAATCTGGTAAGATGTTAAGAATTTTTTTTAGTCATAAATTAAGTTTACTATTTTTTTATTCCTTTGGTGATTTCATAAAGTTTAATGAAGAATTAAAATAAGAAGTACCTATCTCTTTTCTCTTGAGATTTTGGGGACGAAATCCTTGTGAGGGGTTGATAACTTGTAACATCCCTGACCTGGATTTTGGGATAACCATAAACGTTTTGCCTAAGTAAGATAATAAGAACCTTGTCTTAATATTTTAAAAAGTAATTAAGACTAAAGGAGATCTCAAGTTTAAAGTTTGGTCATGTTTGAATGATGTTTGAGCAATGTTTGCTTGTTTTGGACCAAAGTGCAATTTACACAAAATAAGGGGTTATATTGCAATATGTCACATGATGGTTGTTCCCTTAGTAATTTATCATCATAATAAAGAGCATGATTCTAAGGGGTGCCTTGTGGAAAGCCTAAGTTTCAAGTTGAACTTGTATGGATGATGCTTGTGCTTTATGTGCTAGTTTTGGTACAACTTGCAATTTACCCAAAATGTGGGCTTGATGTGCAATTTATCATCTCTAGAGTGTACCTACTATCTCTTAGTATTATCTAGAGGATAAATAAAATAGGGGGAACCTTGTTTGAGTCTTGTTTGAGTGATAACACTCTTGGTAGTGAAAGAACTCAAGAGTGTTGAGTATCTTGAACCGTAGATAAGGTTGTGTCGACTTATGAAGGATATATGGGGTCACCTATCAGTTTGAGCACCATGTAGGAATCCCCCTATCAGTTTGATAACTTTTGGAAGCATCTATATCGGGCTAAGAACCTCAAGCAGGTGAAGCATATCATTTTTGATGTTCCTTACAAAAGATCTATCGGTTTGCATATAATATGTTAATTGGGTTGAGAAATCTTGTCAAGCAAGATACCCAATGGCCAATATCTCATCCTTGAATTATCCACAAGAGTTTTTCATGTCAAGATAATCATGTTTTCATGGTGCCACCTTGCATGTACATGTGTCACCTAGTTACATATGGTGATGACACCTCTCATATAGTCTCATTGATGAGCCTCAACTATAAAAGCCTCTATTTTCACCTCCTAGTAAACATTTTGACCCTCATACCATCTCTTTCATGGTGGAATACCCTAGGATATCAAGGAAGAATAGGAAGGCCAAGCATCTTGCCCAAGGTAAAGCAATGGTTATCTTCTACCTTGAATGGACTATGCTTCTCGAACCATGATTCTTTCTTTCTTTCCTTCTTCACCAAGATCCTTACTATGATACCTTCTTTTTGATGGAGGTGAACTTATGGCCGAATCATAGACTTTAGATAAGTCATCTTCAACCTTGTAAATGTGAAGCTTTAGATCTTGAAGCTCTAGTGATGATCTTGAGGCAGGTTATGTAACTCTACTTCAATTATATTGTTATTCACTTTCAATTGTACAATACTTGGTGATTCCTTCTCAATATTAATATCCCTTTATTAAATGATGAATCTATGACATCTAATGGAAACATGGGACAGTTTTTTGATGCTTCTTACAATGCCATTTCATCTCGTGTCGGGATTGGCATCCATGTTGTTGACAGCCATGGAAGTTTTCTTCTGGGCCATAGATCACCCAACCATGCCAGCTCGGCATTGGAAGCAGAGGTACAAGGTATTATCTGTGCCTTGGAACTTTGCAAAATCACAGGATGGCGTACTCCTACCATTCTGTCTGCTGCCACCACAGTGGTATCCATTACCACTGAGGGTGCATTGGCAACAACCATGTTTTCCCCCACATGCGTCGACTCCAGAAGCTCCATGAGGACGTCGGCCAGCCTTGCATTTTGCATATTCCTAGATTGCATAATCATGTAGTTGATTGTATTGCCCGTTTCTCTGTCCATACTAGTACTACTTTTACTTTTCACAATGATGTGCCCCAGTGGCTCACCATCAATTTATATGTTAATTTTACAAACATTTGGCCCGCAGTAGAGAGCAGGATGAATACAATACGATCTCTATGTTGACCCCAAAAAAAAGAAACATGGGGTTGTTGTCCATGAACTAGAGTGTTGAGGGACGAAGGTTTGAAATTTGAAGATGATCAAACCGATATCCCTCTAAGAACCTCAAAACTGTTATTCCTTTAAGCATCTCAAAATCAATATTCTTTTTAGCACCTCAAGATCGATAACACTTTGATGTCTCATGAGCAACACAAGGTGATAGTGAGCTCGACACATTAGATGATGGTGTGGCCAATACACCAATGTGTGGTGTGGCTGATACACCAATGTGTGGTGTGGCCGATACACCAATGTGTAGTGTGGCCAATACACCAATGAGTGGTGTGGCCGATACACCAAAGTGTGGTGTGGCCGATACACCTAAGTAAGGTAAAGACGTTACAAAAAAGTGAGGTAAAGGTATTATACTAAATTAAGAAGAAGATATTACAATAAAATATGATAAAAGTGATGCACCTAAGAAGGATGAGAATGATATACCAAATAAGGATAAGGTTGTTACCGTGATGGATGAGTGAATTAAGGGATATGATGATGCCTAATTCGATATCATATAACCCTAACCCTAGAAACTGATACGCTCACAAACTAATCTCTCTCTAGTTTAAAATAAGTGTGATGGGCGACATACTTAGGCCGAGACACCATGTGGAAGTGTGGGCAATACATTCTTTGAGGTTTTGGTTGATACACCAAGTAGTGGTGAGGTCAATTGGTGAAGGAAATCAAGGTATTTCTGAAAGTTCACCCAATACAACCAAAACCCTAATGGTCGATATGCAAAAAGGATAGCTAGGCCGATACATTAGTTGAGAGAGTGTCGATACATAATGTAATGATGAGGCCGATACACAAAGTGATAAGGTGGCCGATACCCTAAAAGTACACTATGGCTGATATATCTCAAGCACCTCTAAAATTGATACTACTTGCAAAGGTGCTTTGACCTACACAAACAATGGTGTAGTGGTCGATACAAGTAAATGAGTATAGGCCGATACAAGGGATAGTGTGGAGGATGATACACTTTGAACAAAGTAGGTCGACACATGAGGAATGTAATCAAATCAATACATGATGACATAATGAAATCGATACACTTTGATAAGTGTAGGCCAATACATCCTAATGAGAATCAAGTTAATACAACAAGTTAAGTTGAAATAGTATCCAAATAAAGATAAGAGAGGAACTTGTATCCCTCATGTTGATGATCAATCAATGATAATTGATGAAAGTAATTAAGTATGAATGAATACTTACAACAATTGAATAAGCTCCTAGATATGAGGAGTTATCATTTAGGGTTCGGTTATTTAATATAACCCTAGAAACCTTAATCAGATGAAGAAGATAAATTCTATCCCTAATCACAAGGGGGTGTACAACTTGAAGTAACATAATGATAGTAATAAATGGTTACAATAACATAGTGAATCTTAATTCATATAGACATGATGATCATAGCCAAATAAGGGCTATAGTGATGATAATCTAAATATATCCTAATTATACGTTATAAGACATATGGAAAACCTATATCACATGAAGAATATAAAGAGATTTGGTGACTTGGAAAAGACATGTTGTCTAAAAGGTGATGTTGTAATCAATGATGAGTTTAAGGGATTAGTATCCTATGATAAAAATGATAGGGTAATACATAGGTGTTCCAACTATTAAAGAATCTTAGGCAATATGATATACCTTTCATTTTATCATATTTGCAACTTGATCGCATGATTTTTAGTGATACAATGGAATAAAAAGATAATAAGATAAGATCCTAGACATAAGGAGTTATGAATTAGGGTTTGGTTGCTAGACATGAACATGAAAACCCTAATCAGTTATAAGGGAAAACACTAACCCTAATTACCAGAGGGTTGTAAATTGAATGATTCTCTTTATGGCATGGTGATGATATTTAATTGCTTTTATCATGAAATCCTAACCATGCAGGTATTATGTGACAATGAGCATAGATTGTATGAGCTATGATGGCATGATATAATAAAGCTTACATAATCCTTGTGATCCATGTGAAATACTTGTACAACAAGTATGATGTTATACGGGTCTAATGACCTAGAGCTGATTGTTGCCTGGTAAGAGGTGACATGGTTTAATAATAAATTGAGGGGTTGATATCCCATAGCATGTGATCACGAAGATGTAACATTGAAGAGATGAGATCCTCAATAATATGTTTAAGGGATTGAGATCCAAGGTAAATGCGATAGCTAAGTATATGGGTCTGATAACCTAGAGATGGTTGTTGCCCAGTGAGAGGTGATAATTTTTAATAATGAGCCAAGGCGTATTGAAACTCCATAGTTTGTGATAATAATAATGAGACATTATGTGATCAATATCTTTGCATAATGAATGATTGTAGTACATACATAATCTAATAAGGTAATATACATATACATGTAGGCAATAGTGATACCTATTAATGATTGTTCAATCCTAGGTTGATTCCAAGAAAATGGGAAATGGTGTATATAGGGTTTGGTAATAATAATTCTGAGGAAAAACCCTAATTAGGTTATGTGTAATGAACACTAACCCTAATCTCAGGGTAGGCTACTCTTGCTGAGTATGCATGATTAAAAGCTTGAGACTATTTTCTTTATCAGTTATTCATATAATGATAATCTTACAAATTAATTGAATATTATAGCTTGTGAGTGATACGAAGATGATTAATTATGTTAAGTGAGCTATCTGAACCTTGATAAGGGAACACATAAAATATGAATATGTGAATATGTAGACATGGTTATTATGAATAATGCATAGTATTATACATTCCAATTTGTGATAGAAAGTGTAATTAGAAGGCTGGAAAGATAAATGATGCTTGGGAACCCTATGTGGTTAAGCATGAAACCTAATCTTCTTTAACAAGACATATGGTGCATGGCGTTCTTTACTTAAAAAGTAATTAATGTATGAGACATATTCTACCTCTATTTGTATAAAGATAACCTTGCAAGTGAGATGGATGTCGTAGCTAATGATTTCTATGGTTTCTATGGTGTACATATGATGTGGCACAAGTAATGCTTGGCATGCGTAATGCCTATATGTTTGATAAAGCATGTTGAGATAACAATGAATCACAAGTATGATGTGATGTGTCTTATGACCTGATAGAGGTTTAGTGCCTAATTGAGGTGATATCCTCCGATACTGAAGTGAGAGATTGATATCCCATGATAATGTACTGATGGTGATAGCCTTATGAATGGAAGTAATACAATGTTATGAGATGATTGGAATCAGTTTATAGTGTAAATGATTATATTCTCTGTTGATATATTATTCCCTTTCCATTGAATAACTTGTCTATGGCTTGTACATTATAACTTGATTGATGTGAAAAGACACTTTAATTGGTCTAAGTAATCAAGTGGAATATAATCATGTAGTTGTCTTAGCCATAGATCCATTTAGTGTCTGTACTTGCTGAATGGTGAAACGAGTAATTCCTATGGGAAACTCAGAGCGCTTATTGTTGAATATGCAAGGTGCAATATGAGTATTTCCCTGCTTCCTTCAAACCTCAGGATTGTCTATAGTCCATACCCTTAAAAGAGTGCGGTTATAGGCCATAGCTCTAAATGAAATATCGGGATTGGAGATAAAGCCATGCCCTAAATGAAGAATATGGTAGCAGGACATGAATCAATATATATATGTAGGATTGACGGTAAGTCATACCCAAGACAAAGAACATGCTACGCGATGTGTCTCTATAGAGAATAGCCTCTATACGCTAGGCTAGCTATAATGTATACTGACTCATATGTCTCTACCATTCTCGTACTCACTGAGAGAAGATGAGGTCACAGATTTCCGATCTTCCATAGACCTTTATGGCATTGATGCTAACCTCGCAGTGGTCAGTTGGAGCATGGAAGGTATATTCCCATCTCCGCTATCATAAGATTGATTGAAAGATGTAATCAGTCGTATCTTAAGGATTCAAACACAGACATATTGGATGAAGCCTTGCTTTGCTTTTATAATGTTTAATTTATGACAGTTATACATGTTCTTCATATTCCTTCTAACATAGCAGCATGAAAACTTTCTTTCACCTTATTATCAGTCTAGGTTAGTCCTTGAGTTTAGGGATATTAGGGGTGGCAGTGTGTAGGATAGCTTCTGTCGGGGTCTAGAAAAAGTCTCTGAGCTACTTTGCTTAGTGCACGAGGCTACCTATGGCAGTGTAAGTTTTACCTGACTGAAACCCTAAGTCTCCCATACTTTTGGGCATACATTATCTAAGGATCCTTCTCATCTATAGACATTCCCTCTCATATCTCTCTTCTACATAGGATAGGAATATGTCACTACATTTAGAGTCCTATGGATGATTGATTCATGACTAAGGATTATAAGGATATCCTCCAAAAACCATAGCATTAAGTTTGTGAAGAAACATTATATAAATTTTTGAAATATGTTTAAAAAAAGATAACAAAAATATCTAATTTGTGTAACTAATTTTTAGGATGCCTCCAAAAACATGTAGCTCTAAGGCCTCAAAAGAGTCTTCCTCAAAAAGAGAAAAGAACTTGAAAGTTTGGGAGAACCTAGTCCTAAAAATATGTCCTAGGGTAGATGGGAATAACAAAAGAAAATCCTATTAGACTTTATGGAGACTGTTTCCCTAAAAGGAACCACTAAAATTAGCTCATCTAATAAAGGGGTAACCGTGCATGACTTTTTCAAACTAAACCTTGATACCTTCTGGGGTGAGGACCAACCTGAGTTCATGAAAAAAGTTGAGGCATGGATCCTGTCAGTAGAAAACACCTTCCATATCCTAGAAGTACTACCTGAGAAATAAAATTAAGTTCACTACATACCTACTTAACGGAGGATAAAAAATATGGTGGGATAATTTCAGTGGGAATAAAGAGTTGGAAGTTGACACCATGGATTAGGAAGCTTTTAAAATCATCTTCTTTGACCGTTTCATGCCTATAGCTAAGAGGAAGAGGATGGAGAGCTTACACATTGAGATTAAGAAAGGAAATCTCTTGTTGGTTGACCATACTCAAAAGTTTCAGCTTTTGGACCATTATGTACCCATTAGAACTGAGGAATGACTCTTGGATCACTACATTGACTATCTAGAAGCCAACCTAAAAACCCTAGTCATCACTTCCCATCCCAAAAACTTTGATGAAGCCCTGGACATGGCTCTTAAGATGGAAAGGGGTTAGGGTATGTAGAAACCTTTGGGCATGGGATACCTAGGGTTAACCACTACAAATGAAGATAACTCTACAAAGTTTACCCTTGGCCATAACAAGGGATCAAGTAAAAGGAGTTCAAGTAAAGGAGGTTAGAGAAATAACCAAAATCATCAGAGATCTCCTCACCCAAATTGCAAGACTTGTGGGTGCAACCATGGTGTAATATGTCATCACACCAAGCATGTCTACGACAGTTGCAAGAAGGAAGGCAATTTCATTACCAAGTTCCCTACACCATCTATCTTTCACAACCCACCAGCAACTGCTCCACCTCCTTAGGGTCACCACAGTGCAAGGGTGTTTGATGTTACTACTGAGGAGCTAAGGCAAACTTGAATCACCTAGTTGAAGGTAACCTTAAATCCTTTCCATTTATCTTAATATCATGCCTTATGCCTTCAAATATTAATGATAAATTATTTAGTGTAGGCATCATGTTTATTAATGATCATCCTATTAAAGGCTTGTTTGATTATGGATCTACATATACATTCATATGACAAAATCCAGCATCTACTTTATATTAGCACATAAAAGATCTTGGATATATTCTTGATGTGTCAACTCCTAGTGGCAAAATATTCACTACATTGCATAAACTCATACCTTGCCTATAACATTTGAAAATCATGACATGGCCTTCAAATTTGTCCTCTTGACTATGGAAGGCTTCGATATTATACTTGGTAAGGATTGGTTGTATAGGTATTATGCAAATATTTACTATAGGTAGAAGAGGGTAGTCATCTCTCAATCTAATTCTAATCATGTGGTGATCTGTAGGGGAAGCAGATTCTACAATAATTTTATAATCTCCTCTCTCAAAACTAAAAATCTTCTCTAAAGTTTGAAAATCCTTCCTGACATCAGTATCAGAGACCAGTCCTATTACTGGACCTGTAGAAAGCCTAGAGGTGGTACGTGATATTCTTAACATATTCATGGAGGAGCTTCCTGGGCTACCACCAGGCCGAGACATTGAGTTTTCTATAGATATTCTTCCTGGAACCATCCCGATTTCTAGGGCCCCATATAGGATGGCTCATGTTGAGCTTTTGGGTCTGAAGAAACAATTGTAGCAACTTCTAGATAAAGGCTTTATTCTTCCTAGTGTTTCCCCTTTGGGTGCATTTGTTCTCTTTTTGAAGAAGAAAGACGATTTCATGTGCATGTGTATTGACTATCGCATGATGAACCAAGATAATATTAAAAATAAGTACCCTCCTTCCCGCATCGATAACCTATTTTCTCAACTTCATACTACTAAAGTCTTCTCCAAAATTGACCTTCATTCTGGCTATCATCAACTCAAAATAAAAGATAGAGATATTTATAAAATTGTAATCCAAACTCATTATGGGCATCATGAATTTCTAGCGATGTCATTCGGGGTTAACCAATGCACCTGGCATCTTCATGAACCTTATGAACAAGATCTTCCAACACTATCTTGATGAGCTTGTGGTAATTTTTTCAATGATATTCTGATCTATTGTGATTCTATGGAGGAACATGGTGAGAACTTGAGGGAAGCCCTAGAATTCCTTCGAGCTCAGAAATTCTATGGGAAATTGTCTAAATGTGAATTATGGATTGATAAAGTCATGTTCCTTGGTCATGTCATTTCTAGAGGTAGTATATTTGTTGATACTGTAAAAGTGTCAGTTGTTCTTGACTGGCAACCTCCTCAAAATCCTTTTGAAATCTGGAGTTTTTTGGGTCTAGCTGAACATTATCGTCGCCTCATCCCCAATTTCTCTAAAGTTGCACTTCCTCTCATTAAGCTTACTCAAAAGGATGAGCATTTCATATTGTCAACTTCTTGTGAGTTTAGTTTCCAAGAGCTAAAGTAGAAATTGACATCAGTATATGTTCTGGCTTTTCCCTTTGGAAATGAAGGTTTGTGATTTTCATCGATGCTTCAAAGAGCAGGCCAGGCTGTGTTCTAGAACATGATAAGAAGGTAGTGGCTTTTGCATCTAGGTAGCTAAATCCAAATGAACTTAATTGCCCCACACACGATTTGGAATTATCTGCAATTATCTATGCTTTCAAAATCCAAAACCTATAACATAATAGCCCAAAATCCCATGAAGATACAACCTTTCCTCAAAATTTTGATTCTCAAACAAATAGTTTTTTTTCCAGTGGTTTCTCAATTTACAACATTTTTCTTTCTTTTTTCCCTTTTTGGGTACTTAGGTGATTGGAATCATTATGGCTTCATCACCCTAACTTGACCTTCCTTCCTTTTTCCAAACACACTAGTAATATCTTCCCACATCACTCACTCCCTCTCTAACCCTTCTCACTTGGATCATATACCACAATCCATTTTTTCTCTTAACCTCTACCAATTTAAGTGCAGATTTATCTTAGCCCATACATGGGATGAATACATGCTCATCATAGTTTCAGTCACACTTTCATCTTTATATTCCATTTATATATCCCATTTTTCTTTATAATTAGCTTTCACTTAATTTTCCTTAGTTTTATGCTAGTTTGTTAGGATTTTAACACAATTCACAATTTTTGTGGAAGGAATTGAGTTTGATCCAACAAACTAGCTTAGAACAATGGTCCCGCTAAGTGATACCCAAAGCAAATTATGATAAAGATTAGAGTTCTCATCAGTGGGGTGTCCCATTGACCCCTTCAAAATTAGTATCATTCGATGACACATGGCAATCCCCCATGATGCATTCCCATTTATTTGCAGCCTCATCAACCAGCCTCCCCCATCAACCAAAATGCCATCACCTGAATTGATGAGCCACTCCCCCCCACACCTCTGCCCAACGAGGCTCCCATAGACGTCAAAATAAATGGGCCACGTGGGTTGATGACTACACAAATTGATGGCTATAGAATTTGGTGAGGCTGCATGACTGCTGGCCACGGTGCTTTATGAGGGCCAGACACCAATGTGGATCCATCAAATGAAGAGGCCCCCAACCAACGGGGATTTTGTTTGACACTACTTCCCCTCATCTTCTACCCACTTTCTCCCTTGCATTCATGGTCATATACACCACACCAACCACCGACACCACACCAACTAAAGAGGCTACACCACAAGTGCATGCCAATGATGCAACATGTGCTCATCTTCCAAGTCATCACCACTACCATTACATTAGATTTCAATTCATTCTAGATAGTTGTAGTTTCCAAACTCTAATTTGTGGCATTTAAATACTATCCTCTTGCCACCTTGGATAGGCGCGATCTTCATGACACTGCCAGGCTATTGCACTCCATTGTCAACTTAGCTTCTAGTTATTGTCAATTGATTGTACACGTCGATCGATGGAGCTCACACCCAACCTCATAAGAGGAAAGGCTGGCACTATCTCCACCACCAAGGTTCAAAATTCCTAACCTCAAAAGAGGCTAGGTTGAAAAATCCTATCACCATCAATGGCCTATCATCCATTGGCGACCACCTTTATCCATTCATCATTCATCTACTATGCTCTTTCAGGCTGGATTTAGGCCCAAGGAGGAAGAAGACAACACTAGGTCACCCCAACGAATGCATAGGGTGCACATTATTGCTACACCAACCACCCTTATATCCAAACATAAAGATAGGAAACCCCACACCATGGTAGCACCTCTACTTTCTGCCATGATGAGGAATTTCTTTCTTCTTTCCATATTGTTCTAGTTACTACTTTTCTAGTCAAGTAGTCCCTTTGCTAGGATGTTGGGAATATCCTGACTTCCCATTTTGAATTTATCATTTATTACATAGCTTGTGTGTTTGGTTGAAATATTTAGATGTTTACCTAGACTTGGGTGTAGAGAACTACAAACTAAGTTTTAAGATATTGCTTGATTCTTGTTAAACACTTAATGAGAACCTCAGATAGGTTCTCTTCGAGGCAATGAGTAGGTGATCTCCAGGTTACACAACAGTGAGCCTAGGGTGATATTTATCTGGATTAGATCCTCATTCTGAAAGGAGTGAATCTATCTGGCCAGAGTGTTATTCGTTCACACTTGTGTGTGATGTAGTGAGAGAGTGAACATAGATAGAAGGGATGAAACCTATCACAAAATGTTAATTGAGGGAAGAAACACATTCCTCGATTAATACATCTTAGCCTTTTATTTAGTCAATTTATTGTAATTTTAGCTCAGGTGGTCAACCACGTGCGCCCCTCATGAAGGGTCCCGGGTTTGAATCCTCATGTTGGTGTTGTTTAGAAATTAGATCCCCGCAGTGTTAGCCGACCTTTGATGCGACTTGGTGAGATACTGGTGTGCGGGTGCATGGGTCTTTTGGGTTTACCATCCCTATCTAGGTATACCTGGGGGTGGCTTCCCGATCATCAAAATTGTTTTAGTATAATCACCCAGTAATTAACATTTTATAATTAGTCTTAGTTCATGCTTGGTTATTTTCATATGATAATGTTTTAATATTGTGCTTTATTTTTGATCCTAAACTATACTATGATTAGGTCGGTCCACTTGTGGTTTGGATTGTTGTACACTTGGATTTGATAAAATCTACTAATTTCATCCCCCAAGAAGTTATTGTGCGATAAAATCTCGTATCCATTTTTTTTATCGACTTAACTAACATGGATTAGATAGGATTTTTCTTTTAAAATTGATAAAATTATAAATCTATATGAATTTAATCTCCTTCTATCCATTAATATGTGGTTGTCTAAATTTCTCAAGTAATGCCTCAAGTGTATAGAACATACTTCTAGCTTGGACTCCATAGTAGACTTTGACCTTTATATTGAAAGAACCTACCACTTGATGCTTAAGAAATGTAGAACCAAGATTGCAGAAGAAGAAATCAACAATAGAGCGTAGACAACACTCCAAACATAGAGACAAAGACTCATGGATGATGTTGTAGAAGTTGTGCATGAAGATGACTAGACGATGAAGTAGGCAGATAAATAGCACCGTGGGAGTTATCTATTTCGAAATTTGTGGATATTTGCCACGCAATTGTCCAACCAGCCATTACAACACCAAACTATAAAATGAAGACACCATGGATGCAAATGATACAAGACAATAGTTTTGCAGGCAGGATCAATGAGGACACACATGATCATCTATAGAAGTTCATTGCCATTTGTTGCTTAAGCAAGAAAATTGGAATACCTAATAGATCCATCCATCTACTACTCTCTTATAGGAAAAGTCAAGGTGCGATATAACTTCATGGAGGATGATTACATCAAAACATGGGATGAACTTCAAAAAAACTTTTTGGAGAAGTTATTCCCTTCCTCAATCACTTACCAACTCTAAGGGCTATCATCCATACAACTATCTTTTTGGATCTTAGGAATGGTACAAAGAGTTACTTCACAAATGCTCCCATCATGAAATTCCCTCTATATAGATTATCAAAAACTTATACATGGAAGTGGATGATGATATCAAGAATTTTCTTGATACCTCTTCCAAATGAAGCTTCATGAGATGGAGCTTTGATGATGCTTGGAAAATATGAGCTTGGGAGTAAAAATCCAAGTTAACTGAGTTACAACAGGCCCAAGAGGAGGTTTTAAGGTTGATATGGTAGAAGATAATTTAGAGCTAAAGGTTATCACCATAATTAAATCATCTTGCGTTGAAATAGAACAACCTTGAATCCTCTTTTTAACATTTGGACAGTGGGGTCCATCCTCTCAACAAGTCAGAGCCACTCAAGAAGTTTTTTTGCATCTCCAGTGTAGAGTGGAAAACTAGTCTAGAGTGCAAACACCTCTACCAAGCCACTATGAAGATGCACCAACATTAATTATTCAACAACCCATTTGAAGAAGTCAACACTACACTCGATTTGAGGTCAATTTTTTTAAAACCTTAGTTGACCAAGAAACCATCCCGATTATTAGTGTTGGAATCCAAACAGAGAAGAAAACACACGTAAGTTTAGGTAGGTGCAAAAACAAATCCACATTTTGGGGTCCTCCAGGTTTTTACCTTTTTAGAAAAATTTCAACTAGGGACAATACCATTGCAACTTGAATATAGGGAAAAATATTCAAGGAAAATCAACCAATAGAACCCTTCAATCTTCATCAATCAAGGTCGCCAATTTACCATCAAGAAGATGTTTGAAAGTTAGCAAGCCTACAACAAAGCTATGGATGCCCACATAATAGATATTTTTTTGCCATTCGTCCTCCACTAGGCCCTAGAAGTAGCTTCACCAAGCACAACATTACATGTAACCCCTAAGATTCCTGCCTACAAGTCACTTCTTCTCTATTAGAGCCAAATGGCTCAGACACGACTAGATTGAAGGTTCATGCAGTTGAAGGAAGTAATGAATATGTTTCTTTCGACATTCCCTTCCTTTATGCTCTTGTAGGACCCTCCTAGTCCAAAATTTCAAAACTCCTCTCAGTTACAAGTATAAAATAGAGGAGAACAAGACTGTATAATCGTTAAAGACATCTAGAATTATCTAGAACACAACACCATAGAAATTAAAGGATGTAGGATCATGTGACATCTCTTGTTTCATTGGTGACTCCAATTGGAAAAGAGATCTAGCTGACCTTGGGGCAAGCGTTTATACTATGCCCTAAAACTTATGCAAAAGATTTGGCTTCACTGACATGCTACTCACTATCATTGTCATACAACTTGTTGACCCCTCTATTACCACACCTATGGGTATTTAGAAGACATCCTTGTGACAGTGGGTCCGTTTCTTCAACATGTGATATCATCATCATGGATGTCAACGAGGATCTTCAACACACATTTATCTTTAGTTGTCCGTTTCTTGAAAATAGCCAGAGCCCTCATTGATATTGAATTTGGGAATTTAACGTTAAGGATTATGCCAAACACACTTGACTGTAAAGTCTATGAGAGTCTCATGGGTCCCTCTTTCCAAGAGCAAGTTTTCCTTCTAGATTACATTGACAAAATGACGTATTTGTGATACGTTCTTCCTACTTCAGAAGACCCTCTAGAGATAGTGCTCATCAATTGTTGTTCTCATGACTTAAGTGATGAACATGTGCAGTAAATTCTCTTTCACTTAGACAATAGAGAGGTAAACCTTGAAGCCAAGTTTAGGAGAAACCCATACCGCTGAAATTGGGTTTCATCCTTGAGCTTATAAGGTGTGCGGTCCCCTCAGTCATCGCTAATTAGTTTTGACTTAATGACCTATACTTCCACAATTTTTCACACCAAAATATACTAGATTGTAACAACAACAAAAACCTAACACTTACAATTATCTCAAATATAAGATAATTTTTCATCCACAAGAGTCCACATTAAGGATCTTAGTCAAGTTAGAGTTCTCTCATCATTTTAGGGCTTTTAACATGAACAAGATTCATGAGTATATTATTGATCACATAATTACATATTAGCTTCCAATTACTGATACGAGATTACTCCATAATTTATACGGTTTGTTGAGCATAATTGTAATTATTGAACAATAATTAGGGTTATTAGCCCTAATTAGCCCCATTAAGAGAACTATATGATTTCATGTCCAAATATCATCATATCAAACATCAGTTGAATTATATATCATATATTAGATCAACTGATGCATTTCCATAATTTATGAATATCAATTAATATTTATTATATATGAACTGAGAATTTTATAATTTCTATGATATTCATCTAATTACAACATGAAGAGACTAACTAGATAGTTCCATATTATTCTATAGATTTTTCTGAGAATTTCGATATATTTTTTGTATTTTTTTGACATCATATGTATTTATTATGAATTTGAAAATTCTGAACATTTTCTAGGAATATTCTTACCTTTAGACCAATTGAAAGTCACCACCTAGACATAATGGGGCGCGCTACAAGCTGGTTGAGCTGGTCTAGTTCAGGGATGCCTAGACTATTTCCAATCTGGTTTCTCTGTGAACCAGGCTGAGTTGCCCGATTCTAGCTAATTGAAAGATGGGTCTGGATGGTCCGACGCACTCTTGCCGAACACAATGTCTGCATCCTCTATTCTATAGTACGTCTTCATGAGGGAAGATCTCTACCAAGCAATTGGAGAAAGTGCACACCTACTTATCCCCTAATTCTAGATCTTCAAGGTCCACTGTGCCCTTCAACGTGCCTGTGTCCTGGTAATTCAGTGTTGGAGGCTCCATTTCTCTGTGGTCATAGAGCTCGCCATCGCAAGGCTTTCAGAGATGATCCGTAGAAGAGGCATATCACCTCCACGTAAGGTATTCCCAATGTGATGGATCTGAGAGAAAGAAACAACCTCCTAGAACATGTTCTCATCTCTTTAACATGGTCGAGAGTGCCTTAGACTAGTGCCCGAGCTCCACCTTCAATTCGGATGAAGATCCAGCTCCTGAGCCATAAATGGCTCCACTACAGATCATGGAACGGAGAGAAACTACTCCACAGAACTCCTTCTTCCTTTTCCCTTATGAATCTCCCTCTGGTCGCCCCTCTACCTCCATATACTACTTCTATCCATGACCCGCTTGTTGCAATGGAAAAGTAGTTGAGGGACGAGGTTCATTCTCTCTTGTCAGTCTACTAATACATCCAAATGAGGGGTCGACAGAGATCCCACGACCATGTAAAAGCCTTCTATTCACACGAAATCCACTCCCAGACCAAGTCTACAATGGTGGATCGTGGGTTAGCTGTGATTTCCACAACTCCACTACCTTGCTCTAACTGCAAGGTAGGGGATGACATGAGGCCGTCCAATCTTTCAGATCCAAGAGTTGAAGAGAGCCCATGCAGCCAATATGTGGCCCATTCAAGTCTGGGGCATGTGACATTCAATCACACAAGAACTTGGTCTATATGGATATTAAACTGTATTACACTGTGCACCAAAAATCACAATATTCACAAAATTCAAACATACATAACTCCTTTTAGGAACATTCAAACCTTATGAAACCTGAAACACAGCTACATTACCATACAATCTACATCATGTGTGACTTTAGTGCTTAAACATTAACATAATATCATTAAACTAAATATTGCACAAAGGCATACATTAAGGAGTAATAATCATGATGTTGACATCAAATGACTTTCAACTCTTACCAAACTAATTGAAGTATCTTCATATGATTAAATCCACTTCAATGATGATCATTATGCATTATAATATGTAATACCAAGTAAGATGAAAACATCACTACATATACATCATCCCCATTGTCATCATCATCAACATCATCATTATTACCATTATCACCATGACGTATACATATAGACCCAAGTTGATTATTATAGTGTCTACTCCATGATTCAATTATTGAATTGAGTAATCAAGAACCTCAAAATTTCACTCAATCACATCCTACACATCTTAAAAGAATTTTTCATCCTCCAAATTAAGACAAAATCAACTCCACACCTCCATCCTTCAATGATAAAGGTTGCCTGGATACCATGAAGAAGATCTTAGAAAGTCAATAATCCTACAACAAAGTTGTGGAGGCCCAGTTACCAGAACTTGTTTCCACCATTTGTCTCCCAATAGGCTCCTTCGCAGGTTAGCCAAAATTCAACATGAAACATCAAAACCAATTAAAAGCAATGCCCACAAATTTTGAAAGTATTTTTCTAGAATCAATGGGCCCCTCAGCCAAAAAGCTAATTCTTGATGATGATTATGATTATGAAGTTACTCTGGGGGTTTTACATACACCTGATGATCCAATAATTGAAACTTTGGAGCAGGGCGGTGCTTCCAATCTAGAAAAGAATCCAGAAGTAACTTCACCAAGCATAACCTTACATGTGACCCCTATGATTCCTGTCTTCACGTCATGACCCCTATATCAAAGACAATTAGCTTAGACACTACTAGATTCAAGATTCTAGAAGTTCAAGGAAGAGACGAAGAAGTTGTATGTCGACATTCCCTTCCTTGCCACTCTTGTACAAATCCCCATGGTCCAAATTTTGAAAAATCTCCTCACTTGCATGTACACAATATAGGATATGAAACTGTGAAGCTGGCTAAGACAATGGTCAATATTATCTAGAACAAGATGCCACAAAAACTCGAGGATCCAAGATCCTTTAGCATCTCATGTTTCACTGTTGACTCCAAATGGCAAAGAGGTCTATCTAACATTGGGGCAAGCATTTCTATCATGCCCTACAACTTATGCAAAAGAATTGGCTTCACTAACATTCGACCCCTTGGAATGTTGATACAACTTGTTGACCCTTGTATCACCACACCTACGTGTATTGTAGAGGACATGCTTGTGAAAGTGGGGCCCACATCTTATGTCCTATGTGATTTTGTCATCTTAGATGTCAAGAAGGGTCTTTAATAACCACTCATCTTTGGCCATCCATTTCTTGCAACTGTCAGGGCCCTCATTGGTCTGCATTAACATTAAGGATCGGGACATAAATGCTCGAATTTAAAGTTTTGGAGAAAGTGCACACCTACTCATCCCCTAATTCTAGATCTTCAAGGTCCATTGTGCCCTTCAACGTGCCTGTGTCCTGCTAATTCAGTGCTGGAGGCTCCATTTCTCTGTGGTCGTAGAGCTCGCCATCGCAAGGCCTTCAGAGATGATATTTAGAAGAGGAATATCGCCTCCACGTAAGGTATTCCCAATGTGATGGATCTGAGAGAAAGAAACAACCTCCTAGAACATGTTCTCATCTCTTCAACATGGCCGAGAGTGCCCTAGACTAGTGCCCGAGCTCCACCTTCAACTCTGATGAAGATCTAGCTCCTGAGCCATAAATGGCTCCACTACAGATCATGGAACAGAGAGAAACTACTCTACAGAACTCCTTCTCCCTTTTCCCTTATGAATCTCCCTCTGGTCGCCCCTCTACCTCCATATACTACTTCTATCCATGACCCGCTTGTTGCAATGGAAAAGTAGCTGAGGGATGAGGTTCATTCTCTCTTATCAGTGTACTAATACATCCAAATGAGGGGTCGAAAGAGATCCCACGACCATGTAAAAGCCTTCTACTCACACGAAATCCACTCCCAGACCAAGTCTATAGCGGTGGATCGTTGGTTAGTTGTGATTTCCACAACTCCACTACCTTGCTCTAACTGCAAGGTAGGGGATGGCCTGAGGCCGTCCAATCTTTCAGATCCAAGAGTTGAAGAGAGCCCATGCAGCCAATTTGTGGCCCATTCAAGTCTGGGGTGTGTGACATTCAATCACACAAGAACTTGGTCTATATGGATATTAAACTGTATTACAATGTGCACCAAAAATCACAATATTCAAAAAATTCAAACATACATAACTCCTTTTAGGAACATTCAAACCTTATGAAACCTGAAATACTGCTACATTACCATACAATCTACATCTTGTGTGACTTTAGTGCTTAAACATTAACATAATATCATTAAACTAAATATTCCACAAAGGCATACATTAAGGAGTAATAATCATGATGTTGACATCAAATGACTTTCAACTCTTACCAAACTAATTGAAGTATCTTCATATGATTAAATCCACTTAAATGATGATCATTATGCATTATAATATGTAATACCAAGTAAGATGACAACATCACTGCATATACATCATCCTCATTGTCATCATCATCAACATCATCATTATTACCATTATCACCATGACGTATACATATAGACTCAAGTTGATTATTATAGTGTCTACTCCATGATTCAATTATTGAACTGAGTAATCAAGAACCTCAAAATTTCACTCCATCACATGATACACATCTTAAAAGAATTTTTCATCCTCCAAATTAAGATAAAATCAACTCCACACCTCCATCCTTCAATAATAAAGGTCGCCTGGATACCATGAAGAAGATCTTGGAAAGTCAATAATCCTACAACAAAGTTGTGGAGGCCCAGTTAGCAGAACTTGTTTCCACCATTTGTCTCCAAATAGGCTCCTTCGCAGGTTAGCCAAAATTCAACATGAAACATCGAAACCAATTAAAAGCAATGCCGACAAAATTTGAAACTGTTTTTCTAGAATCAATGGGCCCCTCAACCATAAAGCTAATTCTTGATGATGATTATGATTATGAAGTTACTCTGGGGGTTGTACGTACACCTGATGATCCAACAATTGAAACTGTGGAGCAGGGTGGTGCTTCCAATCTAGAAAAGAACCCAGAAGTAACTTCACCAAGCATAACCTTACATGTGACCCCTATGATTCCTGTCTTCACGTCATGACCCCTATATCAGAGACAATTAGCTTAGACACTACTAGATTCAAGAAGTTCAAGGAAGAGATGAAGAAGTTGTATGTCGACATTCCCTTCCTTGACACTCTTGCACAAATCCCCATGGTCCAAATTTTGAAAAATCTCCTCACTTGCATGTACACAATATAGGATATGAAACTGTGAAGCTGGCTAAGACAATGGTCAATATTATCTAGAACAAGATGCCACAAAAACTCGAGGATCCAAGATACTTTAGCATCTCATGTTTCACTGTTGACTCCAAATGGCAAAGAGGTCTATCTAACATTGGGGCAAGCATTTCTATCATGCCCTACAACTTATGCAAAAGAATTGGCTTCACTAACATTCGACCCACTGGAATGTTGATACAACTTGTTGACCCTTGTATCACCACACCTACGTGTATTGTAGAGGACATGCTTGTGAAAGTGGGGGCCACATCTTATGTCCTATGTGATTTTGTCATCTTAGATGTCAAGAAGGGTCTTTAATAACCACTCATCTTTGGCCATCCATTTCTTGCAACTGTCAGGGCCCTCCTTGATCTGCATCAACATTAAGGATCAGGACATAAATGCTCGAATTTAAAGTTTTTGAGAGTCTTAAGGGTTCCTCTTTCTAGGAACAAGTTTTCCTTTTGGACTATCTTAATAATATGACATATCCACGACATGAGATACCTACTTCAGAAGACCCTCTAGAGAAAAAAAAACTCATCAACCCATGTTCTCATTACCTAAATGATGAACAAGTGGAGCAAAGTCTCTTTCACTTAGATAACACAAAAGAAGATCCCGTTGAGGTTGCTGGTTATCCTTGGGGTTATAAGGTGTGTTATCCTTTTACTTATTGTTGATTGATTTTGAGTTGAACATCTACAATTCTACTATTATGTACACTACAATATACTAGATTATAATAACAATAAAAATCTATCACTTACAAGTATCCCATATATAAGATAATTTATCATCTATAAGAGTCTACATAGGGGGTTCTAAACAACTACAACTAATGATAATTGTCAACAAAGGGTAACTTATTCATTCTGATTCTATCTCCAACAATCACTTAAATGATCACTGATCTTAATCACTCCAATGTCCCCTTCCAGATAGAGTTTGGAAAAAAAATCCCAAAAAGAGAACATATGGAGTTGTCTAAATATATAATAAGTTATTTTGGGTATCTATACATAAAAAATAACTAGACTAAGATAAGTTGTTCCCATCAAAGGAAAAATAATTCGCAAAGAATATGTCAAGAAGATATTCAAATACAATGATATTTAAAAAAAATATAATGAACCCACCTGTTTATATTTATTATTCAAAGAATCTCATAACATGAGCAACAAACACAGGAGCCAAAACTTTAAAAGAAAACAGAAAGAAACACACATGCGCAGCAAAGGTGTGAGTGCAAATGCCCTAAGATGGCACGAGTCTGAAGTATGTCCTGAGCTGGTGATGAACTACGAACCAATCAATACTTGTAGTCCTCAACGTGGAGGCTCTCGGAGGCACCTTCCCCCTTGGCTGCATCGCCCTTGTACACACCGAGGGTGGCCTCGGAATTGGCCTTGGCCCTTGCCCTGAAGGCTGTCTGTGCGTTCTCGAGGTTCTCCTCTTTCCCCTCCCATGCCTTGAGCGTGCTCTGCTGGAGCGCCCTTCCGAAGGAGAAGGACAGCGTCCATGGCTTCTTCCCCTTGAGCTTGTTCATGGCGTCGAGATTGAGAGTGGCTTCCTCCTCGCTCTGGCCGCCGGAGAGGAACATGATCCCGGGGACAGCCGCAGGAACGGTCCTGAGCAGAGCACGGACGGTGTGCTGGGCGACCTCCTCCGGAGTGGCCCTTTTCTCGGCCTTGGACCCAGGGGTGACCATGTTGGGCTTCAAGAGGGATCCTTCAAGCAGGACATGGTGGTCGTTAAGGGCCTTGTAGACGGCCGCCAGGACGCGCTCGGTGACGTCGGCGCACTTTTCGATGCTGTGGTCCCCGTCGACGAGGATCTCCGGCTCGACGATGGGTACTAGGCCATTCTCCTGGCAGATGATGGCGTAGCGGGCCAAGCCCCTGGCATTCTCATCAATGGAGAGCTGGGAAGGCTCGGTGTTGCCGATCTTGAGCACCGCCCTCCACTTGGCAAACCTGGCTCCGGCATCGTAGTATTTGGCGCAGCGTTTGCCAAGGTCATCGAACCCTTGGGTGGTGGTCTCTCCATTGGTTCCAGCAAGGTTAGAGACACCCTTGTCGACCTTGATGCCCGGGATAACGCCCCCTTCCTTGAGCACCTCCACAAACGGCTTGCCGTCTGCAGCGTTCTGGTACAGGGTCTCCTCGAAGAGGATGACCCCGGAGAGGTACTGGAGTGCGTCTGGGGTGGTGAACAGCAGCTCACGGAAGGCGCGGCGGTTGGTTTCTACGTTCTCCACGTTGATGCTGGATAGACGCTTCCCCATGGTACCCGTGGACTCATCGGCAGCGAGGATTCCCTTGCCGGGAGTGGCAATCGCCGCGGCGGTGGCGATGAGCTCATCTGCGTATTTGCCACAGTAAGCCGACATCTTGGTGTTGGGATTGATTGGCTGCAGATTGAAACTAAGAGGACGAGGGAAGGGGAGACGGGCTGATGATGCTGCAGGTGGAGGTGCGATGGAAATTGTTGGTTATGGGGGAACTCTGTTAGACTTTTATAAAGACGATTCAGTAGTTCCCAGCCGTAATAGGCTGCTTATACTCCCAAGTCGAGGAGGTGCGACACCACCTCTGTGGAAGCTGCTTTTTAACATCAAATGTTACTTTATATGTCGAGTAGTTACTTTTAGTCTCATATAGTTACTTTTTGTGTCACATAGTTACTTTCCATACATCTAATGCATTAACATCGTGGAATCTCCGAATAAGTATATGGGTATCTGTTCAACTACTTTCTATGACTATGCTCTTAAGGAACATATGTTTGGCCACATTGTGACCAGGTTCATTTTGATAGATTTTTTTTATCCTAGGTTAGTGTGAATTTTTTACTTCCTCAAAGGATCAGTCTCATATCGGCACAAATGAAACACATATTTATTTTTACTAGGAGTTTCTTACTTTACACATGTAGAGGGTTACTTTATCTTACAATCTATTATTTTTTATGCATAAATAGTTACATCAATAACAACTATAACAAATATATAATTACACATTTATTCCAAAATTGTTACTGTGTATTCTGTCTTATTTTACTTTTTGAGTCGAATAGTTACTTTTGATCAAAATCGTTACTTTTTTGTCCACAGAGTTACTTTCCTAACCATGAAATGAACAAAATTATTTTTCAGTAAGTTCTAATTGCAAACATTATTACATTTGAACTTCATAAATATATAATCATAAATGAAACTTGTCTTATTAAATGTGTCTCCTACTACCTCAGCCGCCCTCATTAATCACTCTGCTTAGGTGAGCCAGTCCCACAAAGAAACCTGGATGAGTTAATTTTTGTCAATAGTCAGGAAAACTTGGATAGCTTTTTGAGCCACACTTCATGGTTAATTATTTCATTCGGTCCAAACCAATCCCATCATTCATTCTATTACATAGTTATTACATTATCCTTCACGTGGAGAAATGATTGTGTTAATGTCTTCTCATTAACATACTATTGTGTGTTCACATTGCATATCTTAATGATTCGCCATACAATCACATCAAATCTTAACAATGTTTAAAAATTTGTGAGTGCAACAACAGAAAAAATAGTGTTGTATAGCATATTTTTTCAAATAATTACTTTTCATACTACATAGTTACCTTTGGTGTTCCATTGTTACACTCACTGAGCATTAAACATTTTGCACATTTTTTTGAGCTTGTGTATTGATGACTTTCATTTCAATTATATGTATGTCTCTTTATAATTTCATCACTCAAAAGATACATTTCTTACTATCAGATACTTATTTGAATGTCTCATCATGATTACATCACTTGAAAAATACATTTTATGATTACATACGTACAATGTGTAATATATATTTCACATTCAAATAGTTACTCTATATAGAAAAATTATACTTCACGTGTCAAATAGTTACTTTTTATAACCTATAGTTACTTTAAATGTAAAATAATTACTTTTTGTATCACATAAATTTGAGTGATCAATAGATCAACGACAATGGTGCAATCTACCCATATGAATAAGTCCTGAGAAGAACCACAGCAACATCCTCTGACATGGGCACTTGTCTATCTTTCTCTTCCCCACCATGAATTGTGATTGTGGTTTAACAAGAACATAACTCATATTGATTGTGCCATCTCGGATGCGCTAAAACATTGTACATTGGTGGATCACATTTGGTAAAAAAAATCCAATCCTAACAATTAGTATATCCATTTCGATGCACATAACTCATTTTAATGTGTAGGAGAAATATTTCTTTTTGCGATAGTGAAGACTTTCACTCTTATCCAAGGTAATTAACATAGAGAACAATGAATTACATCCAAAGGACTTTTAATCCCTTCTATAGGACCCAACATGATTTGTTGAGATTCGATCGTGCAACTTGTGTTTCACAAGTAGTAGGCTTGACCAGCTAAACTAGCTGGCAAGTGCCTCACTAATTTTACATGACTTATTATCTTGTTCACTTTTTATAATTTATTTTTTACTTTTTATGAGCACATGTTATATTTTGTTCAATATAGTTACTTTTTGTGTAACATGGTTACTTTCGATATTAAAGCATTACTTTATATACAAAATAGTTACTTTGCGTACAAATTTGTACTTTCATGGACGTGACAAGCCGATAATATCTTACTTACCATCGTAGCTTGTGACAGCATTGTGTCCCTTTTTATAGATATATTTAACCACTAGGGAAGTGGATAGACTATCAAGAGAGTTCCTCGATGAACAAACATATGTTTATGCCCTCTGCCTTAGATAGCTATGTTTTTATAAAGCAGGCTTCGTGCAGATCGTGGTGGATGTTTACTGCAATAAATAGAGATGGTCACATCTTATTTTGTGTTGTTCATTTTTTAATGGTTGAATTTATTTTCAGTACTCCAATTCTTTGTAACCAGAGCTAATATATTAAGGAGCAATTCCTTGTAATCAGAGCTAATATAATTAAGGAAGTAGGAAATTTTGATAAATGAAATTGAACAAATGTACAACCAACCATCCTTCCCTACATCCTAATGAAGGAGGGGCCATATTGTATTCAATATCTATATGCAATGAAGACAATACAAATAGATTTGTTTCTTACGTTTTATTTTACAAAATACTAAGTAGCTTTGTACCTGGTAGCCAGCAAATTTAACCCATTCCTAAAGCTGAATCCTTTTCTTTTATGCTTTTGACCCAAACTGAATGGCGTTCAGGAGATTAAAGATTAATTTCTGGGAATAGATTATCAAAATTATGCAACTTTACACCACCCATTGATTTACAACAATCTCAAAAGAAAACATTTTTAATTGCATCTTTCATGTGAACTTTAACCATTAAACGTTGCAAGTTCATAAAAAACTGAGAGTTGTTCTTTAAGCAACAATAGTTCCTTTGGAATCAACTCCAAGAAATCTAGAGGGATGTTGTTGAATTCTAAGAATTCCACATCTTGAAATAGAAGTTAACAGAATAGAGAGTTATACGGAAAGCTTTTGTAAAGGGATCTGGCTTCATAAGAGAATCATCGTTCCAACCGAGGAAGAGAAGCTCCTCAACCACACCACAAGTATGATGCAGTACGCTAGTGCTTTATGCCCAAGCTTGCAAGTTGGTCAGGTTTTGTTGTATTGAATCACACTTTTGATCTATCAAACATGATAGTGGCAACTAAAGCCTATTCCTGCCAACCCAATTAAACATCGCCGCCGAAACAGCAGGGTTCTTGCAACCCGCCAAATTTACCACCTGACGTTACCTGTCATCTTGGCTACCTGCATAAGATTTGGCGGCCCACGTAGCCCTCCTGCACCTTCAACCGACGGGTCCACGACACAACCTCAAATGTACTTCCCTAACTCCCTTGACTCTTGTGTCGCTTTCAGGATTTCTCCCCCCCCAAACACTGGCCCTCAATGTCGCCATTTGAGAATCCATCACGGGCGCCCAGGGACAAGAACGTGTTGTTCATCCTTACCATCCAGATGATCATAATCCTAGATTATATTAGTCAGGATGATCCCTTCCTGGTCCATTACAACAGTTGCCTCTGTGAACTACGAAATTTGTCGCTGTTTAGACTAGGGCAGTCGTCACGACGGAGAAAGCAAGACAATAAAACCTTCAAACCCCTCTCTCGACGCTGACACATCATTGTCAATACCTCTCTCAAAATCAATGTCGCTTTCTGGAGCAGCGAGCTCGAACCTTCATGGATTCAACACCGAGACAACATTAATTTCGAAATCACAGGAACAAAAGACGGGGTAAAGTTATCTATTTACAATGTTGCCACCGCGACTTCAGAACACACGGGTAAAGTTACCCGTGCGGGTATTAAAAATATCCCATATATATATATATATATATATATATATATATATATATATATATATATATATATATATATATATATATATATATATATATATATATATATATATATATATATATATATATATATATATATATATATATATATATATATATATATATATATATATTTATTTATTTATTTATTTATTTATTTATTTATTTATTTATTCATTTATTTATTTATTCATAGGTGTCTGTGTGATCATATTATTTTCAAATGTTTGAAGTACACTACAACAGGATATGAGAAACATTGATAAACAAGAAGATAAAAACAAGACTACTCCATTAGGACATGGTTACAACATTATTGGAACATTTAAATTATATATATATATATATATATATATATGTGTGTGTGTGTGTGTGTGTGTGTGTGATCATATTATATTTAAATTCTTGCAATACACTATAATAGTATATGAGAAACATTGATAAATAAGAAGATAAAAACAAGACTACTCCAAAGGGCATGGCTACAACATTATTGGAAACATTTAAATTATGTAAATGTGTGTCTCTCTAGTATCACTCAAATGCATGTTTCAGTGGTTAGTCCAAAAATTGGTATAAGAACATTACTACTTTTTTTCTATTGCAATCATGGATCTTAGTAATAGTTATTGAAGTTTTAACAGAAAAGTAAATTGTAATGTAGATAAATATCAAAAATTAGTGTGCTCTTATGACTCTCACTAATTAAGTATATATATATTGTGAGAAGAAGTTAATAGTACCATTAAATATTTGATATTGTACACCCAAAGGGAAATTATAATAATTTATGTTTCATAGAAAAGAAACTCAGATTTGGAATCATGGGTGGTGATAATGAAGATGTGGAGAGTCATACAAGACTATGTAGAGAAAATGATTTAAGATATAGATTCATTTGTTTTATATGTTTGCATATATGCTCTATTATATATGTGTATGAAATGTAATACTATGGTACAACTTTTGGGATTGTATGTGGATTCAGTTCTACTTGATATGTACACTTGTTATATTATCACACTTGGTTCCTTGTGTTGACAATATCACATTTTATTCATCATGTTGACTAAATGCTCCATGGTGTGGAAGATAATCTCAAATCATCACAAAGAATGTTTTAAATAGATGTTATATAGAAAGTATAAAGTAGACTCTGAGGTAATGATGTATCTATCCATAAACCAGAAGCAAATCCATGGTTTTGTTACTCAATATGTTTATTTATGAATTAAAATGAGTAATTGAATTCAAAGAGTAAATAATGTATGTATGTGATTATATACTGCTAAGATAGTATTGTACGTCAATGAATATTTAAAAGGTTGATGTACACATTTAATATCATTATATTGTTGATTCTGACAGACATGTGAAATATTTTGTGGAGGTATACTACATTTAGATGACATAGTTTGGTATAATTACTTATAATTGAAGAAAAATAGTACTCAAACATTATGAGGAACTCATATGTGTGAATATTCATACGGTCTTTGAACCATGAAATATGAAGATTTATTTAGGACGATAAACAAATTTTGGTTAATCATCATAGGTTGAAAATATTAAAATAGGTTCCTATAACCAAATAATGATATACCCCTACTTAAACCAAAGACACACCAAAAGAGTGGTTTAGTTTTACCCAAACCCAAGTACTTGACCTTCTTGGATGTATGTAAGGTGTGATGGTCTTAGAAAGGAGGAGACCAATATTGTGATTTTGACACAAAGTTATGTACAAAAAAACCTTTTTGAGTCATATCAAGACATAGTACACATGTAGCACTCCAGGTCACTGTTGTCTTTTGATTCTGTTAGTCAAACTATGGTTCATATCCTGCAACAATTTAGCTACCTAGAATTGTCATTTTTGGAGGTAGCATCAAGTTGGTTAGCCCAATGTGATAAATGACACACTAAATTAGTTCTAACATCAAGAATAAAGATAAATTTGATATGGTTATATTGTATTAGACCCACAGTTGCCAAGTTAGGATGGTTTTAAAGATGGAAAGTTAGAACTCTAAGCTAAGTATCATGGATATAATCCTCTTTATATGTGCTTCGGCCACTTGGTCCAAGGACATGTATAAATGTTTCTTGATATGTTTGTGTAATATGTTATTGTTTTTATAACTTAAATTGGTATCGATGTTATATTGTGGAGGTAATATATGAGTGACACTCATAATTTGGTTCATTACAACATATGTTGTGAGCCACAATATGCATGTGAGATCCTTAGTTATGTACATTGGTATGGCCTTATGAAATGATCTATGATCTTCCAGTGACTCATGCCTTCTGTAATTTTATTTATGTATCCACATTAGTGTTGCATAGGCTCCAACCAAAGATCATAGGTTTGTAAACCCTGATCCATCCTATGTGTTTTCTGTATGATTTTTGGCTAAACTACATCATAGCATGATTTATTTTGTTCAATATTGAGATTAAATGAGAAAATCCTAACAAGATGCATTAGCTTAGTATAGTAAAAGATGATATAATATTGTTTTGTGCTAGAACCATATTGCATATTTGGGGTCATCGGTTGAATAACAATTGGAGGGACCCTGGTTGAGACACAAAATAGATTTATTATTTTAAAATGATTAGGAGTATAGAAATGTTGAGAACATGTAACCAAACTAAGAACAACCTTAGGTCTTGATGCAACGTGGATGAAATGCATGGAGGTGTATCTCGAGTAGTTTTGGTCCAAGTTTGGGTATGACTTCAAGCTAAGTAGATCAATGATGAGTCATTCCTGGTGTTGTTGTCTTAGATTTGGACAGACACTAGGAAGATTACTATCATTATGGATTATGTTTGATGTTGCTTAAAATAGTGGTGGTTCAACAGTGAGGATTATCAGGCTTACTTACTAGGGGTTTAGGTATGGATTGACCCAAACGTAGAACCATTATGAGCCAAGCATGTGTTGGCGGATTTTGATATTGACCAAGGTGGGTTGATGTAGTGGATATGTGTGACCTTGAGGTCTACCAAACTTTAAGGATATTGAATGGCCTCTCCGGTATCAAAAACAATATATCACGTAAAAGGAGGACAAAATAAATAAAAAAATATCCTCATGTTTTGATCTAACCAATAAAACTTGAGTTCTTAACACTCATACCCCGTTATATCATACCTTGCGTCCCAAAAGTGATTTAGTACAATTATGGTTGATTTGGAAGAAGAAAAATAGAGCAATGATAGGTCCAATTTAGATTTTGTAAAACCTAGCTAGGTGTTAGTTATTAGAATCATCTTCTTCCTATTTCAGCCGCACACCGATGGAAGTATCTCTTCTAACCTTGTTTTTCTTCTCTTCTAACCTTTCTTGGAACTATTTATTAACTTTTACTCATATTTTCTTTTTCTTTCTCCCTAGTTGAGAGGTGAGCCAAAAGTGTTGTTGGTGAAGAAGAGAGGTTTTTTTCAATTTGTGAAAATCAAGCAAATTCAGGATTTGTGAGCTGGGATTCAAATCCCACCAAAGTTTTGACTATAGAAATGAATGGATTCTTTAATTTTGTCATAATAACTAGATCTGAACCATGTGACATTTAGAAGTAGATGGTTCGGCAAATCTATCGCTTGCTTATCTATGTTCGGCACATCTTGTAAACTAGTTTGATTCCGTGTTCCTAAATTTAGGGCCCGTTTGGTTGTGCTGAGAATCAATTCGCGTGTTGCAACTGCACAGTGTTTTCTAACCCAAAAGTTTTGTTGCTTGCGGGATCAACTCTGTCCTTGAAATCCAACTGCACCATCCGCTGGACGGCATACAAAAATTGGGGGAATCAACTGTGCCAAAACAGGGTGCGGTTACTTTTTCACGGTCACTCGTACAGCTGAATGCCTACGATGGTTCTGTTTGCTACATACATCCCATGCCCAACAGCCATGTGAGTACTACAGCTGTTGGCCGAGTAAGCTACTGATCAGGTAATAGGTACGTCGAACCAAATGAAAACAAGTCAAACATCTGAGTAGCAGCTGCATCTAACCAAACGATTAGGTTTGTACTTCAATTTCCTGAATTGCATTTCCTGTTTTCAAACTAACCGTTGCGTTGCAAGTACAAGCAACCAGACAAGCCCTTAGAATGATTGTTTGCTGTTAGTTAATTTCTTCCGTTTATATAACGTCTCATGACTTAAGTTTGCCACATCTTTTTCTGATACAATTATACCTTGGTGGGATCCATCGTCAATCAGATTTTGGGTCTGTGTTCTGCTAAGCCTGCCACTTTATGCCTCGCACGTTGGTTTCTGAGGTCAACATCATAAGCCAGGAGTGCACATCTTCAAGAATCATATTGTTTTCAACGCTCTTGTTCGTTATATCATGGCTGAAGTGAATAATTAATTAGTAGAGCCGCATGGCATTGGAGCATCAGCAGCATCCCTGCATATTCGCCTCGCCGTGTCTTCATAAAAGCTTCTTGCAAGGATCCTCCATTATCCATCACATCTCCAGCAGAAGCAGCAGCCACCCATCATCATCCCTTCACTCTTCCTTTTGGGATCAATCTCCGATCAACCAAAAAACCCAGTGAATATGTCAGCTTACTGTGGCAAATACGCTGATGAGCTCATCGCGACGGCAGCGGCCATCGCCACTCCCGGCAAGGGCATCCTCGCTGCCGATGAGTCCACGGGCACCATGGGCAAGCGTCTATCCAGCATCAATGTTGAGAACGTAGAGACCAACCGTCGCACCTTCCGCGAGCTGCTCTTCACCACCCCAAACGCCTTCCAGTACCTGTCCGGTGTCATCCTCTTCGAGGAAACCCTGTACCAGAATGCGGCCGACGGCAAGCCGTTCGTGGACGTTCTCAAGGAAGGCGGCGTGATCCCCGGAATCAAGGTGGACAAGGGCGTTGCTAACCTCGCCGGAACAAACGGAGAGACCACCACGCAGGGATTCGATGACCTGGGCAAGCGTTGCGCCAAGTACTACGAGGCTGGGGCCAGGTTTGCCAAATGGAGGGCCGTGCTGAAGATCGGCGCCACCGAACCGTCTCAGCTGTCCATCGACGAGAACGCCAAGGGGTTGGCACGCTACGCCATCATATGCCAGGAGAATGGGCTTGTTCCCATCGTCGAGCCGGAGATCCTCGTCGATGGGGACCATAGCATCGAGACGTGCGCTGATGTCACTGAACGTGTCTTGGCGGCCGTGTACAAGGCTCTAAACGACCACCACGTCCTGCTTGAAGGATCCCTCCTCAAGCCCAACATGGTCACCCCTGGGTCCAAGGCCGAGAAGAGGGCTACTCCCGAGGAGGTCGCCAAGCACACCGTCCGTGCCCTGCTCAGGACAGTTCCGGCAGCGGTCCCTGGAATCATGTTTCTCTCTGGAGGTCAGAGCGAGGAGGAGGCCACGCTCAACCTCGACGCCATGAACAAGCTCGATGGGAAGAAGCCGTGGACATTATCCTTCTCCTTCGGAAGGGCGCTCCAGCAGAGCACCCTCAAGGCCTGGGAGGGCAAAGAGGAGAACCTTGAGAGTGCCCAAACGGCCTTCAGGGCAAGGGCTAAGGCCAACTCCGAGGCGACTCTAGGAGTGTACAAGGGTGACTCGGCCAAGGGTGAGGGCGTCTCTGAGAGCCTTCACGTCGAGGACTACAAGTACTAGTCGCTGCCCGTGATCACCCAATTCAGACGTTGTGCGTTGTCGGACTGTTTTCCTTCTTCCTGTCTTTTTGGTACGTTATATACTTCGGTGGTGTATGTGCGCCGAGAAGAGATGGTGTTTTCGTAGACCTTTTTCCTATTGTTGCTGGTGAGTGGTGTTTTAAGATCTTGGAATAATACTAATAAACAATCGTTTTCTTCCTATAGATACCATTATTTTCGGTTCCTACTTTCTTAACTGCTTTTTTTTGTTCGTCTTTAGGGTACAAATGTGCATTTCCTACAAAAATTTGGTATTTTATTTTCCTTCATATACCATTCAAGCAATATAATGAAAGGTCATAGATTCAAAAAGCAATTATCATACATTAGCATATATTCAGGTCATAGATTCAAAGCACCTATCATCAAATAGCTAGGCTTCTCCTCTTCTCACCGAGTGGAAGATGTGGGAGGACCCTCGTTGCACAGTAGACATCAACCTCTCTCACTAACAATTCATTCATAACATTCTACTGTCTGCGCGGTTCTAGCCGACAACGGTAAGTTAGTGAAAGATAGCTCTGGCTTCTCTCTAGCAGTTTCCATCCGGTTCTCGTCGTCCCCCGTGCTGCTCCCTTCCCCCCAGGTGATCTCCGACAGTCTCACCTCTCCAGCTCAGGTAAAATCTTGCTTTGGTTAGTTCGGCTTGCAACATCTCCGTGGATCTGCTCTCTTTCAATCTCTCAATTTACACCTATTCTCTTTTGCTACCCTTCTAGGGTTTCCCGGATTTCCTAGTTTTGTTACCTGATCGCTCTGTTTTTCATCGCCTTCGGCTTTATGCAACATCGTTAATTCCAAAAATGATCTTCTACCGAGATTTTTCTTTAGTGGCTTCTCCTTGCCTTTCTCTAGTTTATTAAGGTTTTAAGTTGCCCTGTTTCTCAGTCTCTGCAGACATTCCCATTAAATGTGATGATTCATCAACTTTTCTGACCCTTCTTTCCCTGTGAAACTGTTGGATCCCATCTCTTTTCTGCAACATTCCCTTTAGCGGTTTCTCTTCCAACATCTCATTGATTGCACCACTTCATTCCCTTTTCCGGCAAGACCTCCTTCCCCAAACTCTGACGGCTTCCTGGACTAATACAACTTTGGCGTTCACAGCTAGACTCCTTACTAGATTCACCTAACATATCTTTTCTCATTATGAGAACCGGTGGTAGCTTCATCCTTGCCTCTTTATCAAGACCTAACCGCATGCAAAAATCTGGCAAAGTTAAGACTTTTCGTTGTGCCCTTCAGAGTCACAAACTACACAAATCGGAAAGCTCTCCAAAAGCTCCTTCTTCTCCTACCACTATGAACTCACACTTCCCTTTCATAGAGCTTCATCTGGCTGATCCAAAGTTCTCGTCCTCCATCCCGCTTCCTAGAGCTTGGATATACCACAGATTCGATATCTCCCCTGGCATCTGTATGATAAACATCGGTCACCGATCATTTCATGTTACGATATCATGGTCACCTCCTGAGGAGACCATCTGGGGGAAAAAAACCCTTTTCTCCTTATCTCCGACGGCTGGCCGAAGATGCGATCGGAACTCAAGCTTCAACCGGATTGGTCTATGTTTCTTCAACCTTACGCAGATCGCACTCTCCGGGCTTGGGTCAGAGACTTCAACCATCAATCCCCACCTGCTCTCGCTTTTCTTTACAAGAAATATGATCAGGACAGCTCATCGTCTTCAGATTCAGCGGATCAACTTTTTGTCAGAGCAGAATATTAACCTTATATAGGTGTAAAGTCTATGCCCATCTCCATCTCTTCCGGGTCTGAAGATGATGAAGAAGAGGTTTCATCTCCTGTGCTTCAATCAAGCAGCTCCATTGCAGGAAGGTACAAACTATTTCCCTCACCTTCTCCTTTGCTTAAAAATAAGGTCCCCAACCTCAAACTCACATCTCTCTACAAAACCATCGCACAAAAACCTCCCCTGATAACTGAAATCATCCCCAAGGACCTTGACCTACTCAATCTTTCTTTTCTAGTTCTGGGAAAAGCAAAATCCTCCCCACTCATCATTGACAATTTGGAGAAAAACCCCTCTAGCCATATCTGGAGAAAGGTTCCCCCAAAAAAATCCTTTCGAGCTCTTTTCTGCCGCTTCTGCCTCAGAAACAACCACTCCTCTTCCAGATGTTTCTCTCGCCTTGCATGCTTCAAGTGTGGTCTCATAGGGCACATAAAAAGGCACTGCATGGAGCGACCTTCTCCAAACAGTCTTGGACAACAGCTAAATCCACATAGCTCTCACATGCACTCCCACTTTAGACATCTCTCACATTTCCAAAATGGTTCAGTGGTCCCAAAACGACATCCTCCTGCCAACAGACCCCTTTCTATGTCTGCTCATAATCATTGCCTTTCTAGCAACCCTTTTGCATGCCTTGAAAATCTCCCGCCAAATCATGCAACATCTTCAAACCCTAGTCTCGAAAACTCAAGGTTACCGTCTTTTTCAAAACCCTACCTTCCCTCTTCAAAACCCTCGTCAAGTAACCGCTCCAAGCTCCCTTTTAAAAAACCTTCCCCCTTGTCCAAGATCCCACCTGCTAAAACACACAAAAAACATCAACCTTCCCCCGCACATACTATGAAGACTCCTGAACACCTGGAATATGCCATCGCCATGGATCTTCTTGCAAATTCGATGTGTCTTCTCAAGGTCTTCTCCCTTAGAAGCATCCTTGTCTCTATTGAAAACAATCTTGACAACAACCTCATAAATGTTCTTGACATCACTAGAGCTCTAGCCCTCCTTCTTCCCAGCCATTCCATCCTAAAACCAAAAATACTCTCGCCCACCCAGCTTATTTACACTGTCCCTCAAGGAACTCAGATTACCCACATTTTCAATCAAGTTCTTACCATCTCTTGTGGATCCAGCTTCATCATGGCTCGCCTTTCCAAATGGTCAGCTGATTCTGTTTCTTTTCCAGCCCCTGCGGGTGGATCTGATTGGGTTGCCATTTCAAACCTTCCTCCTCATTTGTGGGAACTAGAAATCTTCAGAGGGATAGCTCATTCAATAGGGGCTACTCTTCAATACATCAGCCCGGAAACTCTCCATCCCACTCAATACATTAAAGCCTATTGTCTCTTCTCAGTCAAAGCTGCTATCTCCCTCCCTCCTTGCATTAACATTAGAATTGGTGAATCGATCTACCATCTTAAGCTAGCAGCTGAACATCCCACCTTACATTGTTCTGCATTTTCTGACCTCTCTTCACATCCGCCATCATGGTTTAGCCCTAACAAGAGATATAACCACCCCTCACTCACCAGACCCCCCCAGATCAGAAGCCAAGTATGGACTAGGAAACCCTCAAACCCCCCTGACAAAGCTTTCTCATCTCAAAAAAAAAAGAGAAATCGATCTCCTATTCTTCCCCTCCCTACAACAAACATCCCATCACTCAAAAGATCATGTCCTTCAACTTCATCCACAAAGGAAAGTTGGCATTCTCCAGATAAAACAAATCAAAACTCTGCTTTTCAAGACTCTTCTCAACACTTCAAGGATGACTCCTTACAGAGTGCGGAACATAAGAGCCCTCTTCAGAAAACAAACACAAGCTACATCCAAAAGATTCTGCAACCCGGCCTCTCTATCAACAATGGATCAAGTATCTCAAATAGGGTCAAGAAAGGTATTTCTCCTTCCTCCTCTATCTGTTTTGATTCTTCGGTATCATCTCTTTCTACATCTACACCTTTAAAAAATAAAGTACAAAATAAGCCTGATACTATAGACGATTTAGCCTCTTGGTCTAGCTTAAAAAGTTTCTCTTCTTTTGCAAATAAGATTGGTTTATGCCTTGAGAAGGAAGATGATGCTCAGTATATCCTAAATGACCTTGAATCTTATATGGGCTGGTCAAACAGACGTTGTTAATCCTGCCTTTCTATCTTTTGGTCTCCCTTTGTTTTCTGTATAAATGAAAATTTCTACTTGGAACATCTGTGGAGCTTCAAATTTACAAAGAAGGAAAAAAATCCGATCACATATTTATAAAAATAAAATAGACCTTTTTTCTATTCAAGAAACAAAGACCTTCCTCACTCCTTTTGCCCTCAAAATGATAGGAGGAAATGGAATCACAAACTGGATTCAACTCCCTCCCAAGGGCTTCAAAGGTGGCATTCTTGTGGGTTACAACAACCAGGTCCTCATGCTACAAAATTCCTCAATTCAAAATTTTTCGATTACTATTGATTTCAAAAATCTTTCTGACGACTTCTTATGGTCTTTCTCTGGTATTTACGGAGAACCAGGACATGACAAATCCCTCTTTCTTGAGGAATTAAACAGCCTCTTCATAAACTATCACAGTTTACCATGGATCTTAGGTGGGGATTTTAATCTAGTCACTCAAATCTCTGATAGACTTAACTCAAATCCTTCCCCTTCCCCCTTATCTTCTGCAGACAAAAACTTTAAACAGATGATATCTGACTACTCACTTATCGACCATGCTCCCTCAAATGCCTCTTTTACTTGGTCTAGAAACCAAACCTTTGCACTACTAGATCACTTCTTATGTTCAAACCTTTGGGAGGACAAACATCCTCTCTCGTCTATATACATTGCTCACATAACCATCTCCGACCACTTTCCCATTATCATGGACACTTTTTCTTCCTCTTGGGGCTCCCGCCCTTTTAGAATTGAAAATATCTGGCTTCAAAATGAAAGTTTCAACTCTTCCTGTCTTGCTTCTTGGAATCTTGCTTGCTCACATTCGACTAACCTGGGTCTTCATATTTTGACAAATACAAAAAAAATCAAAAAACATATAAAAAACTGGTTGACCAACAATCCCTCGACCCTGTTGGATGACAAAAAAAACCTAGAGGACCAACTTTTGCTTTTAGAAAAAGATCCTTCAGCTGATCCGACTCAAATCCTATCCTTCAAAGCTGATCTAGAAAACATAAACAACAAAATAGAAACAAAATGGAGACAAAGAGCAAAAATCTTTTGGGCCAAAGAAAGAGATAAAAATACAAAAATTTTCCATAAAATTTGCAATCAAAAATTCAGAAACAACTATATAACACACCTCAAGATAAACGGAAGTCTCACTTCCCATAAAGAAACCATCATTAGGCACATAAAAAACCATTTCCAAAATATTTTCAACTCAAATCACAATCCGGCTGGTCTTGATCACTTTCAATGGCACTCCATCTGCCAAAACAAAATCCAAAATCCCCTTGACCTTATCAAACCTTTCAATTTGGAGGAATTACAATCTGCTGTTTCCGATCTAGGCAAAGATAAATCCCCTGGACCTGATGGTCTCAATGTGGAATTTTACTTGACTAATTGGAATCAGTATAAGCATGATTTTCTTGCTCTTCTCTCAGCCTTTCATTCCAGTCCAAACCCCCAAAACATCATAACATACATAAATAAAACATTCATCTCTTTGATAAAAAAAATAACAAACCTGACTTAATCACGCACTTCAGACCAATCAGTCTTATAAATACCTCTTATAAAATCATTGCTAAAACCTTAGCCAATAGAATTAAACCTCTAATGAACGACATCATCCCTCTAAACCAATCAGCCTTCCTAAAAAACCGGAGCATCCAAGATGCCTTCCTAATGGTCAATGAAACTATCCATCTCTGCCATAAAAACTGAACTCCTCTTCTGGCTATCAAATTGGATTTTGAGAAATCCTTCGACTTTGTAAACTGGAGTTGCCTGCTGAAAATTCTAAAAGGTTTTGCCTTCCCTAATAAATGGATCTCCTGGATCTATGCTTGCATCTCCACAAATCAGTTTTCTACCATCATAAATGGTGTCCCTTTTGGCTATTTCCATAATACAAATGGACTTAGACAAGGTGACCCCCTCTCTCCATATCTTTTCATCATCCTTACTACCCTCCTTTACAAGATGATCCATCTGGGCATTCAAAATAATATCATTTCTTCTCCTGAGGACTGCAAGGAAAATATTATTCAATTTGCGGATGACACCATCATCTTTTCCTCTCCTGATTTATCCTCGGTTCAAAACATCTTCAGGATTATAGGCTTATTTTCCTACATATCTGGTCTTAAAGTTAACATTCAAAAATCTTCCATCTTTGGAATTAACCTCCATCATTCCACCCTCGAGACTATGCAAGATTTTCTCAAATGTAAATCGGAGGACTTTCCGATCAAGTACCTGGGCCTTCCCATCACTCCATACAACATCACAAATGCTATTTGGAATCCCATTGTAACAAAAATAAACTCAAAACTTTCTAGTTGGGAAAACAATTTTCTTAATCTCTCGGGCAGGCTAACCCTCCTTAATAGTGCCATCACTCCTATAACAACACACTTCCTAAGTTGCATTCCCTTGCCCTCAAAGACCAGACACATCTTGGACAAAACTCGGAGAAAATTCCTTTGGAATAATACCCAAAAAAATGATAAATTGGGGAAACACTATCACCTGGTTAATTGGAAAACAATCTCTGCTCCTATTGATCAAGGTGGATGGGGGATTATAAACCTTGAAACACACTCCCTTTGTCTGATTACCAAAAGTATAGATTGCCTCACCCAAAATAAATAAAAAATCTGGACAAATCTCATCATGCATAAATATTATCGCTCCACACCACCTTGGCATCAAATCAAAAGGAAATCTGCTTCCCCCTTTGGAAATACATAAATAAAAACATCAATACTATTCAATAGTTGCTGAATACCCCTCCACACTCTCATAAATATATCTCTTTCTGGTCAGACCATTGGTATTAACAATTCAATTATAAACCTCAAAACATTATGGGTTATTCCAAAAAATCTCATCCATATAAAAATTGATAAAGCCCTCTCCCTTATCACCAGCAAAAGATCAAACTCCTTAAAAAGATGTATCCTCTCTGTTTTAAGTCAACATGAACTCAGCAATATCTCAACCTCTTTAGAAGAAAACACTTCAAATAACATCTATTGGAAATGGGGTAATGATTATTCGGTGAAACATGCTTACAATTTTATTTCTTACAGAGGTATCACCCCATCTTCATCTAAACTTTGGAAACAAAAATGGCCACATAAATATAAAACATTCTTATGGCTTCTCCTCCACAATAAGCTTCTTACAGGAGAAATAATCAAAAAAAGGGCTTCCAAGGTCCGTTTAGATGTGTCCTTTGTGAACAAAATGAGGATTCAACAAGTCACATCTTCTTCAAATGCTCTTTCTCTCAAACTATCATCTCACACTTCTTGCGAAATAGTCTTCCTGATCTCCAGGAATCAATTTTTCCAATTCATATTCCTCCATCTAGGCTTTACAGGCAGCACAAAAGTAATGATCTATTCTCAGCCATCTGCTGGAATCTTTGGAAGGAAAGAAATAATAGGATGTTCAACAACAAGAAAAAAATGGTTAAGACTATTTTAAATGATATCGATGTCGATCTTCACATCTTTATCAATCTGCAGGAAAAATAGCAGGTGTTTCCCAAGAGCTATCAAGCGAAGGTAACTCTGAAGCAGCGGAATCGGAAGCAGCTTTCCTATGTGATCTAAAAGCCATGGTGGACGATGAGACGGGTGTCAGTCTTGTGCAGCAACTATAGTGTCGTTCCATCCCATGCTAGTTCAGCACTTTTAGTATCATTTCCTAGTTTGCAAAAACTTTTTAATTTAAAAGAGGCTTGTTTTAAGGGGTGCCTCCCCCGAGCTACTTTCAGCTTATTTTCTTTCTCTACAAACTCTAAGCTGTTACTTCACATTAGCAGGTCTTCTCTTGCTAATGGGCTTATTCAATATATCATTACCTTGCCTCAAAAAAAAACTACCTTGCCTCAAAAAAAAACAATTCATTCATTGTAAATTCGACCACAATTGCATCTTATGTTTGTTCATGCCAGTCCTTCAATGACCAAAAGAAACTTCTTATGGAAATGCTTGATGGCGACCGCCGCTAAAACCCATGGTCCATGGGCTATAATGGGAAATTTCAACACCATGCTCAGCATATCATAAACACATGGAGGTAAGTCCTCCAATCATCATTCTAGTGTCAAGATCAATGACCAAACTAACAGCTACTAGGCTTGATGACATTGAAGCAGACGGACAATTCTACACCTTCAAGAGAGGAAACATACTTGAGCGAATGGATCGTATAATAGCTAATGAAGAATGGTTGGACGAGAACACTTACATTGGTGTCTCGATCATGCACATATGTTTCTCTGACCATAACCCTATCTTTGTTGCAAATAGGGTGAAGGAGAGATAACAATATCAAGTGCACTTTCAAACTAAATCCAGCTAGAATATTCACCTTGACTTTCAATGGCACCTATGGCAAAGGTGGAACAACAAGAAGACCTTCATTGAAGCCCTTGAAGCATTCCAACCAACTACTACTAAGTGGGATGCCAATACATAAAAGAAAATACAAAGACAGAAGACTCATATACTTCATGAACCCAACAAGATACATGTAGTTGTCACTACCCTTGAATGTCTCTTTGATGATCTTCATGCTATTGCGCTTCAGGAACAACTTCAACAAATTGCTTCAACGAAGAGGTCAGTATACGACAAAAATATTATATAAATTACAGCCAACTAGGGTATAGTAGTTCAAAGTTCTTCAACACCTACATCAAGGTAGGTCAGCACAGGAACAAAGTAACTCTAATCCAGAATGGGGCAACGAGTGGACGACTTCTTCTGAGGACATTAAATACCTTCTCAGATTTTTTTCTCCAATCTGCTAATTATGCAACAAGTAAGGGAGCCCCATTATATATAGGAATACATAGGTGACTTCCACACTACAAGCTCAACTCATTTATAGCGCATAGATGTAATGCCTACCGCTGAAGAAATTAGTTGAGTGGTTGTTATAACTTGATTTTTCACATGTTTTTCTATAATGGAATGTAATTATTTGAATAAAAAGGACATTTAGAAATATGTTATGCATTGCTTTAAAAGTATGTCCTTCTTTTGTAACTTCCCCTTTTGTGGTGAAATTTGTAGTTTCTGCAATTTTGCTAGTCTAATAATGATATATGGGGAAAAGGAATAGAAGAAATATCCAACAATGAGAAAAAAGGTAAAAAGATAATAGATAGTTGGTGAAATCCTTATGAGAAATATGTAGAATTCTTTAGAAAGTGGTATGGATGACCACTAATGGTTGAATTTCGGTTTCATATGGTTGCTAATAAGAAAAGTAATTGAAATAAAGAATATAGAAAAGAAAGTAAGATAAAAGAATGTGTTTATTGCTTGAAATGTGTTTTATAAGGAGAATAATTGGAGATTAAGAACAATGCATTTTCCTTTTGAGTTTTGGACTCAAACCTTGCCCAAGATCATATAAAGTCATTATAGACTTTCCCTCAAAATTTGGGATTAAAAGGGTTAATGAGAGAGATATATTGAATTTAACAGCTTCCCTAAAGTTTTGATCTTAAAAAGGAGATGAGTTAAAAGTAACGATTTATTTTTTATTTGGAAATCTTGGGCTCGGCCCATATTGACGTCACGGGGACTCTCAGTCGTCCGATCAGAAATCTGACAGTGGAGGAAGCATGCCTAGCTCGCGACTAAAGAGGAAACAAGCCTACAGTGCCGACCCTACTCCTTTCCTTACTCTCTCTCTCTCTCTCTCTCGGTAACCAATATGGACACTTAAAAATGTTCCCACTAAATTTGGGAAAGCAAGCGGAGTCCAACCATCCCCTCATTCCGCCTGTTTCACAAACTCTAGAAGGTTTCCCCAATTTATTTCTAGAGTCAGAACTCCCTTAAGGTTTGACTGGTTGCTACGCCTATAAAAAGCTTGGCAGCCTCTTCATGAAAGGGGCACACATCCCTTCAGGGCACAGAGGAACTGACTTTGTCTCCAATCTCAATCACCGGAACCAATTTTCCTTCCTTCTCAATTTTCCACCAGGGGACTTCCTTCTCAACTTTCCTATAGGACCCATCCTCAACAAGAGTTGAGACCTTCATTGTATTAGCGAGGACTAGGCGGTGGTGCCAGCTCCTTGACTCGAATCTCCGACACCCCAGAACGTGAAGTCAACCCTCCAGTTGACTCATTCAGGTGCAAGGATAGTCCGTATTCAGAGGAAGAAGATGACATGCGGGGAAATGACAATCCTACCCAGAGGGTGTGAATTCTTTGATCGACAGCACTGAGGTCAAACTGGCCCTTTCGACCCCTCCACCGCAATTGCGAATGCGATGGAGCCTGAGCCCAGGTGGCATCATCCTATTGGTGTGGCACGAGTCTGTTGTGGATGGATGAGTAAATACTGACATGGTGCTCCTTGTTTGGCCCAAAAGGTGATTATTTTGTAATAAAACTAATAATTTATTGGTATCTCAGATTAAGACAAATTATGCATGAAAATTGATTAGAAGAATGCAAGGATTTCAATAAAAATATAAACAGAATCTAGATCTGCCTCTAATTCAAAAAGTATCCAAAGTTACCATCTTTAATGTGGTTAATGCATTAGAATCCAAATTTCTAAGTTTTGATGATCCTAATGTGTTCAATTGACTCTAATAAACAAAGTTTGGTCTATTTGGATAAAAAGGATAACTTGGATCCGATTTGAGATTAATAACTCATTAAATGGTTAATTAGGATTTCCTTGAGAATAAAAGTGCAATTAATGATAAGATTAGGGTTTGTCAACCCAAAACTCATGAAAAGGGATAATTAGGGTTTAGGAAGCCAAACACCCTGATGAAACCCTAACTTGAGACCCAAGTCAATCTTAGTGATAATTTAGATAGAATAATGATTCATGGGTGTTATTCTTTAACTTTCAAGATAATTATTTGGTTGCTACACCTGACCAAGGTATGTGGCTACGCCTATGAATAACTTCATTAGTTTCACAGTGTTTCTCTGAGGTTATTCTGGATTGCTTGAAATTAAATGCCTGCATGCTTATTTAATTCCTGCAATCTATAAAGTCATTATGGCTATCACAATTTATGCTTATAACTTGCTTGAACCGCACATACCAACTCTAGAATTTTGAGAATGGAAAGGAATGAAAAGTCATGGTGACGGCTAAAGACCAGGCCCTAGATTGGGAAGGTCAGACCATGCCCCAGATAGGGAAGGTCTTATGAGGTCATATCCCAGATTGGGAAGACCAACATGGCACCTAGATCCAGATTGAGAGGTGGCCTATAGTCCACTGCAGGGACAAACCCCTAAGAGAGGGCATCCCAGAGGTTGGGTAAAAATGGGTTGAGAGGTTATGAAGAAAATGGTAATTTTGATTATGTAACAATAACTGTTGTGAATATGATGTTACACTTAGATACAATCTTTTTGTTCCCTTGCATACCAATATAACTTGTTATACTAACTGACTATTTTTTTTGTCGACATTTTAGGATAATCTGCTAATATTATTGCAAGTTTAATGGAAAGCAGACATCCAATGAAGAAGGCACCAAACAAACAAGAAGTGATGTAATCTCTAGAGGATTTAGTTAGTTTTTATTTCATGTTGCACAACTTTAGAAATCCATATCAGGTAATTCCTTAGTGGAAATTGTAATATCTATATTGTATCAAACTCCTTTGATTAATGAAATTTATTAATTATTTTTTGTTATTTTATAAACCTTCGGTTCTGTAACAAAGGTAATGGCCATTGCCCTCTCATTCTACTTGAATAAGGTATGACAAGGGGAGGGGGTCATTACATTTTTTGTCAGAGTTGGTTTACCATATAACCTCTAATAATTATTAAATTTCAAGAGTTCTATAGATCCCCAAGGGAATTATTAGAGTACTTTCCAAAGACGATGGTGTCTAGAAAGGACCACGATCTGAGGGTTGATAATATTTTCCTCTACATCGCTAGCCGGCTTATGAGGACTCTTGGACTCGTGCATTCGACTTGGCCAAAGTTAGAGGACTTTACTCAAAATAACATACCTCTAGGATTTCTCATATAATTTCATCACTTCTCTACCCTCTTCGCTCCCTAAACCCTAGGTACATGTATCTTCTCTCTTTATTCCTTCTGAGTACTAGGGTTATGGATATTAGGGATTAAGGCATCCTCTTCCAAATAATGAACATATAATGGGAAATAATGGGTTCGCCCTTACAAGGGTAAACCTTAAATGGAGAAAGGGCGGGTTTAGAAAACCCTAAGTGGGACATAGAAAACCCAAAGTTGTTGAGGTATGGTCTCTAACCCTAACCTTAAATCCTAATTCTAAGCAAAGGATAGAGAAAAGAGAGGAATACCCAATAAGTTGGGATACCTTAGTTTGTCCATGCATGCAAGCATGTAGGTTAGGCATGCATGATACACTTGGAGGACTTGAATATGCATGTGAAACATAGACAATAAGTGGTTGCATGACCCCTAGTGCAACTTTTAGTTTTGGTGACCCGACCTAGGGTGGGTTGCCCCTAAAAAGGAGAAAAGAATTATGAGGGAGATAACATCTTAAATCAGAAGGTTATTTGTGACCAAGAAGACTAAACTTTTTTTTGGTAGGAACCCTAACAGAAAGTGTGTCCCCACACAGACACAAGTAGGAGGTAGACATCCATCTAGGTGAAAGCTAGTGACATCAAGGTCGGATGAAGGATTAGTCTGAAGCTAGATGGTTAATGTCTGTTGGATTATGAGATAGGCATACTAAATTGAATGGACGAGGAGCACAGTAATGAAGTAATATGTTTTATGATGACCTTAGTCAGATTTGAGAATCTGACTTTAGTTTTTTTAATTTTGGACAATAAGATCGATAACACAAGTGTATAAGACAAACTAGCTGAGGATAAGATGTGAATCTGTAGGAGCCTCAACCTCTTATACAAAGGAGATCTCTAGTGGTAGGATCAGTTATGGGGTTAACTCCTTAGAGAGTGAGACCTAAAAGGATAAGGTTGGGAACCTAGACTCCAAGACATGAGGAGTTATGAGAAATATTTGTTGGATATGTCCTAAACTAGATTGCCCCTGAGTGAATGAGTTGAGTTACTTATGCATGGTCCCTAGAGGCTTGTGGTACCCGAGGTGTCCTTAGAATGACCAAACCCTAGAAATAGAGAAGGATGCTTCTTATACATATGTGAAGATGATATGAGTACCTACCGTCTAGGAGAGGGAAAGAGAGTCCCCAGATCTTGGATATGTACGGAATGGTAATATGTTGTGAAGCCTCATACTCATATTGGTAGTCTCTAGTGCAGAACTTTAAGGGTTGTTTACATGAAAGAGAGAGTTGGGTAAGAAAATTTTGTGAATAGGGATCTAAGAAGAAAATGCCATCTCATGTTTTGGTTCGATACTTGCTTAAGCGGCTAAACCATGTTGTTTGGATGACCAATGCTAAGGAGGTAAACCTAAGGTTCCTAGACCAAAGAGGGGAAGTGGTGGTATATATAATGCTCACAAGGTTTAGTGAGTTCATAGAGATTAAGCATGGCACCTCCTGAAGTTTTGGGTAAAGGAAACCCCACTTGGACCATGATAGATGTTGATGAGCCACTCACACAAGTTGGTCTAGCACTACCATGTTGTCATATGTACGTATGAAACTGGTCCAACCTTGAGATATGATTATGTAACATAATAGAAAACTTAGAAAAGGTTTAATAAGTTCTCTACTTGCTATTGGTTAAACACATGCATGAAATATGATAAAGGAAAGTGACGTGAAATATTAAACATGGTCGTCATTGACTGGAGGGATATGTGACGAATAAATCTCCCTTCTTCCGAGTACGCTTTGTCTATTTCGGCCTGCTATATAGCATGGATGGAATAATGGGAAATGTACCTAAGGGACATGTCCTATTTTGATAATAAAACTTTGTATTTGAGTATGTTTTGTGATCCTTGGTATTGCTAAGTATTAAATGTATCTTGTCTTGGGATATGACCCTTCTTAAAGGAGTGAGTTCATAAAATAGCTTAAGAATGAGATCACATTAAAGGTCACTTAAGAATGAGAGAGGTTAAGAAGCACATATACGGATTATGATTCTTTGCACCCATGTGAATCATCTCTAAGGGATATGAAGGAAAGTCACTACAGAAGTGATCGGTAGGATGAGACCAGGCCCAAATGGGTAGTTTGCCATGAGCCCAATAAAGGGGAATAATAAAAACTATGAGTACCCTAAGAGAGGAAATTCAGGTGAAAGAATTGAGGATATAACGTGCTTGGATTTGGTCAGAGAAACCTCAAGAAAAATGTGGATTGAAATAAAGTAAAGTTATACATCTCAATAGCAGTAAGTCAATCCTAAGCTCAAGAAATGATAAGATTGATGGGAGTAGGAGTTGACTATGTTGTGCATGCACAAGACCATATGGTCAGGAGGTAACAACTATGTTTGCCTGAGGCCCATGGTTAGTAGGTTGGCAACCTTCATGAGTTCATGAGGCCAAGGGGTAAATGTGAGAGGCACTCCCTAGATGCATAAGGATGAGATCACTCCAAAAGTACTGGTACCCTAGGAACTTTGAGGAGACAACTAATCTAATGGGAAAAGAAAGAAAAAAAGTCAAGTAATGATGAAATTGCACAAACCCTAGAGTGAGAAAGGCTCTTTACTTCAAGGAATATAAGAATATTGTGAAATGAAAAGCTTGTATGGTTTAGAATCATGTTGAGAGGGCCAATGTCATGGCACATGAGTGGTTAAAAGTGATGGTATATGACCAAGAGGTCATGAGCTCAAACCCCAGGCGACGAGAAGAATGAATCACCAATTTTAAACAAAAAAAGAGTCATGTTGAGAGGGATTCAACCTAAATATGAACTTAAAAATGGTAATGTGTGATGCATCACCTCTACTCTTGGAATGCGATGAGCTTTGTATTTGAACTGTAACTAAATACTTATTTCATCTTTTTATGAGTGTGAGAGATGAGACAGACACATGCCATATTAGAAATGGAAATGATATGAGGAATAAATACTTAAGTTGAAATCCTTTTATGATAAACCTAGGATTTGAGGTTTTACTACACCCTTATGAGAGGATATTGAATAAATGGTTTGAAACCTAGATGAGCAAGGTAATTGCCAAATTGAATTTCAAAAGAGGATTTAATTTATAAGTGGGAATTTGGATTCTATAGGTATAAGATTGAATCTGGTGATCAAAATAATGGATGCAAGATTTGAGGTACCACATAAAGACCAAGCTTGACTTGTTGACCGAGCTTGTAACAGCCCATGTAGATGACTCATAGTTAGACACGATGAAAAGGTCGATAGAAAAGCCTAGCGCGCATATTTCGGTGGAAGTAGATGGTTGAATCTAAAATAAGAATCGCATTTGGGTCCCTAAGGATTCACCCTTAAGGACTTAGAAGTTCATTAGTCTAAGTTTACCATGCACCCTAGCATCAGGAAGATGTTTAAAGACTTGCAGTGATATTTCTAGTGCTAGAATGAAGAAAGACATAGCATCATATGTAGCCAGTGTCTCACATGGCAGAAGTTGAACACCAACAACCTAATGGATTACTACAACCAATTGAGTTTCCTGAAAGGAAATGAGATCAGAACACTATGGATTTGTCATGCCCCCCTCAAAGACAAAGAAAGGTCATGATGCAATATGGGTTGTGGTGGATTGGCTAACCAAGTCAGCACATTTCATTACCTTAAAGATCACTACCAAGGTGTCACACTAAGCTAAACTATATATTAGAGAAATAGTATGTATACATGATGTTTTGAGTTTGATTATCTATGAATGTGACCCTAAGTCATTTCAAAATTGTAGAAACAAGTGCATGAAGAATTTGGTACACGGTCAAAATTTAGTATGGCTTACCACCCCCAAAATGAGGGAGAGTTAGAGAGAATGATTCCGGAATTAGAAGCCATGGTGAGAGAATGTGTGCTCGATTGGGGGTGGATCATGGGATCAATACTTGCCCTTAGCTGAGTTTGCGTATGACAATAGCTACCAAACTAGTATCAGGATGCCTCTGTATGGAGCTCTTTATGGGAGGTCGTATCGACCACTGCTTCAAGTGAATGATGTTGGTGAGAGGACCTTGTTGAGGTCAGAGGAACTATAGTTATATGCTGACAAGGTTGTTTTGATCAAGAAGAGGTTGAAGAGTTTTTGGGATCGACAGAGGTCGCATGCTGATGTAAAGTGGACAACTTTGTACTTAATAAAGGTGACTATGTGTTTCTAGAAATCTGATCCCTCTGAGCTATAGCTAAGAACAGAGGAAAGTTTGAGCCCTTGATACATGGGTCCCATTGAAATCCTAGAGAGGATTGGTGAATTCGCTTATCGTGTAGCCTTACCCCCATAATATAATATGATGCATGATGTGTTCCATGTGTTCAATATAAAGTGTTATGTGAACGATCCCAACCATGTGTTGAGCATTGAACCTATTGAACTCCAAGGGAGGTTGACATCCCTAAGTCACCTATGAGGGTACTGGATACTAAGGTGAAGGAACTCAGGAACAAAAAGATCGAGATGGTAAAGGTTATATGGTAGCACCATGGAGAGGATGAAGCCACATGGGAGATAAAGACAGACATGGAAAAGCCTCATCCTAATTTGTTTGCATACTTAGTCGAATTTTGAGGACAAATTCCTATAAGAGTGGAAGGATGTTATAACTTGATTTTTCACATATTTTTATATAATTGTACTTCAATTTGAACAAAAAGGACATGTTAGAAATATGTTATGCTTTGCTTTAAAAGTATGGCTTTCTTTTGCAAATTCCCCTTTTGTGGTGATAATTATGGTTTCTACTGTTTGGTTAGTCCAATAATGAAATATGGGGAAAAGGAATACAAGAAAATTTCAATAATGAGAAAAAGGTAAAAGAATAATAGATGAGAATTATGTAAAATTCTCTAGAAAGTGGTATGGATGACCACTAATGGTTGAGTTTCTATATCATATGGTTTCTAATAAGAAAAGTAATTGAAATGAAGAGAAAAGAATGTGTTTAATGCCTAAAATATGTTTTTTAAAGAGAATACATGGATATTAAGAAAACTATCTTTTCCTTACGAGTTTTGGACTCAAACCTTGATCAAGGTTAGATAAATTCATTATAGACTTTCCCCCAAATTTTGAGATTAAAAGGATTAATGGAGAGAGAGATTGAATTTAGTAGTTTTCCTAAAGTGTTGATCTTAAAAAGGAGATGAGTTAAAAGTTATGATTTATTTTTTATTTGGAAGTCTTGGCCCCCGACCATACTGACATCACATGGACTGAGTCGTCTGACTAGAAATCTAACGGTGGAGGAATCATCTCCTAGCTTGCAAAGAAAGAGGAAATGAGCCTACTATACTGAACCTTCTCCTTTCCTTACTCTCTCTCTCTATAACCAATATGGACACTTAAAAATGTTCCTACTGAATTTGGGAAAGCAAGCCGAGTCCAACCATCCCCTCTTTTCGTTTGTTTTGTGAAATCTAGAAGGTTTCCCCAATTTATTTCTAGAGTAAGAACTCCCTTAAGGTTTGACTGGTTGCTATGCTTATAAGACACTTGGTAGCCTCTTCACGAGATGGGAACACAGTCCTTCAGAGCATGAAGGAAATGAATCTGTCTCCAATCTCAATCATCGGACCCAGTTTTCCCTCCTTCTCTATTTTCCGCCCAGGGACTTCCTTCTTGACTTTACTATATGAACCATCATCGACAAGAATTGAGACCGTCGTTGTGTTTGGGAGGACCAGGCAGTGGTGCCATCTCCTTGACTTGAATCTCTGATGCCCCAGAACATGGAGTCAATCCTCCAGATGACTCGTTCAGGCACAAGGATAGGTCATATTGAGAGGAATAAGATGACATGTGGAGAAATGACAATCCTACCCAGAGGGTGTGAACTCCCTGATCGACAACATTGAGGGCAAAGTGGCCCTTTTGACCCCTCCACTGCAATTGCGAACACGATGAAGCTTGAGCCCAGGTGGTGTCATCCTATTGGTGCGTCCTGGCTCTACTGTGAACGAATAAGTAAATGTTGATATGGCGCTCCTTGATAGGCCCAAAAGGTGATTATTTTGTAATAATCCTAATAAATTATTGGTAGCTCAGATTAAGACAACTTATACAGGAGAATGCAAGGATTTCAATAAAATAATAATCAGGATCTAGATCTGGCTCTAGTCCAAAAAGTATCCAAAGTTACCATCTTTAATGTGGTTAATGCATTAGAACCCTAATTTCTAAGTTTTGATGTTCCTAATTTGTTCAATTGACTCTAATGATCAAAGTTTGGTCTTTTTGGATAAAAAGGGTAGCTTGGATCTAATTTGAGATTAATAAATCATTAAATGGTGAATTTGGGTTTCCTTGAGATTAAAAGTGCAATTAATGATAAGATTAGGGTTTTTCAACCCAAAAATCATGAAAAGAGATAATTAGGGTTTAGTAAGCAAAAACCCTAATGAAACCCTAACTTGAGACCCAAGTCAGTCTTAGTGATAATGTTATAACATCAATTTTGGTCGTATTTTTATGCAATTATTAAATAAAAAGGGGTTGCTTGACAATTTGTATGCATTGTTTTACAATTTGGGTTTCTTTGCAAATTTGTCTTGAATTATGAATTTCGTGATTTTTCCTATTTGAATAAGTCAATGGATGGATAAAGAACAAAAAGAAAAATCCTTAAAAAGGGAAAAGCAAGAGGGAAGTAAATAACTTATGTTTATTTAAGAAAATGTAGAATTCTCTAGAAGGTGGCATAAGTGGCCATAATAGGATGGTTTTAGTGCCACTTGCCTTCTAACATCTAGAAAATTTGAAATTAAGATAATAGCAAAAGAAGAAAGAGGAAATATCAGTTAAATGCAATATATATGCCTTTTTGGTGCATGACTTGCATATGAAGAAAAAGAGATATTTTTTTCGAGTTTGAAACCCAAATTGTGTCCAATGGTAGATTTCGTCATCAAGAACCTTCTCTTAAAATGTAGGATTAAAAAGCCAACGGATTGGAAGATGTGCATTTTACAAAATTTCATAAAGTGTGTATAAGTTGGAAATGTATTAAGTGTCACCTTTTTTTATTCAAATTAGGAATTTTATTCATGGTGTGTGCTTTGTGGACCGTTGATCCAAAGATCTAATGGTGGGCGCTTGTCTCCTACCTGCAGCCGCATAAGGAAAGTGGGGACAGGAAACCTTCACTCTCGATTCCTTTTTTCTCCATGCCTGATGCATGTGCAAGATTGGAAACTCGCCCAACACTTCCACAACAAGAAACTGATTCAATTAATCCTAGATTTGATGGGGTTATGGAAGCCCTAGAAGCTTTGCCCTAAACAGCCATGGAGGCAGAACCTATAGAGGGATCCTGTCTATAAAAAGGGGGAACTAGAGACCCTCTGCGTAGCCAAAAATACTTCCACAAGATCGCCTGCGGCTCTATGAACCCAACCATGCTCTTAATTTGACCCCAGAACTCATTCTTGGCCTCCCTCATTCACCTTGAACCTCACCAAAAAATGGATGCTTGTCCCGACTTCTCTGACCTCTCCACGACCAATTACCACCACGACCAGGTTCATGGAGGTGTGACAGTGCTTTGTGCACCTTACCCTACTGTTCAGAGGCCCCAAAGCCCCAAGTCAACCTTTGGGTTGACTTGCCTAGACTGCAGCTCGCGAGGAGAGGGTCGAGCGGAGGTTGAAGACAACCCACCGCAAAAAGACGATCTTGCCCCGATCTACTTCAACACAAGGTAAGGACTTTTAGGTCTTTTTGCCTTTTTTTAGAAGATGTTTGCCACGCAAGCGGGTTTCCTACGTGGCGGCCCGTGATTGGTCTAAAAGGATTTATTTTTCAAAAATAATAATAAAACATAGGGTTGTCTAAAAGTAGCAAGTAATATATGCATTTTGATCAGAAAAATGCAAGCTACATGATAAAAATATAATCTTGATCAATATCTACTTCTAATTCGAAAGATGTGCAAAGTTGATGCGCTTTTAATACTTTAATGGGACTAAAACCCTAATTTGGGGATATTAATGAGTTTAATAGACTTAGTCGATGTTACTAATCAAAGTTTGATCTTTTATTGAATGGAAGGATAACATTGGACTCATGAATACTAAAATCTTAGTTTTGTAGAATTAGGGTTTCTTTATGCATAAAATGGTATTAAATGATGGAATTAGGGTTTGTCAACCCAATAAACATAAAATTTTCAAGTATTCATCTTTCTACCTCTCTAACCCTAATTTGGCTTGAAAAGGGTAAAATTAGGACTTTTGCATAAAAGATACCTTTTGTAGAACAACTGTGTATATGGAGTCTAAAAGTAGGGTTTGTGAATTTAGGAAGTGGAAAAAGGCAATAATTGGAGAAAAGAGTAATAGAGATAAATACATAGGAAAGTGGACATAAAAACCTAACTTGAGAATCAAGTCATTCCTTTGATGGGATTTAGAGTCATAAAGTGACACATGGGTGTATCCCTTTAATTTCAGGTTGACTTGCTTGGTTGTGATTTAGTCTACTATTCCTGTTTGGACTACAAATTTTCCTAAAATAGGTATGTGGTTATGCTTAAGATTAACCGATGTAGTTTCACACAGTTTCTCGAATGTTTCCCTCACATGGTTGAAATTATATGCTTGGATGTTTATTTCATTCCATGCTAACTCTAAAGTGACTATGATTATCACATTATATATGAACATGACTAGTCCAAGTCTAGGCCACCTCTGGATCTATGAAAAGGCCATCCTCCTGGATAGGGGAAGGCATGTTTTGGTACCAGCCTAGATAGGCAGTACATGAGAGGTCACCCGCCTAGATAGGGGGAGACATGAGAAGTCACCTGCCTGGATAAGGGGAGACATGATGAAGTCCTCCTCCTGGATAGGGGAGGATAATGAATACTACAGTACAAGGCACTGAGGGGATACGACAGAGGTGGTGAAACCTAGATTGGGTAGCCACGGTAAAAGTTGTTAATTTTGTTTGTTAAGACATTAATTGAAGAATTATTTTGTTAACATTATCTGTGAAATTTTGTTTGCCCCCACATACCGGTATGACTTGTCATACTGACCGATATTTTTATTGTCGGCGTTTTAGGTTACTCTTGTTGGAAATGGGACATTCAAAGAAGAAGGCATTGAAGAAAAATAAATGAAGTAAGCCATGGAGGATATAGTTAGATAGTCTAATACTCGATAAATCCCAGAACCTCTTTTTGTGAACTTTGAAAAAGAAATTTTTATTATTCTGCAACAAGTTTAGTAGTTTAGCAAAATTTATTTTTTTATTTTTGATTATGCACAAAACCATTTTGATCCTATTTTGGGGATAACAACTCTAGTTTCCTAGCCTTCCTTAATTGGGGGTTGTTGGTGAATGGGGTCGTCACAGATAATTTAGATAGAATAATGATGCATGGGTGTTATGCTTTAACTTTCAGGATAATTGATTGGTAGCTTGTGTGGTTATTCCTAATTTCTCTTTCCTGGACATCAAGAACACCTGACCAAGGTATGTGGTTATGCCTATGAATAACTGCAGTAGTTTCATGGCTTTTTCTGAGGTTTTTCCAGATTTCTTGAAATTAAATGCTTGCATGTTTATTTAATTCTTGCAATCTATAAAGTCACTATGGCTATCACAATTTATGTTTATAACTTGATTGAACCCCGCATACCAACTCTAGAAGTTTGAGAATGGAAAGGAATGAAAAATCATGGTGATGAGTAAAGACCAGGCCCCAAATTGGGAAGATCAGACCATGCCCTAGATAAGGAATGTAATGACCCCACTTCCCGATAACCCCCAATTAAGGGAGACTAAGAGGTCAGAGGTGTTATCCCAAAATACAGGATCAATGGTTTGACAATTTAATCAAAAATAATTATCAAATTCTACTAATACTAAACTGAGAAGTTGAAATAAAATAAAACTTTTTCATACCTTGTAATATTAGGATCTAAGACTTCTATCCGTATATGAAATCTATCTATCTAATCCTCATTTGTATTACTTAACTTTATCTTCGCATATTCCGTTTTATTGTTTGTCCTTTTCAGATAATACCTAAAATGCTGACAAACAAAACATTGGTTAGTATATTGCTATACTGGTATGTGGGGACAAACACAACATCACAAATAATCTCTAACAACCTAAATATAGCAAATAGTTGATTAACAATCCAAATTACGTTTTCAATGTAACTTCTCAACCACTTTTACCCTAAACCCTAGATTACCCTCTCTTAGGGTTTTGTCCTTGTAAGGGACATAAGGCCACCTTCTCCATCCTGAGCTTGGTGCTTGGGGTCACCTCTCGGGTGCCCAATGGTCTTCCCTCCAGGGATTGACCAACTCAGACCTTCCCTCCAGGGCTTGGTCTTGTATCATACATCAGGGTGGTATGTAGGTTCGAGAAGCGCACTTATACTTAATTGTTATACACATAGTTACTTTATGAGATTGTAGAATTGAACAATCAAACAGTTTAGGATCATCGCAATCCAGAATATCTGTGAAAATAACGTGAATCATAAAACAATTATTCATAATTTAACCACCTACCTGATTTGGATATTTCACAAGGAATAAGCAATTCCAACCAAGAAAGCAATCCAAGAAAGTAGTTCAACCGCACAATCAAAAATCTTGAAAAGCATATGTACTCTATTTACTGCACACTTTATCAAGAATCTACTTTATTGACTTGGATTCACTTTCTATGGTTTCTAATCCAAATTAGAGTATCATTAGGATTTATCTACAACTTCTCTCCATTATAACCAGAAAACCCTAAAAATAACATATCTAGAGGCAAAACCCTAATTTTTCAACTTAATCACATTAGAGCCTTTTTATCATCTACTAGGCTTGAGATTAACCTAACATTGGTTTTATACAAAGGATCTCGAATTATATCTCATTAAAACCCATTAACACCTAGATTAGGGTTTCTAAGCCCATTAATGCTCATTAACATATCAAAACCCTAAATTAATCTATTAAGCATATAGATCATCTCTTTAGACATCAAAATGTCTTTCTTATTAACAACAGGTTAATATTATCATAAAACATCCATATTAATCCTCTCAATTCATTAATCATCAAATTAGGATTGATCTTAGTCATAAACACATTAAGGATGGAAACTTTAACTACTTTTCGAACTATGATCAGTTTCAGGCTCTAAGACTATTTTTATTGAAATCTAAATATTTTTCTGATCAACTTTCATGTATTACATGTCCATATAAGAGCTACCAATTAATTTCTAGAATTTTTGCGAGATAAGTACCTTTGGGCTAATGGTAGCGTGCCACGTCAGCGCCTTTCTTTTCTTTTCTTTTTCTTTTCTGCTGGATCCGCGGATTACGGCAGGATCCGCCTAACCTAGAATCCAGGTCCACTTCCTCCTTCGTCTCCTTTGCGCGGTTCCCCAGTGCGGAAGTCCTCTGTTCCGCCTGGAAAACAGGGGACCCGTCGCCAGCATCTACTCGCCCTGCCTTCTCCACCTCCGGCCATCACGCGACCACGCCGGTGGCATCCCTCCGTCGCCCCTCCCTGGTGTTGTTTGAGGTTTCCGTATCACTGAGTGGGGAAGAACAGAGTGGGGAGAGAGCAGCACATGTCGGCGGAAATAGGGCACCTCGCCCACGGCCCGATGGTGCGATCTGGGTACCGCGAGAGAGATAGCTCTGGCTCTCTATTACATGCTCTGATCTCCAAGAGGGGTTCTTACCCATATATATATAGTGTAGGGTCAGCAGGACCAATCTAACCTTGATGAAGTTTGACTCTGGCTTGTACTTTGGGCAAACCCCAATCCTTCACAAAAACGTTAAAAACTAGGGGGTCTTTCCGTTTGGATTGGACTTCCGAAGCTATTGGTGCACTCCCCAGACTTGCACAACGATTGTGTGTGGGGGAAATCAAATGAGGAACTCCCATACACTATTTCCCCTTTCCTATCTAAATTGAAGAGTATCCACCGTTGGATCCTAATCCAACGGCTATCAGCCATGCGCCAAGAATTCCTGATTAAATTAGATATTTGTGATATTTAAATGATATCCTATTCACTTTAGGAAACTTATAAAATTCATATCTCCCAAACCCGTTTATCCTTTTAATCTCAAATAATAGGGAGAAGTCCATGATGACTTTAACTTCATGTGTACAAAGTTTGGGACTCTATCTCGGAAGTATGTGTAAGGACCCTGACCTTCGTTTAGGGTTTACCCTATTTGTTTTGCTTAACCCTGATGCTTTGGTGCTTGCTAATCACCTTTAGTGGTGATTAGGGTTTGGTTGTGCTTTGTTGAGAGTTGGAGGTGCCACTTGCAAATAACCCAAGTCTAGGGTTTGTGGGAAATTTTGCCACCTTGTGAGGTGTTTCTCTCTCTTTTTGCTTCCTCTGGTGTAGAGACGAAGGCTTGGGCTCGTTGCTTGGAATTCTTTTGGGCTTGGTTGAGCTTGTTGGGCCTTGTGGTGCCTTTCTTTTGCTTGGTTGGACCTTGTGTCGGCCTAGAGGAGCTTGTGTCGCCCAGGGGCTGTGTCACCCATGGAGGTGTATCGCCCAAGTGTTTCTCCCTATAGCCTTTGACCAAGCTTTGACCTCGTTTGTGTCACCACTAGTGGACACTTGGTGCTTGATGCTTGCATGTAGCAATGACCTTGGACATGTGTTTAGGGCTTGCTAGAGTAGTGGCTCGTGCACTTGGACAAGTTTCCCTAGGTGGGCGACACCTTGCTTGGCTTTGCCTTGTTTTCTCCTCCAACCCCATCTATATATGCGTTCTTTTCCTCTTACTAGGGATCCTTTAGTCTCTTGGTTCCTTCTCCACCTTGGTGCACAATACCCTCCTCTTTAGCAAGCTTGGTGGATGACACCCTTGGAGGAGCTTTCCTGGTGGCCGATCCTCTTGGAGTCTTCTTCTTCCTTGGAGCTTGGTGGTGCTAGGAGCTTGGAGCTGCTCAAGGCGGGTTGCATAACTCCTAACCCTAACTACATTACCTCCTTTTCTATGTTCTTATATGTTGCTATGATCTTGTCGGTTATATGCTTTGCTAGTTGGTTCCTTGCTTAAGTTCCTTCTTGTTGGCCGATCCTATGTTCTAGGGTTCTTGGTGAGAAACACTCTCTTCTCTCCTAGGTCTTGAGGAGTGAGCTTGAGTTCTAGTATCATGGGCAACACTCCTCTCTCGTTTAAGTTGAGAGGTGAGCTTGTGTTCTAGCAGCTTGAGCAACAACCTCCTCTCACCATGGACTTGAAGGGTGAGCTTTGTGCTAGTGGTGATCTTTGCTAGGGTTGTCCTGGTGTTGGCCGTTTTGTGGCAAGAGATGTGCAAGACCCCTCTCTCATTTAAGTTGAGAGGTGAGCCGTCCTCTTGATCCATTAGGGTTTCCATGCCTTTGTGCTTGAGGTAGATGATGACCTTGTATAAGTCGCATCATGGCCATTATGATCTGGGGGAGGTGATGCCTGATATCCCTCTTGTCCTTGAGCTTTGGACGAGACCTGTTGTGGCTGTGACAGGCATTACCTTGGTCCCTGCTTGGTGTGTGTCGTGCATCCCACCTTGGTGAGTAACCTTCCTGAAACATTAGTTTCTATGATGGTTTGACAACGTTGTGGGGGGGGGGGGGGGGTTTGTAGTTGGTTATCTAGTTAGGGTGTTGTGTCGGGCGTCACACGCCTGGTTCCTGCCTTGTGTGTCAGACGTCACACCATGCTGATATGACTTGCTCGATACACCTTGGTTAAGTGTTTGCTTTGTGCTGTTATACCTTGACCGATGGAGCGTTGTGGTTTGGTTCTGTGACGGGCGTCACATTAGAGGGAGTTCCCTGCCCGACAGAGTGTCACTTGGTATCCTTGGTCGTTGCACGGTATGCCTCATAAGGCCTTGTTGCACGATATATCAGTGCTGCACAACGCAGTGTTGCACGTCACCTAGTATGCTTGGCCGACACATGTTGACCGATATGTGTTGGGCGATAGGGTGGGTATCCTGCCCGATACCACATCTAGTAAGAGGAGTGGATGCTTTAGTGAGGGTTCTGCCCATCATGGAAAGCCGTTATGATGAACTATATTCTTGTTAAACGATGGTGACTCTTTGCATGCGTAATAGTATTCACTATGGTAAAGCTTGTTCATCTAAACTTAACATGGCTATACACGGATGTGATCACCTTGATTATCTATATAATGCTAAGGATAATAATGAGCATGTAATGTGGATTGCTTAATAATGTACCTTCGTCTTCCGCTAGGTCCCTCAAGAAATCCTAAAGGCACGGATTCCCATATTGGGGAATATCTACTTGCTTTTATCCTTTTATTTATGTCTATTTCACATATTCTCCTTATCTTTTTATTTCTTCATTAAAATATCTCTTTTTGAGGATTTCTTTTTTTCTTTCGTTTTATTTTCCTCATTGGCATTCCTTTTAACCTTAGGAATCCTTTGGATACGAAAATCCACCAAGGATAATTCAATTATACCTCTTTTCATTTATTTTCCACATTTTATCATTGTTTTTTTATTTCTTTCTTAATAAAAGAATATTTAATTGATCTTTTCTTTTCTTATTGCTTTCTTTTTGCAACTTCGGACTCCTTGGAACCCAAGAGGCATGAAATCCACCTTTGGATTAAATACCCTTGCTTTCTAGAGGTTTCTACATCTTTCTTTTCTCCATTTCATATTAACAATGGAATTCCTTCTGTCTTTTCCTTATTATTGGGCCCAATAGCCAATAAAGCCCACAAAACAATCATCAAGGTTATTGTAAACGAAATCCATTTATTGAAAATAAATTATATCTTTATTTGTTCAAATATCTTTAATATGAGAAATTACATTTCTCACCAAATGAACCCAAAAGTTAGGGTTGTAACACCAATCAACCAGTATGTGCAGTCTTGTGATTTGCTTAAATGTCAAATATTGCTATTTGAAGGAAGTCACAAGTAAACCTTTAGCACATATGTGATGTAAGCATGTGTTGTTCATTATCATCGTCATCGTCATTGTCATCGTCATCGTCATCGTCATAATCATCTAAGCCTCATTCCCAACTATGTTGGGGTTGGCTACATTGATCTTTCATTTCCATTCAACTCTATCATGGGTCATATTCTAGTCGAGATGTAGAGACTCAAAATCTCTCTTTAAAAACTCTTCCCATATTACTTTAGGCCTTCCTCTTCTGTTATTAAGTGTACTTGCCTCAATAGCATTGTTTTATATAGGCGCATTAGTCAGTCTATGTTGTACATGTCCATACCATCTGAGTCGACCCTCGCGCAACTTGTCCCCAATACTCGTCACCCCCACTTTATTCCTGATATAGTCATTTCTCAAGCGATTGTTTTGACTTCCCAAACATCCATTTCGGCATATGCATTTTAGCCACGTTCATCTTGTTGAGTCTTTATTTCTTCACCGCCCAACATTCACTCCCATAGGGCATGGTTGGTCGTATAGCAGTTTTATAAAACTTACTTTTTAGTCTAAGAGGGATCTTCTGATCACATAATACTCCAGTTGCACTCTTCCATTTAAATCATCATGCAGTGATCATGTGACAAACATCATTTTGGACATCCTCATCTATATAAATAATAGAACCCAAGTAATGAAATTTATCACATTTTGATATATCTACTTCGTCCAACTTGGCTCCACCATTCACACAATGAGATTGGTTGAAATTGCAATGCATCTACTCAACTTTGCTCCTACTAATCATCAATCCATTTGATTCCAATGCCTTTCTATAAAGTTCAACTTTATCATTCAATTCATCTTTAATATCACCAATTAATACAATATCGTCCACAAATAACATACACCAAGGAACCATCATCCTGAACATTCTTTGTCAACTCATCCATAACAAGAACATAGATATGAGTTGAGTGTGGATCCTTGGTGTACCCTAACTGTGATAGGAAATGTAGATGTCTCTCCTCCAGGAATCTTCACACTTATAGTAGAGCTACCATACATGTCTTTAATCAAGTCAATATATTGGATTGTCACACCATTTTTCTTCAAAACCATCTACAACACTTCCCTAGGTACTCGATCATAAGCCTTTTCCAAACCGATAAAACCATATGAAGATCTCCTTTTCTTTCCCTATACTTCTCCATAAGTACCCTTGTCAAAAAAATAGAATCTATTGTTGATCTACTAGGCATGAAACCAAAATTGTTGTTTTGTATTTGTGTTATAGATCGTAGCCTCTTCTCAATAATCCTCTCCCAGAGCTTCATTGTGTGACTCATGAACTTAATATCTTTGTAGTTTGTACAACTTTGAACGTCACCTTTGTTCTTGTAGATGGGGACTATATTACTATTACTCCATTCATCTGACATCTTGGTCTTCATGATCTTGTTAAATAAATTTGTTAACCACATAACTCCTTCGTTCCCCATACTCTTTCATACATCAATGGAAATATCGCCTGATCTGCATGTCTTTCTCATTTTCATCTTTTTCAAAGCATTCTTGACCTCAAATAGTTAATCTCGTCATATGAAAATGATATCTCTTGTATTCATGTCACACAAGTCTCTAACATTATTCATAGCATCTTCATTGATAAGCTTATGGAAGTAATTTCTCCATTATTTTTTGATATCATCATCCTTCACCAGCACTCTACCATCTTCATTCTTGATGTCTTTTACAATATTTCCATTTTAAAAGTTATGTAAGCATGTGTTGTTACCATACAAAAATCTGTATGAACCAATCAGACAACTACAAAATAATGCCACTGAGATCGATCAAAAAGCAATAGTGCCACTATTCAAACAGTCACGCAACCCTGCAACATTTTTGTATCTAGGTTAACCTCGTGTCAAAGAGGGTGACCAGACAAGAGACCTGCCTCAAACATAACATCTTGTCAGATGAGACAATCATTCAAGCAACATTAAGGCAAATGATGGTGATGCCCGCACTCTGTCTAATGTGGTTATCAGAGGTTTGAGACCAATAAGTTGCAAATCCAAAGCCCAATACTAAAAGTTTCAAGTAACTAACCGAAACAAGTTGAGCAACACAAAAGAACAAATACTACTTGAATTGGCACATAGCTTGTCATTCAGGATAGTACAATTGGAAATACACTAAGATTTTACTTGCCCACATGTTGGTCGGAGTTGGTGAAATAAATAATTAGCTAAATCCAAATTTACTAGGAGATTAACCTTTTTTAGATTTGAGATTTCATAATCTTCTTCCAAGTTGATTAGAGGTTTGGAATCCTAACTTTGCACGACTCAAATGGTTTTATGGACTCCAGATTACTGACCACTAGAACCCAACCAGAAGCCCAACAAATGAGCGCTAAAACGATATAAATAAGCTATAAAGAGGGTTACCAAAAATACCAACAAAACAAGATTTAGCTTTAAATGCAGCTCAAACGAAAGGTATCTTTGCCCTGGATCCAACATTTTACTACTATGCTCACGCTTAGCAAGTCTTGCAATAAACCATATGCCCAAGTTTGTATCACCAGATCAGCCTATCAATATTCATAAGATTACACGATTTCAATACAATAGCATCATACGTATTTACACACACTAACCTGGGAGTCCAACCCAGGTGAGAGGAGTCCTCTTGATCACATTTTCACTACGCATCAAGAGTTGAAACATCCCTCTCCCGAGCTGCATCAAGAAAGGAACTTTTCATTTCCATCAGATGTGGCAGCACCTATGTACACAATATTAGTGCAAAGCTGCAAAAGGTCATGCAGCACGCACTCTCCCCAGCATTAGAAAAACAGAGCTCTTAATAATCAATTGATAAATAATGTATGATCCAATAAATCAAATCTAGCTTCCGATAGTGGGACCTGTGGCAACTGTCAGCTAATTGCTCCTAACTGATCAATGAGTATACCAACTTGTTCTCCGCATAAAGCTCTTGAAAGGTGACCCGGTTCCAGCAAGTTAAATATCAGGACTGCAAAGAAAAGGGAATCTTATCAATTTCAGGGCAACAAAATTCCCGATATGAACAGGTGATGAGCAATCATTGAATCTAACCAGGGATTCTATTTTCCTCGCAGAATGATATGGCAGCCATGTCCATGCCAATATAACCTCTGGAGGCTAAATCTCTAAAAGAAACATGTTCATAAGTCACACCATTTTTGCCGCTGGATGTACAGTCATACCCAATGTCCACGTTATTACCTTTGAGGATGGCATCTGCATTAACTGCCACAAGAAATGCCCTGTTATAAGCAGTAACCAGAATAACCAAACCAAATAGCGAACACGATCACTGTACATTACAGTACAGTCAGTAAGGATCATAAATAAAGTTCGGACCCAGTCCCATCAAAAATAGACCATCTATGGTCATTGGCATTGGATTAAATATGTCTTGATAGAAATCAAAAAACAGATACAGCACCTGAATACAACTTAAGCAATATAGTATGAAATGATAACTTTATGGCCTACTTTTTTTGAAGGAATGGAAAAAAAATATATAGGTCAGGTAAATACTTTCTGAGGCTCTCAGAGCAGCTGCAGTGTCAGTAGTTAAGAATGGATGTGCTAATCCAGCACCAATCCCGCCAAATATAACTATTCTCCCCTTTTCAAGGTGGCGAATGGCCCTTCTTCTGATGTATGGTTCAGCAACTTCTTGCATGCCTAAACCAGTTTGTACACGTGCCTGAAGGCCTATCTTCTCTAGAGAAGCTTGAAGCAAAACTGAGTTCATCACGGTTGCCATCATACTATTGGAAAAAGAATATATAAATTAATCATTTAATATTAATATATTACTTAACTACTCTGGTCCACAAAAGAAAACCACACAAATTAAGAATAATTAAGAAAACAAGCTTCAAAGGGATTCAAACTGAGTATATTAAATCAGAAGGTCCAACGTGTGGCCTGCATCACATATTGATTCCATGATCTATCCTACTATACTAGGTTTTGGAAAACGGGAAGCGTGCAGATATCCCCCCTAGAACAGGAAAGCGAGAAGCAGGTTTCGAAGCGGACTAAAGCGGGCGCTTTTTGAAAAAGCGGTCCACATTATTTTGAAAGAAAAAAAATAGAGTTTAGTGAATGCCATACTACTAACAAAAAGAAATATTACTCAACAATCAAGCATTCTGAGAAACATATCACTGCATCAAATTAGTTGTATCAAACAAACATAATACTTTGTGTATACTACAACATTATACTTAGTAAGAATTCATAACTAACAAGCACAGACCATCAAATAACTTCATATATTAGTGAGTATTAACTCACGTTACACTATCATCATATGAAAAAATTACATTTCATGTAATTCTTATGCTTGCATTAAGAGTATATGACAAGATTACAGAGCATCTAATTACTTAGTATACAAGTGAAACTAACAAATGTCAACTCATACAAAACTGATATACTCCAATATGATACCAATACAAACCATGCAATTAGTAATGCTTAAAGAATATAACATGACAAAATTACAGACCTCCAAAAAACTGAGTATACCGGCAAGTGTTGATGGATGTTGCTTAATAATATTGATATACTGAGTTAGAATGACTACTGATTTACAATATCAAATAAAAGAATTGAGACATAAATCTTAACCTATTGCTATGACGGATGTATCACACAGAGTCACAGGCTCGATATGCAATCATTCCTTTTAATAACATACTGCCATTAGACATAAATCTTAACCTACTACCATTAGGTACTAGCTATGCAGGATGTTTTGATAAGTATTTCGATATGCAATCATTTTCTATATGTATTTTAATAACACAACAGTAACAGTAGTGAGTTCCTATATGTATTTTCATATGCAATGCTAGCAGACAAGCGATGGTTCTATATTGTTACACAACGATTATAATTTTTCACACCTGAGACCAAAAACAACAGTAGTGTATAAAAAATCTGGAGGGAAAACAGTAGGCTTAACATCGAAATTGTGATGACTGCAAATTGGGTAACATTTAATAAGATAATACAGTATAAGAAATTGAGAATAGGACGACAGGGTGCTATTGTTTTATTTATTTCACTTAACCAACATGTTATGACGTATTCTAGCCTGAAGCGAAAGCGGACCGCTTGAGCAGGTCGAATAAAGCGGACTGAAGCGGGCAAAGGCGGATAAAAGCGGACGCTTCCAGTAAAAACCTCACGTAGCCGCTTTGGGCAAAATTACTAAGGGTCCTGCTGTTGGGCGCTTAAGCGGCCACTCCAGCTGCCTTTTTAATCACTGCTACTATAAAAAGAGTGACTTTGACAAATAAATTACAAAACATGTCACTAGCCAATTAGATTCCTCTATTTTAAAATGGTGTACTCTCCTTGACTCTTATCTTTTTCTCCTTTTTTCTAAAATTTATTTCTTTTATTCATAAATTCTCTGCTATCAAAAAACCGGCGCCCACCTCCCCCTCTTTGCCCCACTTTTTACGTGTAACTCCCACCTCTCTCTCTTTCTCTCTCCTTTCCCCAACCCAAAACAAGCGATCTCTCCACCCCCTCCTGACCCCACATTTCGCATAACTCCATCTTTAATATCTCTCCCTTCATCCCATTCAAAATGGTTCCAAAATTTTCTCCTTAATTCTCTCCCCAACTCTCACTATTAATTACTATCCACGAAACGATATTCATAACAAAAGATTTTCGAATTCTATCTAACATCCTTTTCCTCTCTCCTATAAAACATTCCTTCGCTCCCACAATGGAAACCAACTCCAACGCCCCATCATTTGTCCTCACTCTCTTTATCTCTGTGTATTGTTATGCCTCCCTCTACTTGTCTATAACTGCTCCTTAATTCTCTCCCCCACTCTCGCTATCTATAACTATCCACTAAATGTGATTCATAACAAAAAAAAATTGAACCGGCAACCCCCTTTATTCCACTCAAACAGAAACCACAAAGTTCAGTCTCACATCGTTTTTTAAGTCAAAAGAAAAAACGACAATTTTGCTAACTTTTAGAAAATATATGTATTTTCTCCGTTAAAGTCGCAATTTCTTAATTTATCTTGTTAGAGATAAACTCACGCATCCCGCTCCACTACAATTTCAATGTCCTTGTGCTTCTATTTGTAATCATACCTCACTCCCCACTTCCTCATTTACCACATCTTTCTCTTCTCATCCCAAACAATGTTCCGTTCTCAATCCTTTCTCCGCCCTTTTTTCTATCCATCAATTCATCTTTGTTTGTCTTTCTACCTTCCAGACCTCTCCCGCTTTCTTCATCTCCTGTCGAGGCCGCCTTCCAAAAATCTGACCCTAAGTGGTCGACCTTACCGTGCATCACCCTTTCGAAACCATCCTAGCCCACATACTACGACGCCATCACCGACATTCAACATCTGCAAAAGAGCTAGAGGGAGAAAAGTAGTCGGAGAAGAGAGAGTATGGCAACGCAATGGTCAGACTACCACTTCGCCTATAAAGACGTGGAAGGGACGACGACACAGCGGGATGACATCCAAAGGAAGCTTGGAAACCTTCCTCCGAAGTCGGGACCCTTCAAGCCTCCTCCTTTCACCCCTACTGACGATTCCTCTTTGAAAAACCCCAAATCCCACGACTGGATCGACACCCGCACCGAGGAGCTTTAGGATGACTTTGCACTCGATGATGATCTCTTCCTCAAAGAGTACAGGTCAGTAAGTTGTTCAGGATCCTGGGGTTTTCCTGTAGACAGAGGGGACTGACTGGCCTCCTTTTCCAACTGAATCTGATGCCTTTCAGTTTAGGTCCTCTTTTTTTTTGCCCTGTAATCTCACTTCCAGGACAAGGAGGTTGGCTGAAATGAGGGGGCAACATGGGTGGCCAGATTCGGCTCTGTAAACCTGATCACTAGGGCTGATTTCGTGAGGGAGGTGTCTCAGGCTCCAACAGATCGCAGACGTGTGGGTCGGTGTTCTACTCTATAAGGACGAGTATTGTAGAAAGGCTGCCATGGAGTACAGGATGAGCTCAAGGGGATCGTGTGTGGTGTTCAGCTTGGCAAACCGAGCAGCAACGGCGAGTTGAAGCCTCCGTATCCGAGCTGACGAAGAAAGAGGATTGTGTAGTGTGCCCTATGGGTTCCTCCATAACCAACAATGTGTTGTCGGCCATAGGGAGCATTATCAACCCTTCTAGCCGCCAACGCCGGTTCTAGAGTGGCATCAGAGGAGGAGAGACTCGCTGTCTTCAGCGACGCGTCAAACCACGACACTATAAAGGTTGGTATTCTCCTCTTGTAGGCGCGAAGGGAGGTCGTGGTCCACATGTACAGGCACAGTGACATGAACCATATCGACTACCTCTTGTAAGTCAACGATCATATTGCAATCGATATAATCTTGAATCATCTCCTCACAGGCTGACAATCAATGAATCGTGTAATCAATATCCAAATCTTACGTATGAGATCTTTACATATTAACCACAGAATCAGTCATACATATCTACTATAGCTGTAATTTTGCAGGTCAAACTGACGTAATGAGAGAAGGTTGTGTTCACTGGCAACAAATAATGGGGATTGATAGCAAGTTCAGCCCAACGCAGTGAACATATTCCCCAAGCCAAAGTATACCAGCGCAAACAAAAATGCAAACGGCTCCAGCCACACCTACAAAGACAGACAGCACAACATTGACTCCCACCTCAAAGCCTTTATCTGTGCAGAAGATGCTCATGGACCCCGAGGACAATATAACTGATGCAGAGTGTCTCTGCCTCAATCAGCCACCGTCTTAGACTCTGCTGCCGATGATGTTGCATTCAAGGCGTTCAACTGAAATTTGCTGGGATGTCAGCTATCTGGCCACAGCACCCATGTGTCGATCTGATCAGGTCATCAGTGATCTGGCAACCACATACCCAATAGCAGCAGTATGAAGAGTCGTCACTGATCATACTACTATTATTTTTTCCTTGTAAAATATAATAGCCACATAAAGGCAACACCTACTAATTAAGAGTCGACCGAATTGGGAAATAGCAGCAGTCTGTTAGTAGTTAAGTGTAGTGAGTTAATTAAGGTAAAACAGGGGTCGTATTTTCTTTGTTATGCACCTCTTATGGCAAGAGAGGAGACACTCATCCACTTAAGTATTGCTTTGCGGTTGTCACTGTTGACAGCCTGAGCAGTGTATTATTATTACATTGTTCCTGGTACTTGGTCTTTGTATCATTCTTTGTCTATCTTCCTGATCTTTCCTACTAAACCCTTTGGTCTCATTTCACGCATTTGTTTATTTGTAGACCCATTCAATTAATGCAGCTCTATGAGAACATCAACAATAAAAAAGTATCCATCGTCTCTTTACAAATTCAGAAGATATAACAACCAACGATCATGATAAATATCCTGTCACATTTTGCTGTTGCATTTTGCTCCTACCATTGTTCCCATTGGAGAGGCACTAAAAATGGGAAAAAAAAATCTCAATATATTCTCAGAAGTAATCAAGTCACAAGCCTATTCAATAACATTAAGTTGTCCCATCGCTTAATTTTGAAACTCAACAAGTCAGTTTGATTTTGGCTTTAAGATATGAGAGACCCGGGAATCTTTTTTGGGCTGTGTTATATTGATTACCATTTATTTCTTTCTTTTCATGGCTTTTAGACATTTTTAATGCCATTTTTAATCTATTATGCAATATGAGCAATACTCTTATATTCCACATGATGACCTTAAGAAACATGAAAATGATATATCCAGTTAATCACAGTTGTGCTGTAAGAATGCTATATCTATATTTCATATTCACATAAATTTATTTTTAGTAGATTATGTTGCATTTTTGTTTCTTTATTAGAGAAAGTAAATTAGTAAACAATGTCCATGCAAACTTATAACATGTTTAATAATAATTATTCGAGAATTAATATATTGGAACTTATGATGAAGTTTTCTTGGAGAAATAACATAATATTTTTAGGATATTTTATACAATACAATATAATCTAGGGCTAATTTCATTAAAATACATAACGTTTGCTCTTTTTTACAAATCTATCATAACATTTTAAATATTACATGCCAACTTTATATAATTTTCATTATTATCAAAATTCAACTTTGTTGCCAAACACCGTCAACCAGGCTAGTCACACCCTTTCTACTGGTGCACTGCTTTCTTTATGGATTTCCAAATAGCCTGTTTATGTATGCTAACTACGGGTCAACTACTTTATCTCCAAAATCTGTCACGGTACCCCCTATAAGTAGCAATACTCTGTATCTCTCTCTATCGCAAGTTTGGAATTTCATAGAGGAAGTCATTTCCAATATGAGCAGGTGGTTCTCGATTAAGGGCATACCAGTGTGTTATTGTCAGTGGATTAGTTGTTTCATTACCCATCCAAGTTTCCAACCTCCATAGAGATCGTTGCTTCTACATACAACACCTTCATTATGATCTCTTTCAGCCCAAAATGTAGATCCGACCCAATGAAGTTGGTTCAAATACAGAAGTCGTAATCTGCAAGGCCACGACTGGTCTATAACTCTCTATGTTCACAACGCTATCAGTGATGAAACCATATCTTCTCTGTTGTTTCTCCCGAAGTATAATTCTCAAATGATACTTGTCCTCCTTAGGAAAAACTTCAACGTAGATCAGCGGCCACATCTCAATACTGGACAGAGTTAATTATATGAACTGACAACAATGAAATAAACTGAAGTAAGCAGACTGCTTTTAAGCATCCACCAACGTTGCAAACCTCTGGACTAATGTCGTCAAGCATCACACCACTTGCTTGGAATGTATCTGAAGTCACTTCTTACAATGACCACCTTCACGCATCAGGACATGTACAGAGATGCAACTACCCATTCAGGGAGTGGCCATCTTCTCCAGGCCTGGTCGGATACGGGATGCCTCTTGCCATCCTCTTGCCATGTTGGCACCAACATTTTGCAATTGTATATTCACACCAATGGGCAACAGAATAGGGACGCCTCCGCCTTGTCGTGACCTCCACACCATAGAGATCGAAGGGGACTACGAAAAACACGGTCACGAGATTGAAAAGAAGCAAGGGTTTCTTAATAATCCCCAACTACATGATGTTCTGCCTTTCTGTCTCCACATCACAACTTCAGCGGTCGGAGACGAAGGAGCGGAAACCTAAAAGCATAGAAGAGGTTTGGAATGGTTAAGTTGGGGGTTAAGGGAACGGGACATTTTGTTGGAAATAAAAGAAAATAGATCTTTGGACTTTTGGAGTTGTGATGTGCTGCGGGTAAGATGACTAGCTGGTAAACGGTGTGTTAAAAGAGTTTAGATTATGATAGATATGAAAAGTGTAAAACCAACGCGTGATAGGGATGTAATTTCTACAACGTTGAGATATATTTGTCAACATATGCAAACGTTGTGTCTTTATATGAAATTAACCCTATAATCTAATGTGATTAATTATTTTTGTTTTGAGAAACTTATGATGAACCCAAAAGCATATCATGTGTGATCAATATACAAATATTACATTCTTTAGCTAATATCACGATTGACTCATTACGGCACTTACTATACCTTTCATCATCGGTCATGATAGATCAAACTTTATGTAACTGATTAATTACAACCGACAGAAGAAAACCACTGATTTATGGCAAAAAAATCAATTATTTGTATACTTATAAACACTCTCTCCTCTATATAGATTGATACCATGACCGATTGGTTATTGTTTTCATATTCAAAATATAAATGTTATTCGAATTGAACAATAGAAACCATTATTTAAATTTATTAGTGAACCCTTTCTTAAACTCTGTTCATACATACATATTCAGCATCACTTTATATTTTCCTTTCGATATTTAGTGGAAAATATCAGTTTACATTAATTTTTGTGCACAATGATCATTTGAAGATCTACAACTCTCCATTATAATATCTATTGATTTATTTGCTTCTTTTTAATAAGTGTCACACCACACGCAAAGTTTACATGAAAAAAAATGAAATTGTGATGCCACAACCACATATCACGTTTTTCTGACACTTCCATATTTGGTAAATTTTGACCTTTAAAATTAAAAATAACAGTATCTATCTTTAGTTTATTTGAAAAATATGCATATGCTAATATCCATGTCATAGAAAGAGTGACAGTTTTTATGGCTGGCTGTCAACCTACCACCAACCCTCCTCCTTTACCCGGGGTTGGGACCGACTACATTTGCACAAAATGTATGAAACATAGGCATAGTTCAAAACAAGGTCCCACCGAGATTTGAACTCGGGTTACTGGATTCAGAGTCCAATGTCCTACCCACTAGACCATGGGACCTCTTTGAAATGGAGTGCAACTGGGGTATTATGTGATTGGATGATCCATCTCAAATTAAAAAGCAAGTTTTATAGAACAGTTATACGGCCAACCATGCTCTATGGGAGTGAATGTTGGGCGATGAAGAAACAAGGTCTCAACAAGATGAACGTGGCTAAAATGTGTATGCTGAGATGGATGTGGGAAGACAAGAAAAGATCGCTTGAGAAATGACTATATCGGGAATAAACTGGGGGTGGCGAGCATTGAGGACAAGTTGCGGGATGACTCAGATTGTATGGGCACGTGCAGACCGACTAATGTGCCTATGCGAAGTCATACTATTGAGTCAAGCACAACTAATAGAAGAAGAGGAAGGCCTATATTAACATGGGAAGATCTTATAAAGAGAGATATTGGATCTCTACATCTCAACCAGAATATGACCCACGATAGAGCTGAATGGAAACGAATGATCCTTGTAGCCGACCCCAACATAGTTGGGCCTGAGGCTTAGATGATGATGCTAATATCACATGTTTTAAATTTATTGAAGTTAGTTTTGCACGTGCATGTGCACATATGTATTAACTACTAAAACCTAGGTTGTCTAGGCGGCCAGGCGACCAGGTGTTGCCTAGAGACGTCCAAACAGCCTAGGCTCCTAGGCCTCCTAGGCATTTTTTTTATATATATTTTACATTTATAGACATATATATACATACAAACATATATATAGATAGTTATATATTAACCTATGAGCAATATACGAATCAATAGGAATTCTAAGAGGAGGATAAAAAAGGAAAAAAGAATATTGGTCTACTTGTGAAAGTTTAACAAATTTCAAAAAGAAAACAATAAGAAGGTTGGGGAAGACGATGACAAAGAAAGAATGAAAAAAAAGAAAAGTAAAAGTAGAGCATCATGCAGCAGGAACTTTACATATGGTGAAACCATGGAGAGAGAAAAATAAAGTACAGAAGATTGGTAGAGGAAGAAGAACAAATAAAAAAATAAAGTAGAAAGGAGGTAAAAGATGAGAAACAATATAGTGACTATATGTATAAATATGAATAATTGAATCTATAATATAGGAATGCTAGTAGAAACTGAAAATGCAAGCAACAAAGCATTGTATTAATGTGAGTATATTCAAACAAGAGATTTATAAACAGATTATAAAAATCATTGAGGTATACAGTAAATCAGTAAGTAGAGCAGCAGTAAATGGATAATATCATAATAGTGCAGCACCAGTAACTCCATAACATAGCAGCAATTTGCTGCTTAGTAATGCAAAAATAAGAAATGAAAAATAAAGAGGAAATGCAGTAACATTGCAGCAACTTTGCTGCTTGATGGAGCTGTAAAGGAAAAGAAAAAAAACAAGAGGAAAGATTGAGGAAGCAAAATATCAAAAGAAATGGAAAAAAAAAAGATAAGAAAAAAAAATTAGCCCAGATTTAAGACCCAGTGGGTGCCTAGGCACTCCTAGGCACCACCTAGGCAACCGCCCAGCCCACCCAGGCCGTCCAACAGCCTAGTTAGGCTGGGTGCCCAGATTTTAGAGGCTAGGTGGCCGCCTAGGGTGCCTAGGCACCCATACAACTATTGAGTAGAACTTCATTGAAACATAGGTCATTATACACATGTCATGCCTATGATATAATTACTGACTTCCATGCTTCCATGCATCATACATTTTGAACTGTTGCTATGAATTGTGTTTCGTGAAACTAAAGGTGCCATGTCATCTTTTCTTAAATATAATAGCTTTGTCAAGTTCAACTTTTTAGTTGGGAGGAACAACGGATTTCCGAACACATTTAGACTTGATGATTATCAGCATCTTTAGAGGTCTTTCACCCTCAGAAAGCATTAGGGCTTGTGATAGATTTTTTGATCTTCTTTTTATATTCTCAAACAATGTAGCAGGAGTGGATCAATTTGATCCTCCACTGCATAGGAAACCTAATGCACTCTTCCTAGCCCACTAAAAGCAAAACAGAAACAATCAAGGTTTTAAGCCCGGCCTGGAGGTTGGCTTGGCAACGCTTCCGGGTCCTGGGTACCCGTTCAACTGTTGGGCCAACTCTGTTGACCCACCTGATTTCCACATGACATAACACGTATAATGTAATTATATCTACGGACATGTATCAATGTGTATATATAAATAAAAAATGACATATATAATATATATGGATACATATGTGTGTATATATAATCTAATCTAATATGTGAATACATGAGAGATTAAATTAAGAAATATCAAGTACACAAAATCAAGCATCTACTCGTGAAGAAGCAAACCAATGGTTTGCATTGCTCAAAACAAGTTATAATATTATTTCAATATAGGCATGTGGGGTTAAGCAGAAGGGGATTAACATTATTCACATGACCATTTAAGGAGTGAAAAATAAAATGAGTTAAAACCCAGTCAGCCCTTGACAATGTTGTTCCGGTCACCGGACCAAAGCCGGCTCTTAGCCAAAAGTAGCTTTCAACCCCATCCGACATGTTAAACCTGCCAGGTGGGAGGTCAACCGGCCGGGGCTGGTTTCAAAATCCAGCCTGCAATGGTTGCAGCCAACTGCAGCACTGAGGCCTACCTTGACCTTGTCATTCTTGTCTCACCACCATCAGCGCAACAACTGGTACTGCTTGTTATGTCAGAGGTTGTCCTAATCCAGCAATGACCCGACTTATCACAATATATATAAAAGTAAACATATTAATACATATGTAAGATATGTTTATATGTTTATGTGTGTGTGTGTTTGTGTCTGTGTGTGTGTGTGTCATTGTTCAGAAAGCAGTTTGGAGTCATGTTATGGAATAAGAGATGTTAGCCCAACAAAACAAGGTCTCTTATTCCGTGTGCACAGGGCAAGTTTGTGGTTCGATGCCGTTGGGTTTATACAATCAAAATGGGTGCAGATGGGTGTGTTGATCGGCTTAAGGCTCGTTAGGTAGCCAAGGGCACTCAAGTGTACCGTGAGGATTATTCAGAGACCTTCTCTCCTGCGGCAAAGTTGGCATCTATATGTATCTTCTTGTCTCTAGCTTCCATTCATTCTTGGCCTCTAAATCAACTTGATATCAAAAATGCATTCCTACATGATGATTTGGATGAGGAGATTTATATGGAACAATCACCAGGGGTTGTTGTTCAGGGGGAGTCGAATCCAGTATGTTGTCTTCATAAGTCTCTCTATGGTTTGAAGCAAACCTCGTGCTTGGCAGACCTCATGCTTGTTTGGTAGATTCAGCGGTGCCCTTTGTGATTTTGGTTTCCACAGACGTACTATGGATCATTTTGTCTTCTATAGAAGACAGATTTCTGGGTGTATCTTTTTGGTGGTATATGTTGATGACGTTGTTATAACTGGAGTTGATAAGTATGGCATTGCACAATTGGAAGCCATTTTAACATGCCCAAAATCAGACAAAAGACTTAGCAAGTCTTAAGTATTTTATGGGTATCGAAGTTGCTAAGTCAAAGTCTGAGATAGTGATTTCACAGAGGAAAATATGTTTTAGATCTATTCATTGAGATAGGGATGCTTGGGAGCAAACCTACTGATATTGCAACGGATTCTAAAGCTAAACTTCTTGTGGAGCAGGGGGAGTTACTTGATGATCCTTGGAGATTTAGAGGGCTTGTGGAAAGTTGATCTATCTTACAGTCACTCAACCTGACATTGCCTTTGCTACTAGTGTGGTTAACCAGTTCATAGATAAGCCTTGCACAAGTCACTTGGAGATTGTGATGCAAGTTCTAATGTATCTCAAGAAATCTCCTGGCAAAGGACTCTTTGTATCAGAATCATGAACATTTGCAGGTGCGGGGCTTCTTAGATGTTGATCGAGCTGTACAAAAAATCTATATCTGGATACGGTGTATTTGTGAGAGGAAATATGGTCAACTGGGACAGCAAGAAGCAGGTCGTGGCAACTTGATCCAGTGCAAAGTCTTGAGTATAGAGTTATGGCTTTAGCAACATGTGAGTTACGCTGGATTCGTCACTTGTTGGAGGAGCTTGGCTTCATGCAAGATGCACCTATGGACTTAAAGTGTGATAACGACGATGTTGTTCACATTGTTCATAATCATGTCTTCCATGAAATTACTAGACATATTGAAGTTGATTATCACTTTCTACAAGATAAAATCTAGGACAATATGTTACAGTTGTCGCTTGTTAGATTGAATCATCAGCTAGCTGAAATATTTACAAAGTCCTTGAACGGTTGTCAGGTTCATTACTTTACCAAATTGGGCACATATATCAGCTTGAGGGGGAGTGTTAATCCATATAGCGACTTACTTGTGATTATGTAATTAGGTCAGGGTCCTATATGAAAGGGGTGTAATGTGATATGTATATGAACATACACAAACCTCAACAACAACGACAGTTGTGGTTCTCTCCCACGTCTGCTCCAATTTTTTCAAAAAGAATAACTGACAATCTATTATTGTGGTGTGCATTTATATGTCTATCTCCTAATTTGGTAATATTTTATTGTATTGTTATTTAGTTACTACACTATTTTAGCATTATTGCTTAATATAGTAAGTACATTAGTACTTATGATCATTATATATAATATTCTTGCATGTTTATAGTTTCATAGTCACAAAAATGTATTAAGTATTATTACTTATTACACAAACAGATGTAGGACATATTAGGCTTTATTTTATTTGTTTTTGCTTTATTTTTATATTTAGGGACCTAATTGCAAATTATCTAGTTAATGTACTTAGTCGTAAATGTTTTATGCTTTTCTTTATTTTAGGTTTTATTTAATTACAAATTTTATTAAATAGGATTTTATTTCTGTTACTTCAAGGTCAAGTCATGCAGTGTTATAAAAGCCAGCCTTGGGGCCTTTGTCCAAGCAGTTGAATATGATTTGAGAAATAGAATTATTTCGGTTATCTCCTTTGTTCTTCTTCAAGATGTATCCCGCATCACAAACCTTACATACCTTCTAAGTAATAGTACTTATTAATAATATCAAGTTGTGATGCACATGGCTAGGCGGCTTACTTAGGCTGCCTAGGCAGAGCCAATGAATTTTTGCTATTTTTATTTTTTTACACATATATATAGTAAAACATACATATGCATATATATCGTAAATTCAAATAGATACATTACTATGTACATTTCTAATAATTATATCTAAATTGTAAACATTATTATTAACCTAAATCACACCTGACATGACCTAAACTAGATTTAGTTGGCCCTAGTTTGACCTATCTTGACCTAATCTGGCAAAATTTGACCGAATTCTAACCTTATTTTGCATATCAAAAACTTCTTAGACCTTAAATTTCCACAATTTATCCAATATTTACCTCATGGTTGTTGAGACGAGCGTTATTTTGCATATCATAAACGTCTTAGACCTTAACTTTCCACAATTTACCCTATATTTACCTCACGGTTGTTGAGGCGGGCGCAAGGGCATCGCCTAGTCGCCAGAGGCAAGGTTGCATAGCCACCTGCTTAATAGCAAGCAAGTTTTGGGCGCCCGCCTGGGAGACCTATGGGCCTGGTGGGCGACCGCTTTATTTTCTGTGTTGTGGGTGGCTAAGACGCACTTCCTCAATAACCAGAAACTTCACCGACTTGTAGCATGGTGCATAATGAGGAGATCAACATCATGCTTGCAAAGTTAGAAGAATGTTTGACACACAACGACAAGCAGTTCGATTGCCTAGATGTTCTAATTCCTAGACATGCGACAAGATATGTGGGCATCATTTGCGCGCTTGCAAGGGTGACCTATACCACGACCTCCAAAATAACTAGACAACATGTCCACATTACCAAGGACACTACCAGTCAAATTACCCTTGCCAAATCCCATATTAGAGGAAGCAAATAATGCATGTCGCTCCAGCTTCTCGGGCACTAATAACGTCATCACTAACTAAGCATGACACATGTATCCGAGCATTTCATGATCCATTCTTCCCAGTATTTGTAGATGCAACTTATGACGTGCATGCAGTCATTGGATTGATTGTTTACAACATAAGTGTATTGTTCGTCCAACTAGCCTTCTTTACACGTGGCCATGGCATTGGCTTGCATCTCAACATTTAGCTTTGATCTAAGAACGAGATCATTTGCAACAAAAGTGATCAATGCAAGACAAGTCCCACTCCCATTCCAAAACCCAAATAGATATCTAATTAGTTCTTTTATTATGTTTTTGTGTTTTAGGATTTATTATGTAAATGTTTCAGTTTTAGGACCTACATGTAGTATTATGGACTTGTAAGTTCTTAATTAAATAGTTTTAGTTCTTATTTTAAAATTAGTCTTAAGCAGATTTAAGCCAATTAAGGCTTTCTACATCCTATTGCTCATTTGCATCAGCCTTTGTATGCACTTATCCCTCCCAGTGTTTCAAAGATCAGTCTGTGTGGTCGCATACAAGGTTCTGACCCCCCCCCCACAAAAGCAGACCAGCCCGCATAATTGTCCATTGAACCGCATAAAAGGTTGATAAATCCCCGATTTTCAGATAGACATATTTCCATTTCTTTTTTACACTACATTCATCTATGTTTGTTAAGTTGTGATGATTGCATATTTGCATGATTGCATCCATTATTCTAGTTAATGTACTATTTAATATGCAATTGTATAAATTAAATATGTAAATTCATGATTAGAATATATATAGATATAATAACTAATAAATAAATAAAAAATCCAAAACCGCATATACTCCCGCATTCGGCAAATACTCTACAAGGTGACCTTTTTGGACGCATATCGCATACCGCTTTTTAAGACGTTGATCCCTCCATTGCAAAATATGTGCAAGCGTAGTGGGAAGAAATGGTATCCATAGTGACAAGCCAAATGAGCAATAGATATAAAAGAAAAAGAGAAGAAAATTTGTAACTTGAGGAAATATTCCAATATACATTGTGGTTCGACATGATTTTGAAATAATTGTAAAAGCTAAAAGTTGTGCAATATCTTGTGGTCACAATTCTGAGCATGGAGAAAGATTTCAGCTGATTTAGATTGAGATGTGTTGCTACGAAAACTACAGCGGTCTTCATTCTGTTTGAAGTGTTACGTGTTGATCCAAATACAATGAATTACATCATATTGCATGTGTCAAAAAGTACTAGTCCCTTAGTACTCCTTGTGAAACATCACTGAAGTTGGACGCAACACTTAGACCCTACGATAATCACCAAAACTAGAGGCCATATTTTGACTTTTTGATGGAGAAGGGTGGAAAAGAAAGGTTTGACCCTGGGTAATTAAGAAGGATGGAGAAGAAAGGTTTGTGCGTTGAAGTCGTTGAGAATGGAAAGGTCCTCCATGCTGCCACAGCCTGCCCAGGCATTGAACGACATATATATAACAAGGATCCTTGCCCATTTGCCACAAAAATTGCGACTCGAGACGTCCTCAAAGGCCTTGGCAGATAAGAGGTGGATCGTACAGATCATGCATGTGGTCTTAGCTGAAGATTTTGGCATTGTGGGCCTCAAGGGCACACTACGGTGAATGTCGCAACAGAAAGGGGTGAAACCTAGGCATGCAATGCTTACAAACAATAACTCACATGGACATGAGCTTGATGAAGGTCAGGGCATCAAATAGAGATTGGAGAGTCGACAAAAGGTTCGTCATACTGATTGGAGACCCTAGATTTCTAAATCGACATAAGGAAGCATTGTTGCTAGTTATTTGGTTGTCCATCGGGATATTGGTTCTGTATCAACAAGTGGTATCTGTAGAACATCAAAAATCATGAAACTCGTCACTGCTCGCCAATTCTATATTGTGCTCTATATTTAAATAGCCCATTAAAAGACATTAAGAAAAATTTTGTTACTTGCAATTTCAGCCAATCTTGCAGTGGGAATGATGCAGACAAGTTGGATGGAGTAGATATACCAAAATGTGATATATTTCGTTACTTGGGTTCTATTATTCAAACAGATGGGGATGTCCAAAATGACGTTTGTCACAGGATCACTGCAGGATGGTTGAAATGGAGGAGTGCAACTGGAGTATTATGTGATCGGAAGATCCCTCTCAGGTTAAAAAGTAAATTTTATAGAACAGCTATATGGCCAGCCATGCTCAATGGGAGTGAATGTTGGGCGGTGAAGAAACAAGGTCTCAACAAGATGAACGTGGCTGAAATGTGTATGTTGAGATGGATGTGTGGGAAGACAAGAAAAGATCGCTTGACAAATGACTATATCAGGAATAAAGTGAGCGAGCATTGAGGACAAATTGCGCAAGGGCCGACTCAGATGGTACGGACATGTGCAACGTAGACCAACTAATGAGCCTATACGAAGCAATGCTATTGAGTCAAGCACAATAAATAGAAGAAGAGGAAGGCCTAAATTGACATGGAATGAGCTTATAAAGAGAGATTTTGAATCTCTACATCTCAACCAGAATATGGCCCATGATAGAGTTGAATGGAAACAAAGGATCCATGTAGCTAACCCCAACATAGTTGGGACCGAGGCTTACATGATGATGATGATGATGATTATTAAAAGGCATTAAGAACCGGTTAAGATGGTTGTATGTCAGATCAAAGTGTGGTTTGTATGGTTTATTCTCAGCCCTGGTATCCAGTTATACGTAATTCAAGTAAGAACATGGAAATATGTGGACCAACTAACTACAACTCTACAGTTGTGCATGAATTTTCGTGTTTCTCACTCAATAGTCATACACAAGATCAGAGTGCTTAATGTTTTTTAAGGTTATATTAGTTAGATATTTTGGTTAAGAAATTACAGTTAGTAACTCGGACCAAAATGGCATACATTGAGCACTAGTCCATTTTTAGGTGGTTCCATTACCTGAGGTCTTTCCTAGAAATAGTCATTTGTCTAATTACAAATTGCAAGTATTTACAAGTAGTTTTTCCCTTTTGAATTCTTAGAGTCATCCAACAATGAGCAAAACAGGATTAAGCAATGATGAGGCAATGTCTATATCATGCTAAATTCAAGTTTCAGAAATCAGTTATAGAACAATTGAGCAGGATATGAACTGCAGAAAGCAAGCACTATTGTAGTTTATATCATCATTAGTTATCCAAAGTACAGCAACTTTCTATTAGTTTATTGGCCCACAAAGATCCAAGAGCTTAATATCAATTGATAAACTACAACGGTTGTGCACAACCAAGAGCTTGTCCAACGCAACCTATGTATTCTTTTGGAAAGGACTATTATGGTAGCCAAGATGGTAGCCAATGTTTGCTTCTGTCTCTGAGAGGAGAAGAACATGCTCTGGCTTCAATTGTCGGTCTAGCTAGAGGAGCCAAACGTTTGTGGCTTCTAATGTAAGCTCCATGTTGAAGTAATAGGGTAGAGGTTGTTCCCGCTGTACACTACCATAAGTTATCTCGAGGATACACATCAGTGGCAAAGCATGACAAAGAACGTTTCTGTTCACCTGCTTCCTCTCTCACTTTACAGCAGGAGTGCAGAGGAAATACTCATTCAGTAACAGAAACGGAGTGAATGGGGTTCGCTTTTAAATATAGTCATCGAGATTTGATCTTGAGGATCTAATGGCTACAAAGTTAGGTGTAACTATGTGTGTGTGTGTGTATATATATATATATTGTAGCTCAAATAATATATATATATGATATAAATATATGTATGTATATAAATTGTAGCTCAAATTTATATATATATATATATATATGTGTGTGTGTGTGTGTGTGTGTGTAGCTCAAATTTATATATATATATATATATATATATATATATATATATATATACACACACACACACAGAACCAATGGAGAAATTACTTTCATAAGCTTTTAAACGGAAATACTGGGAAGTGGGAACAAAGTAAGAGACCCGAGTGACATGAATGCTAGAGATATCACTAACACACGACGAGTTTCACTATTTAAGGTCAAGAATGCTTTGAAAAAGATGAAAATAAAAAAGGTATACAGTCCATTGATGTATGGAAGAGTCTGGGGGTTATATGAGCTATGTGGTTAACAAATTTCTTTAACAATATTATGAAGACAAAGAAGATGCCAGATGAATGGAGAACTAGTACTATAGTCCCAATCTACAAGAGCAAAGGAGATGATCAGAGTTGTACAAACTATAGAGGTATCAAGCTGGTGAGTGACACTATGAAGCTTTGGGAGAGGATTATTGAGCACAGGCTAAGATCGATAACACATATATCAGACAACCAGTTAGGTTTGATGCTAGGAAGATCAACTACAGATGCTACATTTTTAATAAGGAGGCTTATGGAGAAGTATAAAGAAACAAAGGAGATCTTCATATGATGTTTATTGATCTGAAAAAGGCCAATGATCGAGTACCCAGGGAAGTGTTATGGAAGATTTTGCATAAAAAGGGTGTGCCTATCCAACATATTGACCTAATTAAAGGCATGTATGATGGCTCAACTGCAAGTGTTAGAACTCCTAGAGGAGAGACACAAACTTTTCCTATCATTTTTGGGGTACATCATGGATCGGCACTCAGCCCATATCTATTCGTTCTTGTTATGGATGAGTTGACAAAGCATGTTCAAGATAATATCCCCTAGGGCATATTATCTGCTGATGATATTGTGTTGATTGATGAAAGAAAAGAAATATGCATTGGAATCTAACAGATTCATGATTACTAGAAGCAATATGCATTACAATTTTAGCCAATCTAGAATTGTGAATGGAGTCCAATTGGATGGAACGGATGTACCAATATGTGATAAGTTTCATTACTTGGATTCTATTATTGACAAGGAGGGTGAGGTCCAAGATGATGTTTGTCACAGGATCACCGCACGATGGTGGAGTGGAGTGCAACTATAGTATGTGACCAAAAGATACCTCTCAAATTAAAAAGCAAGTTAATAGAACAGTTATAAGGCTAGCCATGCTATATGGGAGTGAATGTTAGGCAGTGAAGAAACAAGGTTTTAACAAGATAAATGTAGCCGAAATGCATATGTTGAGATGGATCAGTGCGAAGACAAGCAAAGATCGCTTGAGGAATGACTATATCAAGAACAAAGTAGGGTGGTGAGCATAGAGGACAAGTTGCGTGAAGGTTGTCTATGATGGTATGGACATGTGCAACGTAGACCGATAAATTCACCTATTTGAAGCAAACTTATTGAGTCAAGCACAATTGAAAGAAGCAGAGGCAGACCCAAATTAACTTGGAAAGAGCTTATAAAGAGAGATTTTGAA